>JAKSZU010000009.1:72463949-72838257 GCA_026018925.1 Tupaia tana | reverse complement strand
CAGTATCCCTTGCTTGCCAGAGGCTTGGAGGACATGCTCTTGCCTGCTGGCAGTCCAGGAAAGTCTGGGGGGAGAAGGAGCGCTAGGTGTTAACAAGGGAATGCAGCGGGGTCAAGAGAAAAGATAAAGAAAAAAAAAAAAAAACAAAACGTCTCAAGGAGATCCTGGCTACCTACCTAGAAGGTGGAGTCTGGGGGCCTGGGGGTTTGGAAGTGGGGTGGGGGTCAGAGGTGACCCTCCCTCAGTATCCCTTGCTGGCCAGAGGCTTGCAGGACACGCTATTGGCTGCTGGCAGTCCAGGAAAGTCTGGGGGGAGAAGGAGGGCTAGGTGTTAACAAGGGAATGCAGGGGGGTCAAGAGAAAATAGAAAGAAAAAAAAGAACAAAACGTCTCAAGGATATCCTGGCTACCTACCTAGAAGGTGGAGTCTGGGGCCTGGGGGTCTGGAAGTCGGGTGGGGGTTAGAGGTGACACTCCCTCAGTATCCCTTGCTGGCCAGAGTCTTGCAGGACACGCTGTTGCCTGCTGGCAGTCCAGGAAAGTCTGGAGGAAGAAGGAGGGCTAGGTGTTAACAAGGGAATGCAGGGCGGGGGTCAGGAGAAAAGAGAAAGAAAAAAAAAAACAAAACGTCTCAAGGAGATTCTGGCTACCTACCTAGAAGGTGGAGTCTGGGGCCTGGGGGTCTGGAAGTGCGTGGGGGTCAGAGGTGACCCTCCCTCAGTATCCCTTGCTGGCCAGAGGCTTGCAGGACACGCTATTGCCTGCTGGCAGTCCAGGAAAGTCTGGGGGGAGAAGGAGGGCTAGGTGTTAACAAGGGAATGCAGGGGGGTCAAGAGAAAAGAGAAAGAAAAAAAAAGAACAAAACGTCTCAAGGAGATCCTGGCTACCTACCTAGAAGGTGGAGTCTGGGGCCTGGGTGTCTGGAAGTGGGGTGGGGGTCAGTGGTGACCCTCCCTCATTATCCCTTGCTGGCCAGAGGCTTGCAGGACACGCTATTGCGTCTGGCAGTCCAGTAAAGCCTGGGGGGAGAAGGAGGGGCAAGGTGTTAACAAGGGAATGCAGGGGGGTCAAGAGAAAAGAGAAAGAAAAAACAAAAAAAAAACAAAACGTCTCAAGGAGATCCTGGCTACCTCCCTAGAAGATGGAGTCTGGGGCCTGGGGGTCTGGAAGTGGGGTGGGGGTCAGAGGTGACCCTCCCTCAGTATCCCTTGCTGGCCAGAGGCTTGCAGGACACGCTATTGCCTGCTGGCAGTCCAGGAAAGTCTGGGGGGGAGAAGGAGGGCTAGGTGTTAACAAGGGAATGCAGGGGGGTCAGGAGGAAAGAGAAAGAAAGAAAAAAAAAAAAGTCTCAAGGAGATCCTGGCTACCTCCCTAGAAGGTGGAGTCTGGGGCCTGGGGGTCTGGAAGTGGGGTGGGGTTCAGAGGTGACCCTCCCTCAGTATCCCTTGCTGGCCAGAGGCTTGCAGGACACGCTATTGCCTGCTGGCAGTCCAGGAAATTCTGGGGGGAGAAGGAGGGCTAGGTGTTAACAAGGGAATGCAGGGGGGTCAAGAGAAAAGAGAAAGAAAAAAAAAAAAACAAAATGTCTCTAGGAGATCCTGGCTACCTACCTAGAAGTTGGAGTCTGGGGCCTGGGGGTCTGGCAGTGGGGTGGGGGTCAGAGGTGACTCTCCCTCAGTATCCCTTGCTTGCCAGAGGCTTGCAGGACACGCTATTGCCTGCTGGCAGTCCAGGAAAGTCTGGGGGGAGAAGGAGGGCTAGGTGTTAACAAGGGAATGCAGGGGGGTCAAGAGAAAAGAGAAAGAAAAAAAAAAAACAAAACGTCTCAAGGAGATCCTGGCTACCTACCTAGAAGGTGAAGTCTGGGGCCTGGGGGTCTGGAAGTGGGGTGGGGGTCAGAGGTGACCCTCCCTCAGTATCCCTTGCTGGCCAGAGGCTTGCAGGAACCGCTATTGCCTGCTGGCAGTCCAGGAAAATCTGGGGGGGAGAAGGAGGGCTAGGTGTTAACAAGGGAATGCAGGGGGGGGTCAAGAGAAAGAGAAAGAAAAAAGAAACAACAAAACGTCTCAAGGAGATCCTGGCTACCTACCTAGAAGGTGGAGTCTGGGGCCTGGGGGTCTGGAAGTGGGGTGGGGGTCAGAGGTGACCCTCCCTCAGTATCCCTTGCTGGCCAGATGCTTGCAGGACACGCTATTGCCTGCTGGCAGTCCAGGAAAGTCTGGGGGGAGAAGGAGGGCTAGGTGTTAACAAGGGAATGCAGGGGGGTCAAGAGAAAAGAGAAAGAAAAAAAAAAAAAAAAATGTCTCAAGGAGATCCTGGCTACCTACCTAAAAGTTGGAGTCTGCGGCCTGGGGGTCTGGAAGTGGGGTGGGGGTCAGAGGTGACCCTCCCTCAGTATCCCTTGCTGGCCAGAGTCTTGCAGGACACGCTATTGCCTGCTGGCAGTCCAGGAAATTCTGGGGGGAGAAGGAGGGGCTAGGTGTTAACAAGGGAATGCAGGGGGGTCAAGAGAAAAGAGAAAGAAAAAAAAAAAAAAAAAAAACGTCTCAAGGAGATCCTGGCTACCTACCTAGAAGGTGGAGTCTGGGGCCTGGGGGTTTGGAAGTGGGGGTGGGGGTCAGAGGTGACCCTCCCGCAGTATCCCTTGCTGGCCAGAGGCTTGCAGGAACCGCTATTGCCTGCTGGCAGTCCAGGAAAGTCTGGGGGGAGAAGGAGGGCTATGTGTTAACAAGGGAATGTAGGGGGGGTCAAGAGAAAGAGAAAGAAAAAAGAAACAACAAAACGTCTCAAGGAGATACTGGCTACCTACCTTGAAGGTGGAGTCTGGGGCCTGGGGTTCTGGAAGTGGGGTGGGGGCCAGAGGTGTCCCTCCCTCAGTATCCCTTGCTGGCCAGAGGCTTGCAGGACAGGCTATTGCCTGCTGGCAGTCCAGGAAAGTCTGGGGGGAGAAGGAGGGCTAGGTGTTAACAAGGGAATGCAGGGGGGTCAAGAGAAAAGAGAAAGAAAAAAAAAGAACAAAACGTCTCAAGGATATCCTGGCTACCTACCTAGAAGGTGGAGTCTCTGGCCTGGGGGTCTGGAAGTGGGGTGGGGGGTTAGAGGTGACCCTCCCGCAGTATCCCTTGCTGGCCAGAGTCTTGCAGGACACGCTGTTGCCTGCTGGGAGTCCAGGAAAGTCTGGAGGGAGAAGGAGGGCTAGGTGTTAACATGGGAATGCAGGGGGGGGTCAGTAGAAAAGAGAAAGAAAAAAAAAAAACAAAACTTCTCAAGGAGATCCTGGCTACCTACCTAGAATGTGGAGTCTGGGGCCTGGCGGTCTCGAAGTGGGGTGGGGGTCAGAGGTGACCCTCCCTCAGTATCCCTTGCTGGCCAGAGGCTTGCAGGACACGCTATTGCCTGCTGGCAGTCCAGGAAAGTCTGGGGGGAGAAGGAGGGCTAGGTGTTAACAAGGGAATGCAGGGGGGTCAAGAGAAAAGAGAAAGAAAAAAAAAAAACAAAACGTCTCAAGGAGATCCTGGCTACCTACCTAGAAGGTGGAGTCTGGGGCCTGGGGGTCTGGAAGTGGGGGTGGGGGTGAGAGGTGACCCTCCCTCAGTATCCCTTGCTGGCCAGAGGCTTGCAGGACACGCTATAGCCTGCTGGCAGTCCAGGAAAGTCTGCAGGGAGAAGGAGGGCTAGGTGTTAACAAGGGAATGCAGGGGGTCAAGAGAAAAGAGAAAGACAAAAAAAGAACAAAACGTCTCAAGGAGATCCTGGCTACCTACCTAGAAGGTGGAGTCTGGGGCCTGGGGGTCTGGAAGTGGGGTGGGGGTCAGAGGTGACCCTCCCACACTATCCCTTGCTGGCCAGAGTCTTGCAGGACACGCTATTGCCTGCTGGCAGTCCAGGAAAGTCTGGGGGGAGAAGGAGGGCTAGGTGATAACAAGGGAATGCAGGGGGGTAAAGAGAAAATAGAAAGAAAAAAAAAGAACAAAACGTCTCAAGGATATCCTGGCTACCTACCTAGAAGGTGGAGTCTGGGGCCTGGGGGTCTGCAAGTGGGGTGGGGGTCAGAGGTGACCCTCCCTCAGTATCCCTTGCTGGCCAGAGGCTTGCAGGACACGCTATTGCCTGCTGGCCTTCCAGGAAAGTCTGGGGGGAGAAGGAGGGCTAGGTGTTAACAAGGGAATGCAGGGGGGTCAAGAGAAAAGAGAAAGAAAAAAAAAAAACAAAATGTCTCAAGGAGATCCTGGCTACCTACCTAGAAGTTGCAGTCTGTGGCCTGGGGGTCTGGAAGTGGGGTGGGGGTCAGAGGTGACCCTCCCTCAGTATCCCTTGCTGGCCAGAGTCTTGCAGGACACGCTATTGCCTGCTGGCAGTCCAGGAAAGTCTGGGGGGAGAAGGAGGGCTAGGTGTTAACAAGGGAATGCAGGGGGGTCAATAGAAAAGAGAAAGAAAAAAAAAAATAAAAAGTCTCAAGGAGATCCTGGCTACCTACCTAGAAGGTGGAGTCTGGGGCCTGGGGGTCTGGAAGTGGGGTGGGGGTCAGAGGTGACCCTCCCTCAGTATCCCTTGCTGGCCAGAGGCTTGCAGGAACCACTATTGCCTGCTGGCAGTCCAGGAAAATCTGGGGGGAGAAGGAGGGCTAGGTGTTAACAAGGGAATGCAGGGGGGGTCAAGAGAAAGAGAAAGAAAAAAGAAACAACAAAACGTCTCAAGGAGATCCTGGCTACCTACCTAGAAGGTGGAGTCTGGGGCCTGGGGGTCTGGAAGTGGGGTGGGGGTCAGAGGTGACACTCCCTCAGTATCCCTTGCTGGCCAGAGGCTTGCAGGACACGCTATTGCCTGCTGGCCTTCCAGGAAAGTCTGGGGGGAGAAGGAGGGCTAGGTGTTAACAAGGGAATGCAGGGGGGTCAAGAGAAAAGAGAAAGAAAAAAAAAAAAAAATGTCTCAAGGAGATCCTGGCTACCTACCTAGAAGTTGGAGTCTGGGGCCTGGGGGTATGGAAGTGGGGTGGGGGTCAGAGGTGACCCTCCCTCAGTATCCCTTGCTGGCCAGAGGCTTGCAGGACACGCTATTGCCTGCTGGCAGTCCAGGAAATTCTGGGGGGAGAAGGAGGGTTAGGTGTTAACAAGGGAATGCAGGGGGGTCAAGAGAAAAGAGAAAGAAAAAAAAAAAAAAAAAACGTCTCAAGGAGATCCTGGCTACCTACCTAGAAGGTGGAGTCTGGGGCCTGGGGGTCTGGAAGTGGGGTGGGGGTCAGAGGTGACCCTCCCTCAGTATCCCTTGCTGGCCAGAGGCTTGCAGGAACCGCCATTGCCTGCTGGCAGTCCAGGAAATTCTGGGGGGAGAAGGAGGGCTAGGTGTTAACAAGGGAATGCAGGTGGGGTCAAGAGAAAGAGAAAGAAAAAAGAAACAACAAAACGTCTCAAGGAGATCCTGGCTACCTACCTAGAAGGTGGAGTCTGGGGCCTGGGGGTCTGGAAGTGGGGTGGGGGCCAGAGGTGACCCTCCCTCAGTATCCCTTGCTGGCCAGAGGCTTGCAGGACACGCTATTGCCTGCTGGCAGTCCAGGAAATTCTGGGGGGAGAAGGAGGGGTAGGTGTTAACAAGGGAATACAGGGGGGTCAAGAGAAAAGAGAAAGAAAAAAAAAAAAAGTCTCAAGGTGATCCTGGCTACCTACCTAGAAGGTGGAGTCTGGGGCCTGGGGGTCTGGAAGTGGGGTGGGGGGTCAGAGGTGACCCTCCCTCAGTATGCCTTGCTGGCCAGAGGCTTGCAGGACACGCTATTGCCTGCTGGCAGTCCAGGAAAGTCTGGGGGGAAAAGGAGGGCTTGGTGTTATCAAGGGAATGCAGGGGGGTCAAGAGAAAAGAGAAAGAAAAAAAAAAAAAAAAAAACGTCTCAAGGAGATCCTGGCTACCTACCTAGAAGGTGGGGTCTGGGGCCTGGTGTTCTGGAAGTGGGGTGGGGGTCAGAGGTGACCCTCCCTCAGTATCCCTTGCTTGCCAGAGCCTTGCAGGACACGCTATTGCCTGCTGGCAGTCCAGGAAAGTCTTGGGGGAGAAGGAGGGCTAGGTGTTCACAAGGAAATGCAGGGGGGTCAAGAGAAAAGAGAAAGAAAAAAAAAGAACAAAACGTCTCAAGGATATCCTGGCTACCTACCTAGAAGGTGGAGTCTGGGGCCTGGGGGTCTGGAAGTGGGGTGGGGGTCAGAGGTGACCCTCCCTCAGTATCCCTTGCTGGCCAGAGTCTTGCAGGACACGCTGTTGCCTGCTGGCAGTCCAGGAAAGTCTGGAGGGAGAAGGAGGGCTAGGTGTTAACATGGGAATGCAGGGGGGGTCAGTAGAAAAGAGAAAGAAAAAAAAAAAAACAAAACTTCTCAAGGAGATCCTGGCTACCTACCTAGAAGGTGGAGTCTGGGGCCTGGCGGTCTGGAAGTGGGGTGGGGGTCAGAGGTGACCCTCCCTCAGTATCCCTTGCTGGCCAGAGGCTTGCAGGACACGCTATTGCCTGCTGGCAGTCCAGGAAAGTCTGGGGGGAGAAGGAGGGCTAGGTGTTAACAAGGGAATGCAGGGGGGTCAAGAGAAAAGAGAAAGAAAAAAAAAAAAAAAAAACGTCTCAAGGAGATCCTGGCTACCTACCTAGAAGGTGGAGTCTGGGGCCTGGGGGTCTGGAAGTGGGGTGGGGGTCAGAGGTGACCCTCCCTCAGTATCCCTTGCTGGCCAGAGGCTTGCAGGACATGCTATAGCCTGCTGGCAGTCCAGGAAAGTCTTGGGGGAGAAGGAGGGCTAGGTGTTAACAAGGGAATGCAGGGGGGTCAAGAGAAAAGAGAAAGAAAAAAAAAAAAACAAAACGTCTCAAGGAGATCCTGGCTACCTACCTAGAATGTGGAGTCTGGGGCCTGGGGGTCTGGAAGTGGGGTCGGGGTCAGAGGTGACCCTCCCTCAGTATCCCTTGCTGGCCAGAGGCTTGCAGGACACGCTATTGCCTGCTGGCAGTCCAGGAAAGTCTGGGGTGAGAAGGAGGGCTAGGTGATAACAAGGGAATGCAGGGGGGTCAAGAGAAAATAGAAAGAAAAAAAAAGAACAAAACGTCTCAAGGATATCCTGGCTACCTACCTAGAAGGTGGAGTCTGTGGCCTTTGGGTCTGGAAGTGGGGTGGGGGTTAGAGTTGACCCTCCCTCAGTATCCCTTGCTGGCCAGAGTCTTGCAGGACACGCTGTTGCCTGCTGGCAGTCCAGGAAAGTCTGGAGGGAGAAGGAGGGCTAGGTGTTAACAAGGGAATGCAGGGGGGGGGGTCATGAGAAAAGAGAAAGAAAAAAAAAAAAACAAAACGTCTCAAGGAGATCCTGGCTACCTACCTAGAAGGTGGAGTCTGGGGCCTGGGGGTATGGAAGTGGGGTGGGGGTCAGAGGTGACCCTCCCTCAGTATCCCTTGCTGGCCAGAGGCTTGCAGGACAGGCTATTGCCTGCTGGCAGTCCAGGAAAGTCTGGGGGGAGAAGGAGGGCTAGGTGTTAACAAGGGAATGCAGGGGGGTCAAGAGAAAAGAGAAAGAAAAAAAAAGAACAAAACGTCTCAAGGAGATCCTAGCTACCTACCTAGAAGGTGGAGTCTGGGGCCTGGATGTCTGGAAGTGGGGTGAGGGTCAGAGGTGACCCTCCCTCAGTATCCCTTGCTGGCCAGAGGCTTGCAGGACACGCTATTGCCTGCTGGCAGTCCAGGAAAGTCTAGAAGTTGGAGTCTGGGGCCTGGGGGTCTGGAAGTGGGGTGGGGGTCAGAGGTGACCCTCCCTCAGTATCCCTTGCTGGCCAGAGGCTTGCAGGACTCGCTATTGCCTGCTGGCAGTCCAGGGAAGTCTAGAAGGTGGAGTGTGGGGCCTGGGGGTCTAGAAGTGGTGTGGGGGTCAGAGGTGACCCTCCCTCAGTATCCCTTGCTTACCAGAGGCTTGCAGGACACGCTATTGCCTGCTGGCAGTCCAGGAAAGTCTAGAAGGTGGAGTCTGGGGCCTGGGGGTCTGGAAGTGGGGTGGGGGTCAGAGGTGACCCTCCCTCAGTATCCCTTGCTGGCCAGAGGCTTGCAGGACACGCTATTGCCTCTCAATTAAAATATTTTTAATGCTCCTAATCCTTCATCTTTTTCTCTAAAAGGATTTTTCTTGTGAGAAATACATTAATTGTTTATGTATCATTTCTGAGTGACCAATATGAGTGTTTTCATTAAACTGGTATGATCTGTATAATGAGAATTTGCTTATTTTTTTCTTGTAGTGATTGATATTACCATAGAAAGAGTCAATACTTTTAAAAATTATGTTTTAAATGACAATTTTTGTTTAGTGAATTACCTTGTAGAAGGGTGCACCTATCCTGTAAACAGTATGGAAATCCTTTTTCTTTGTCTCTCAAGCCTTTTATTATTTGCCTTATTCCTGAAATCCTCTTTTGGAACAATACTTTTGAGAAATATGAAAGCAGAAAAGCAGTCTGATTAATGACAAGAAATTAGCTATTTTTTCCAAACATTATTCATACTATGTGGCTTACTAGATATTTACATGTGACATATTTGTGTGGTGTTCTGAAGCATAGAATAAAGAAGTCAGATGCAATTCATATCTTCATTAGGATCCTAGTACTATGAAATTTATAGTGTATTATTATCTTTGTTATGAAATCATGATAAAATTATCCAAGCAAATTCACAGAGAACAGCAACTAAAAAAAAATTGTATTAATTAGACTAATTTGAAATAAGTTTTCAGTTCATTTTAAAGTCTGATAATGTAACCATTGAAATTGTTATCTATGAACAGCAAATTTTCAGATTTGAGATGGACATTTGTAAAATTTTGTCATAAAACATTATGATAATGAGCAATATATTTTATTAAGTAAGACTCAGTGAAGTTGAGGTTGACAGTGAAAAGACTATTGACATGTAGTGCTTAGTAAATACCAGAATTGTCCACTGTAAGTAATAATACCATGAATATCTGCTAAGTGTGCCCACTTTAGCAGTCTGATTAAGAGACAGACACATAAATATGCTTGTATGTGGTGTTATCTGTTGAAGATATTTTGATCAACTGGACTGGGGAGAAATGTTCACATATTGAAATGTTCACTTTGTAAGCTAAACAATGTGATTGAATGTATATAAAGAATAATAAATAAAAAATATGCTTGTATGTGGATTTCTAAGTTTTTTCATATTCACGATAGAGCAGGTGTGCATGTACATGAGAGTGCGAGAGACAGACAGAGAGATAGAGAAAGATGAACACCCTTCATGGGCTCTGGTCATGCCACAATTCCCTTCCTCCTGTCCTCTAGACAATTAGATCTTGGGCACTCACTCATGTGCCCAGTATGTTGCAGGCTGACAGGGCTGAGAATTCAAATCAAGATTGCCATGTGGGATCTGGTTTCTCTTAAGTGATATGTTACCACTGCACCATGGAGCTGGCTAATTTCTAAGTTTTTAAAGTTCATTATATTGTGTTTAAGTTTGCGGGAGTAAATTTATTAATTGCCTCTATTCTACTGCTCAGCAAATACTGGTGTCTGCGGTGATCAAACATTTTGGTAGATATCAATGTTAATTGTATTTGGATTCTTCCTTCAAGAAGCTTGATGTACATTAGAGGTTGTTTTAGGTATAATTCACCTAAGTGAAATTCTTTTTCCCAGAAGGTGCCTATGCATATGAGGGAGAGAAAAAGAGTACCCCCAAATGGGGCTTGATCATGCCAGAATTCATTTTCATCCTATCTTCCATCCTGTAAGGATTCTAGGCACACAATCCAGGCCTAGTGTGCTTTTCAGGCTGCTGAGACCAGGACTCAAAGCCTGGTCAACTATGTAAGATCTGGTTTCTTCTCTAAAGGACCTATCCTGCAGCTATGTGACTAGCCCCTAAATGAATTTATAAATGAAAATTTTAAATAAATATCACTGCAATCTTTTGCCAAAAAATATTTTTCTATATTTTGCTTCTATAATTTATTTTTAGATATACTCCTTCGCATACAAATATGTAAATCTAAAAACCCTTGAAAGTGTGCCTTTTACTTTATATCAAATTCGTTTTAATTTATGAAAGCGGTAGCAGTGTTCGTAAATAAGGAAATTCTTGTTAAACATACTTCCAGGATTTATAATATCTCTGAGGGAGTCTTTATAAGTATCTTATCACATCATAAAATTAGTATTTCCAAAAGGAGGAGCAAAATAATGCTTTAATCAAACTTTGCTCTTTCTTTTCATATCAGCTCCTTCTTATTTATTAGACTGTAACATTTGAATGACACTTTTCTTATATCCTATATAGTTAATCAGATTTTAATTTAACTATATCTTTCTCTATAGTGTGTCTTCTATATTTGTTTTGTACTCTAGTTAGAATATAACTAGGTTGAGTTACAATAAAAAAAGAAAAAAGAAAAAAAAACACCCAAATCTCAGTGGCTTAAAGAAAGGATCAGTAACTTTTTGCATACATGGCCAGATAGTAAATATTTTAAGATTTGGGAACCATGAAGCAAAATCGAGGATACTATATAGGTATTTCTATAAGAAAAGAGAAAAGAAAAGCAATTTTAGTTGATAAAATTTTTAAAATAGTAACAATATGGGCCAGTAGATAGTGTAGTGGTTTTGTAGCTAGACTCCCACATGATTGACCACAGTTCTAGTCCCAGACCCAGTGGATTGAAAATCACAATGGGCACCTGTGTGTGCATACCTAAGATCCATGGAGGACAATAGAGGAAAAGGGATTGTGGTGTGGCCATCTCCCCTGGAGAGTGATTTCTCACTTTCCTTCTCGTTGTTAGGATCTATCTCTCCTTGCAGTGACCACACACTCCCTAATGCAAAAACCTCTAAAAAAATTAAGTACAATCTTTTGTGATAAAGGTCTGAAGAATGTAATTATTTTAAGGAGATGACATTTTACTTAATTAACAAAGTTAATGTTCCTTATTAAAATATATTGCAAATATTTCTTTATTAAGGTTGAGGTATAATGAGATTTATGTATTTCATGTTTGAAAATGTGTTTTCACACAGCTAGAAACTACTAAATATTTATATTAATCCAAAGACATATTATTTTAATTGAGCATTAATAACTGGAAAGGAATTTAGAGAATTTTATTAGATTTTTCTCTTGATATTTGTTATAACATAAAATTTCATTGTAAATTAATCACTCCCAATTAAAGTCTAGATGAAATCATGTTAGTTGTGCAGTTAAATAGATTTTGAAACATTGAAATTTCCTTTATGCTTACATCAAGGTCTGAAAAATGTTTTTTGGAATTGTAGTGTGGGTACAGAAAATATATTTGCAGGACCAGCAATTAGCGTAATGGTTATGTTGCTGGACTCCCATGTAGTCAACTGGGGTTCGAGACCCGGACCTGGTTGCTTAAAACTCACACTGGGAGCGTGTGCGTGCATGCCCAAGATCCCGAGAGGAAAATGGAGGAGAAGGGATTGCGGCATGGCCATCCCTCCCCAGGAGGGTGATTTCTCGCTTTCTGTCTCTCTCTTTATTTCTGGTGAGTGCATGTGCCATATAGCAAAAACTTCTCCAAAAAAAGAAAGAAAGAAAGAAAATATATTTGCTACAAATTTGTATACAAATGAAGATTTTACATCTTGCTTTAAATTTTGACAAGATTAGAAGTGTATGAAGCAGCTTGACATTATTTGTGTTTCAGACAATATCACTTGTCATTGCAATGACTTTAACACAGTATGTTGCTCAAAGAAGTATTCTTTTTCTTTGTAATTTTAAGATTAATTCATTAAGAAACATTAGGAAGCCTGCAGCAAAAGCCAATTCCCAGTCACTCAGTGTCTATTAAAAGTAGTTGGGGTGTGGTTCTTTTTATTCAGAAAAATTTTCAATCTTGGCCCAAAGTTTAAAAAGCTATAATAGGGACCAGCAGTTAGCATAATGGCTATGTCGCTGGACTCCCATGTAGCTGACCATAGTTTGAGTCCTGGACCCAGTGGCTTAAACTCAAGCCGGGCGCATGTGCATGCGTGCCCAAGATCCTGAGAGGAGAATGGAGGAGAAGGGATTGTGGCATGGCCATCCCCCCTGGGGAGTGATTTCTTGCTTTCTGTCTCTCTGTCTTTCTCTGTCTTTCTGGCAACCGCACATGCCCTATAGCAAAAACCTCTCTAAAAAAAAAAAGCTACAATAAAACCTTACCACTGTTAATTCATCAAACTGCTGTGTAGTAGGACAAGTTTATATATTAGACTTGTTTCCTAACAAGAAAACAAAAAGCTAATGATTGAGTCCATGAGAGTGAATGAAAGTCACTATTGCCACTAGTGGCTCAGCAATACATGATAGGTTAAAATACTTTTGCTAAAGTGACTTCTAATGAATAATATTTTTTATTTCAATTTATTTATTTGCATTCATTCACTGTACATCATTACAGCATACAAAATGAGATTTTCCACCCAGGGTACACTGTATATTGTCTCAATCAAGCACATCAACAAACATGTTATTGTCAGCAAATGATCTTCCATTTCTTGTTTTCTGTATGTTTTGCTTTTTTTTCCCCATCCTTGAATCCCTATCTCTTACCCTCCGCCATCTCCCACTCTCCTCCCACACTGTCTCCGGTATCTTTGTTTGCTTTCTATACTGTTTTCCCCCCACATTTTATTGAATCACCAAAGACCCTAATCAATCCAAATACCCTCATAGCAAACACAGGTGACACACATATTTTCATGAACCCAAGTCTAACTTTACGCATTTTATAAAGTAGCACCTAGCTGGGGCTACATTTCCTACTGCAGTCATTGAATAGATATATGTTTTTTTTTTTCCTGAAACTTTTTTTTTGTAACTCAATTTACATCCCTTCCCTAAGCATGATCACAGCACACAAAATGCGATCTCCCATCCAGTACACACTGCATAGTGACTCAATCATGCACATTTAAAAAAATTTTTCATTTCTAGTTCCTAGAATTATTTCCACACCTCTTTATGACCCTCTGTCCCTTCCCACCCTCCTCTCACACCACCTCCTGTGTCCACAATTGTCCTCCATTCCCTTCCCACCCACATTGCATTGATTACACAATTTCCTACATAATCTAACTACTTTCAATGGTGAGTTCACTCATTACTACTAAGAAAACCAGTTTTGACTTAAATCAAAGAAACACCAAGGAACTTTGCTTAAAGCCAGGAAACAGGTTAGGATTCTGTTCAAATGGTAGGTGCATGAACCTATCAGTCTCATGAACTTTTATCTTCTGTTCTGGTTCAATTTTTCTGATTAAATTCTGGGATATAATATTCAACTCCAGACTTGTCCCTATGATTAAGCTGGCCACTTTCTTAGTTTTTGAACCCTTATTTCTGTGTGTCTGTGTTTAATTTTCCTGATACAGCACACCCTTGAGAACTTCTTGGAGATCTGGTCTGGTGCTGGTAAATTCTTTCAGGTTTTGTTTATCTGAGAATGTTCTTGTCTTTTCTTCCCACCTGAAAGATAATCTTGCCGGGTACAGTATTCTTGGCTGAAATTGCTTCTCTCGTAACACTTTGAATATATTTGCCCATTCTCTCCTCGCTGTCATTGTTTCCAAAGAGAGATCTGCTGTTAGCCTGATGGGATGTCCTTTGTAGGTAACTTGATGTTTTTCTCTTGCCAATCTTAGTATCTTGTCTTTGTCTACGGTTTTGGTCAACCTGGTTATAATGTGTCTTGGAGAAGATCTTCTTGGGTTGATTCTATTTGGAGTCCTTTGTATTTCCTGTGACTAGATCTTCGAATGCCTCTCTAGGTTTGGAAATTTTCTTTCAGGATTTCATGGAATAGATTATCAATGCTGTTATGGGTCTCTTCACCTTCTGGAATGCCAATTATCCGGATGTTTGGACGTTTGATGGTATCTAGTTCTTCTCGCATATTATTCTCAAATTTTTGGGCCATTTTCTCAGCCTTCGTGACGGATTTTTCTAGGCCAGCCATTTTCTCTTCTACATCTGAGATTCTATTTTCTGAATGATCTAGTCTGCTTTTAATACTTTCAAGGGAGATTTTGACTTCTTGTATTATAGACTTCATCTCTAGCAGTTTCGTTTGAGTCTTTTGTAAAGCGTGTAATTCCTCTTTTAGATCTTGCAAGAATTTCCTCATCTCCTGGAACTCGTCAACTTCTTTCTCCTTTCTCTTTAGCAGTTCATAATCTCTCTTCTCTTCCATCTCTGTTAGCTTCAACATTATGAATGCTCTAAATTCCTTATCAGACATTTCCATGATTTTCACCGAACTGCTTGTGGATGAAGAAGAGTTACTCTTTTCCCTTGGAGGAGAGGTACTTTCTTGTTTTTCCATATTTCTTGTGATCCGGCGGTGATTTCTTGTCATCTGATGGATGGTGTGTTTCTTTCAAATTCTTGAAGTTCAGCCGCTAGCTCGTTCGCTGGAGGCTGAATTATCAGTAGAAAATCTTCATTCCCTGAAATATCTACTTCGCTGGAGCCATGTGGAACCTTCTTCTCCTAATGAATAATATTTTTAAAAAATTGGCTTTAAACAATGTACATTTTCACAAGTTTTTTTTTTTAATTTATGCATTTGAACCTTCTACCAATATATATATTTTAACCAACATTGCTTCTAACATATGCTAGCTGATTCCACTTCAGGATGTTAGTGTTTTCTTAGTTCTATATGAAAATATTCTTGTTTGTTTTTCCATACATGATGTTCATTGAAACTACTGCTTCATTTATTGCAAACTCAGCTTTGATTCCTTGGGTAAAAAGCACCAACTGAGAACAATTGCTGACATTTGTTAATAATTCATCAGGAACTAAGGAACTTAAAATTATTACCCTTGGTGTTTTTTTGTTTATTTGTTTTTTGTTTTGTTTTAGAAAGAGAGATTTTTGCTATAAGGCATGTGCACTCACCGGAAAGAAGAAAAAGACAGAAAGCAAGAAATCCAGGTGTATGGCAATCCCTTCTCTTCCTCCATTCTCCTCTCGGGGTTTTGGGCATGCACACACATGTGCCCGGCTTGAGTTTTAATATGCTGGGTCTAGGACTCAAACCACAGTAGACTATGTGGGAGTCCAGCTACATAACCATTACATCATCTGCTGGTCCTTACGCTTGTTTTTTAATTGACATTGCTCCAAATGTTCTCAAACATGTTGATCAACTCTTCTTGTTCAAAGAAACTTGTCTAACTAATATACCTATTAAGCAAGTTTAATTTATCTGAACCCATTTCTTTCACTGTTGCAATCAAACATGATTCAATTAACTCCCCATCAATTAAATAGCTTTCCATGGTTGGCTAAGAAATGAAACACTTGAAAATTTCCTTTGGTTGCAGTTTCACATTTTTTTTGTTTAGTTTTATTGTGAAGATATTCTATTGTGGTGAAATATTCTGTTTAAAAATTTCTAATATTTAAAAATATTGAAGAATTATTATACTTACTTATTATGTTTTAATATGCTATAGTCATCAGAGAGAGAGAGCGAGACAAAGAGAGAGAGGGAAAGTAAGCAAGTTGCCAGGTCTGGGACTTGAAACATGGTTGGCCATGTGGGATTCCAGGACCCTAATCACCATGCCATCTGATGGCCCCATAAAACTTCTAGTTATTTTTTATTGTTCCTTTTCTGTGAGCTGGGAGTATTGCAATGAGTGCTAAGTCTAGTGATGTCAACATATACATGGTCTTCAAAAAGTTCATGGAAAATAAACCTAGCCATGGTTGTTAAGTCAGTAGTATACTTAACTGGAGGTGCTGAAAACCTATCATATAGTCAATCTGGAAATATGCTGCACGTTCACTCACTTAAGATCCTGATGAACTAGAGGACTGAGAAAAAAGGATCATGGTGTGACAAGACCCTATCAAGAGTGCTCTCTACCCTATGCAACTGCATGTGCTTTTTCATTATTATTATTATTATTATTATTATTTTGTTTATGGAAAATATTATTTTGATTTGATTGATGTACACTGCATGCATGCTGGGAAAAAAAATTATAAGCTGTAAAAATGCACAATGATTAAAGGTAAATTTTTTTTAAAAAGAGAACATTGGAAAATAAAACTAAAATAAAATAAAATAGGAAATCACAAAAATATTCATGGAAAATGCATATTATGAAAAATTATCCATAGATTTCAAATTTTTTTGCACCAAAATGAGCTAATACTTTAATTCCATTTTTCTATGAATATTTGAAATTCCCTCAGATGTTGTGAGGGTATTTTTAGCTAAAAACAAGTCACTATATGACAAAAACATTTTTGTCATATTATTTGACAATAAAATAGTTCATACTCTACTTTGTCTTAATAGTGTGGCTTTCCAAGGGTACTTTTTTCTTGTTTTCTTGTATACCCATCTTGACATGATGGGTATACACTAGTAATAAAAAGTAATTAAAATGTCATTACACAATAATACCGTAGTGTTGCTCTTGAAATGCTGTCAGTTTATAACTGTATCACTGTGATTTCTAAATGTGCCAAACAACAGTGCAAAACAATAAATGTATTATATCAGGTCTCTGGTATAAGAGGTCAATTTCTGTAGTTGTAGCATGAAAACAGTCATAAGGAATACATGAATAAATTTCAAGTGTGGCTCTGTTGTGATCACTATTTATGGATATTGAAGCTTGAATTTCATATAAATTTTACTTGTCATTGAATTATTATTTTTATTATTTTAAACTAATTACAAGCATAAATATCATTCTTATCCCATGGTCTATACAAAAAAAAGGGGTGGGCCATGTTTAGCTCACAGGATTTAGTTTGCAGACCTCCAGCTTGAAGTGACCAAGACTTATTTCTTGCTCTTGTTATTCATGTAAAATACTGGTTGACAGAGAGGTTCTTCTCATTATAGCTACTCAGAGATCTATGATGATGGCAGCTCCTTGTTAACACATGCTTACACAATCACAAAGGCAAAAAGAAGGGAATGTTTTGAATTGCATACTAAAGCATCCAACCAGAAGTGACCCTCCTTACTTCTCTTCACATGTTATTAGCTATACCATGTTATATAGCCTCTCTCAACTACCAATGGGGCAAGGAGGTTTGGAAATCTAGCCCCATCATTTGCCTGGATAGAGGAGAAAATAGGCCAGGCCTGTTTTATGTGTTTTTGTTTTCTTTTGCTATTTTTTTTGAGGCTTAAGTCATTGAAGTAGCATGTTAACCAGTCTCTCATCCCTGCTTTCCTATCTTTAATTTAACCATTACACTCTGAGACTAATTTTTTTTTTTTGGGGGGGGAGAGGTTTTTGTTATAGGGCATGTGCGCTCGCCAGAAAGAGAGAGAGAGAGCCAGAGAGGCAGAAAGCAAGAAATCATCTCCCAGGGGAGGATAACCACATTGCAATCCCTTCTCCTCCATTCTCCTCTTGGGATCTTGGGCACACATGCACATGCACCTGGCATGAGTTTAAGCCATTAGGTCCAGGACTTGAACTACGGTAGACTACATGGGAGTCCAGCAACATAGCCATTACGCCAACTGCTGGTCCCGGGACTAATTTTCTTAAAGCATACCTTTAATTATATTATTGGTTTATTAGTGCCTTTAAATTAAGAATTCTAATTATGGCATTTAAAGTCTTCAAGAAATTGGGGCTAAGGGAAATTTCAAGCTATATTGCTTATTTACCTCCCAAATAAATCCTGTTTAGATAAAATAAAATTTTATCTACTTATAGAATGCTGGCTATTCCTCAAAACTACTCCTTTATCATTCTTTATACTATTGGCTTGTCTAGAAAGTCATGACACAGTTCTGCATAGAAAAACAAACAAAATATACATCATGACTTTCCCAATGACCTAATAGTTTCTTTACCTGAAATCTCTGCTGGAAGTACTTGCTCTGATAAAAATGTGAAGTCCACTGTCCACAAATATATCCAACAAAAGATTTAAAAGCTTGAAAATAAAATAAAGTGCTATTCATACTTTGGCCTAAAATAATAATTGAAAATGCAGTGGGAAATGGGCAATTTAAGACTTAAATAAGCAACTGTTGTCAAATAAGCATCTCCCACCACTATTCCATTTCCTCCAGCAATTATCAGAAACAGACTTAAGACATTGCTGTATGTGCATGGTTCAACTCAGTAACACTGACTGGGGAAGTTGGGATGATCAAGTTCAACTCCAATGCCGATCTCAGGGTGGCAAGCTGACCAGGTTTTTGTCTCACGCTCATAGATAATTAGACAAGTGGATACAGAGAAGGAGTGGCAAAGTGGAGCTTAACAGAGAGAAGAGGTAGGAACAGAATTCCCAAATAGGAAGGGTCTCAGAAATAAGTTGCCATGGGAACCAGCAGTTAGCGTAATGGCTATGTCGCTGGACTCCCACGTAGTCGACCACGGTTCGCGTCTCAGACCCGGTGGCTTACAACTCACGCCGGGCGCGTGTGCGTGCATGCCCAAGATCCCGAGAGGAGAATGGAGGAGAAGGGATTGCGGCGTGACCATCCCCCCTGGGGGGTGATTTCTCGCTTTCTGTCTCTCTGTCTCTCTCTGTCTGTCTGGCGAGCGCACGCGCCCTATAGCAAAAAAACCTCTCCAAAAAAAAAAAAAAAAAAAAAAAAAAAAGAAATAAGTTGCCACCAGGTGGTTTTCAGTTCAGGTTTATATCTTAGCTAGAAAAGGATAGTGCATGTTTCTCTCATGATAAGAGTCACGTGTCCCATAGGTTATGCTATACCTTAGAATATAGCATGACTATGAGACCCTATGTCATGGTGACTGATTCGGTAACTTATTTGCTTTAAGGCTTTTAATCTGGAAAAGTCATTATCTCAGTAAACTTTGGGGGTCTAGTAACCTGTGTCTTGGAACTTACTCTCTGAAGTCAGGGAATTGTGCCCTATTTTGGTCTTTGTGATAAAACTTTCACATTATCTATGTGCTTTGAGCTGTGTCAATGGTTCTCTTAGTTTGTGTATATTTGAGTCCCATAGCAAGGGGCCAGGTTTATGTGACTAAGGGCAAAGGAATATGGTGTCTAGGAGAGAAAATTAACAAGAGAGAAAAACTTACTAAGCAAAAACTACACAGCAGTGGTTCTCTTCTCCAGACCCCTGCCTTATCTCCCTACAAATGGGTCTAACTCCTTTCTCAACATAACCTCACTTACACAGCCTTATACTTACAGAAGGAACCATAAAGACTCATGAATGTCTGCTATGTTAAACAATATGTTAGATACTGAGGATGCTACAATGAAAATCTTAGCATTAGAGACCTTCTGCAACATGAGAACATCACATTTGGGGAGAGGACATTTGTAAGTATGAACTTGGAAGTATTTAAGACAAACTTTGTGTATTCCTTATTATAAAGTCAGACCTGAAAACATACCTAAGGAATGTCTAGTCTGTCAGTCTTACTTAATACATGGGGAAATAGAGGCCCAGATAGGAGAAATTATTTTCTCAAGATTACTACTCCATGATACTCATTAAAAAATTATATGTCATCTAACTCTTAGACCAATGTTTAAACATAATTATATGATACTTCAGATAGCAGTGATCACTTCAGCTTTATATCACAGTTGGTACACTTATCAACATACTGGCATTCTTAGTGTTAGTACCTTATGTTATTGGACATTTAATTTAATTACATGTCTTAGTTGTTGTGAATAATGCTACAATAAATATAGGTGTGCAACTGTCTCTATGACACAGTTTTTTTTTTCTTTCCTTTGGATAAATTCTTGTGTGGGATTCTGGGTCTTATGATACTTCTATTTGTAAAGGTTTTTTGTTTGTTTGCTTGGATTTTTTGAGAGATTTGTTGGTACAGGGCGTGTGCACTCGCCAGAAAGACAGAGACAGAAAGCGAGAAATCACTCCCTGGGGGGATGACCACCCCACAGTCCTTTCTCCTCCATTCTCCTTTCAATATCTTGGGCATGCACGCACACGCGCCCAGTGTGAGTTTAAGCCACCAGGTCTGGGACTCGAACTGCAGTCGATTACCTGGGAGTCCAGTGACATAGCCATTATGCCAGCTCCTGGTTCCCTATTTGTAAAGTTTTGAGGACTCTCTAAATTGTTTTGTACATCTGGTGTACTAATTTACATTCTCACCAACTGTGCAAAAGCATTTTCTTTTCTTGACAATCTCATCACACTTGTTCTTTATATGATTATAGCCATTCTGACTGGAATGAGATGATTTACCTCATTGTGGTTTTCATTTGCATTTCTGTTATAGTAAGAGATGTCGAACCTTTTTTTCATATGCTTTTTAGCCATTCATAGGTCTTCCTTTGAGAGTGATCTGTTCTGATCAATTGTCTATTTTTCAATTGGATTATTAGGTTTTCTTCTGGGTAAGATTCTTGCATTCTCTGTAAATTTTAGATATAAATCACTTATCTGAATTATAATTTGCAAAATATTTTCTCCCAAATTCCATGGGTTGTCTATTTATTATTTCCTTGGCTGTGCAGCTTATTATCATGATGTTATCCCACTTGTCCATTTTGGTAGTATTGTTTTTGCTTTAGGGGTATAATTTAAGAAATCTTTGCCTACTCTAATGTCTTCAAGTATTTCTCCTGTGTTTTCCACAGATGGATTTATAGTTTTAAGTTTAAATCTTTAATCGATTTTGGGTTTGTTTTTTTGTTTTGTTTTTTTTGTTTGTTTGTTTGTTTGTTTGTTTGTTTGTTTTTAGCAATGAGAGGTAGGGATTGAGTTAGGTTTTTTTCTGCTGATGGATATCCAGCTTTCCCAGTACTGTTTGTTGAAAAAGCATTCTTTTCTCCACTGGATTATCTCATACCTTTTGTCAAAAATCAGTTGGTTAAATGTTGTGAGTTTTTTCCCCAAGATCTCTGTTTTGTTCTATTGCTCTATGTGTTTGTTCTTGTGCTAACAACATGCTATTTTTACTATTACAGTTTTGTAATGTATTTTGAAGTCAGGTAGTGAAATGCCTCAAACTTAATTCCTTTATCACA
Organism: Tupaia tana; assembly: GCA_026018925.1. Lineage (NCBI taxonomy): Eukaryota > Metazoa > Chordata > Mammalia > Scandentia > Tupaiidae > Tupaia > Tupaia tana. Next base: position 72,817,225 of record JAKSZU010000009.1, on the reverse strand, counting down.
GCATTGCCTTGGCAACTTGGGGTCCTTTATGATGATTCTGGACATATTTTATGATACTTTTTCTATTTCTGTTCAGAATCTGTGTTGTAATTTGGTAGGGATTGCATTGCATTTGTAAATTAACTTGAGTGCTTATCAACTTAAAAAATGTATGTTAGAAGGTGCTTGTGTGTGCGTGTGTGCGTGTGTGTGTGTGAGAGAGAGAGAGAGAGAGAGAGAGAGAGAGAGAGAGAGAAAGCATACTCCAGGGGGATGACAATGCCATAATCCCTTCTCTTCCATTTCTCCTTTTGAGATTTTGGGCATGTACACACATACACACACCCGGCATGTTTTGCAAGCTGCTGGGTACGGGATTTGAACTGTGCAGTTGACCATATGGATTCCAGGCACCTTAACAACTATGCCATTCTCTGTCCCTTCAACATTTTAATTATAGTGATTCATCAAATCCAAGAACAAGGGATGGCTTTTAAATTTTTGTGTCTTTTTAAAATTTCTTTCTTTAGAATTTCATAGTTTTAATTGTAGAGCTCTTTAACTTCTTTAATTCAATTTATTCCTAGGTATTTTATTATTTGTGGCTATTGTAAATGGGATTGCTTTCTTCAATTATGCTGTAGCCCATTCATTGTTGGTGTAAAAAGAAAGCTATAGATTTATGTGTATTGATTTTGTATCCTGTGACTTTACTTATTTTATTTATCTCTACCAGGAGATTTTTATGGATTCTCTAGGATTTAAAAAAAAAAATAATGGACTTTAGAGAATCTTCCACAGTTGTTTCGTGTATACTAAGCCCATCAAAAGACTTCTTCATTTATGTTATAATAATATTTTTTATCTTTTGCTGTACTTTTTGGTTCTTACTTAGAATATCTGTTTATTTGCTTACAGTTTTAAGCTCTTCTTGCATGCTGTCTATTTCATCCATTAAAATTCCTTAATTTTAATCAAAATGGCAATCCTACCCAAATTAATCTATATATTTTATACAATCCCTACAAAATCACAAGAGACAGTCTTCACAGATCTATAAAAGACAATCATAAAATTTGTCTGGAATCATAAAACACCATGTATTTCCAAAGCCGTTCTGTGCAAGAAGAGTGGAGTAGGGGGCATCTCACTTCCTGACCCCAAAATATATTACAAAACTATGATAATCAAAACATCATGGTATTTGCACAAAAACAGACATGAGGACCAGTGGAACAGACCCAGAAATAAACCCCGAAATATACAGCCAGCTCATCTTTTTTTTTTTTTTTTTGAGAGATTTTTGCTATAGGGCGCGTGCACTCGCCAGACAGACAGAGAGAGACATAGAGACAGAAAGCGAGAAATCACCCCCCGGGGGGATGGTCACACTGCAATCCCTTCTCCTCCATTCTCCTCTCGGGATCTTGGGCACACATGCACTCGCGCCCAGCATGAGTTTCAAGCCACCGGGTCCGGGACATGAACCGCGGTCAACTACATGGGAGTCCAGCGACATAGCCATTACGCTAACTGATGGTTCCCAGCCAGCTCATCTTTGACAAAGGGTACCAGTCAATCCACTAGGAAAAGGAAAAGCTCATTAGCAAATGGTGCTGGAAAAATTGGGTATCTACCTCCACAAAGATGAATCTGAACCCCTATCTGTGACCATTAACAAAAATCAACTAAAAGTGGATCAAAGATCTAAACCTAAGACTGCAAACTATAAAACTACTGGTTGAAAACACTGGGGAAACTCTGGGAGACATTGAGGTAGGCCAAGACTTCTTAAGTAAGACCCCCAAAGCACAGGCAATAATTCCCAAAATAGACAGATGGGATTACATCAGATTAAGAAGTTTCTGAACAGCAAAGGACACTGTAGTTAGTGTGAATGGACAACCCTCAGAATAGGAGAGAATTCTTGTTAACTGTGCCTCAGATAAGGGACTGATAACAAGAATACACAGGGAACTCAAGCAACTTACCTGAAAGAAAAAGATTAACCTCATTAAAAGTTGGGAAAATGAGCTGAACAAACAACTCTCTAAGGAAGATATATGAACAGCCAAAAAGCATATGAAGAAGTGCTCAACATGCCTCATCATAAGGAAGATGCAGATCAAAACCACAGTGAGATACCACCTAACCCCAGTCAGAATGACGAATATTAAAAAAAAAAAAAAAAAGATAAGTGCTGGAGGGGATGTGGTGAAAGGAGAACACTCCTACACTGTTTGTGATAATGTAAATTGGTCCAGCCACTGTGAAGAACAATATGGAGATTCCTCAAAGACCTTCAAATAGAACTACCATATGATACAGCAATTGTACTCCTGGGTATCTACCCAAAGGACAGGAGAATGCTCAGTCAGAAAAGCGATTGTACATTTATATTCATTACAGCCTTATTCATGATTGCTAAGACATTGAACCAACCCAAATGTCCACAAACAGATGAATAGATTAAAAAAGTGTGCCACATGTACCCCATGGAATACTACTCAGTCATAAAAAAAACAATAAGGCCTGAAATTTGGTAGAAAGTGGACGAATATGGAAAATTTGTTGCTGAATGAAGCAAGTCAGCTATGAAAGAGAGTCATTGTATGTCTCCACTTAACATATACAGACTGTCTGTACTCTATAGTAGAGACTGAAAGACTGGAGGACGTAAAAGCATTAAAAATTGTTATGGACACTAGAGACAAAGTGGAAAGAGTGTGGGAGGGGAAGATCATAGGAAATGAAATTTTGGGGGACCAGCAGTTAGCCTAATGGCTGTCTCGCTGAACTCCCATGTAGTCAACCACGGTTCACGTCCCGGACCCGGTGGCTTAAATTCACGCCGGGCATGTGTGTGTGCGTGCCCAGGATCCCGAGAGGAGGATGGAGGAGAAGGGATTGCGGCGTGGCCATCCCCTCTGGGGGGTGATTTAGAAAAAAAAAAAAAAAAAAAAAAAAAAAAGGAAATGAAATTTTGGGAAAAAATAGAGAGGTAAGACATTTGTGGAACACAGATATGGTTTATTATTTGTTGATGAGAACGTGTATAGTATTCTCAATTGGGCCGGACTGAAGTATATATCATGCTGGGTAAATTCTCTTTACGATCTAAATAATGTATAATGATTGGGGACCAGCAGTTAGCGTAATGGCTATGTCGCTGGACTCCCACATAGTCGACCGCGGTTCGCATCCCAGACCCGGGGGCTTAAAACTCACGCCGGGCGCAGGTGCGTGCGTGCCCAAGATCCCGAGAGGAGAATGGAGGAGAAGGGATTGTGGTGTGACCATCCCCCCTGGAGGGTGATTTCTCACTTTCTGTCTCTATGTCTCTCTCTGTCTGTCTGGCGAGCTCATGCACCCTATAGCGAAAACCTCTCCAAAATAAATAAATAAATAAATAATGTATAATGATTAAATGTATAAATAATAATAAAAACGTCAAAAAATTTCTTAATTTTAATCATACAGGTTTTAAATTACTGGCCTTATAATTTCAACATCACCGGTACATCTTGTTTTGATCTCCTGTTTCCTCCTGCGTTTGCGTTTTTGCTTTTTTCTTTCTTTTTTTGAGAGGTTTTTGCTATAGGGTGTGTGTGCTCACCAGAAAGACAGAGAGAGACCTAGAGACAGAAAGTGAGAAATCACCCCCCAGGGGGGATGGCCACACCGCAATCCCTTCTCCTCCATTCTCCTCTTGGGATCTTAGGCATGCACGCACAAGCGCCCGGCGTGAGTTTAAGCCACCAGGTCCGGGACTTGAACTGCAGTCGACTACATGGGAGTCCAGCGACATAGCCATTATGCTAACTGCTGGTCCCTGTGTTTTGCTTTTTAATATGCTTTGTAAATTTTTCATGTTTTAAAGAAAGTTAGTTTGTTTGTTTAGCAAAACCACCAACAGGGTCTTTTGACATTGTCATTCACCCCGCTTCCTGCCTGTCAGCCAGGAAGTCTTCTGGTTGACTTGAGAGCCAAAATCCTGAACTTCTCATATTGCCCTATGATTGCACCATGGCACCAAACCACCTGTACCAGGCTTATCATTTTTTTTTCTTGATAGCCAGTCATCATGAATTGGGTAGAAATTACTATAAGGAGATCTTTAGTAAAGTAGTGATAAAGTGGGATGGGGGGAGAGAAACTTTCAGAGTCCTAAAAAGGGAGGGGAAGCTTTCTATATTTCTATGTTTAGGTCTCAGTCTTCTAGTGAGCCTATGCCCCTGGACTGTGAACTTTGTAAGTGTTTGTCAGTCCTCCTAGTCTATATCTTTGGTGGATGATGATGGCTAGAGTGGACTCAAATTTGGTACTTTCCTTCCATGTGGCAGGCTGGAGCTGGCTATAGTTGGGCATTTCCATTTTTCCCAGAAATGTTATGCTTTGATAAAATTCCAGCAGATTAAGTAATCAGTTCATTGCTTCTGAGGGCAAAACTTACTTGGAAGAACAGAATGTTCCAGTGTCATTCAAAATGTTTCTATTTCTCCTCCCATTCCTCAAAACATTAGAAGATTTTCCTAAATATTTCCTGAGAGAACCTAGTTCAGTTTCTGGGGGTAAAACTCACAAAGAAATCTGGGGGACTCTATGATTGGAGCTTTTAATTCAGAGTCATCCACACTGACCTCCCACAATTTGTTAATTACAGGTCAGTTTTTCTGCCCCAGCACTGGTTCCTGCAGAGTTTTCTGTTCATGAACTTCTAGTCCTATAAGTGTGATTCTCTGTATTTGCCTATCTGTCTCTCAAATTTTTAGGGCAGTCATTTTCTGTGTGGCTTCACTTTTCTTGGGGGTTTAGGAAAAGTTATTAATTCTTCAGTGTCTTCAACATTTTACTTGGCATTAAAATAGAGTAGTGACTTCCAAGCTCCTTGCATGCAGAAACAGAAACTCTTCTCTGGTTTTAATTAGTTACTTTATATTTCTCCATTTTATCCCATCTTAGCATATAGATTATACTTCTTAAAGTTATGATGAGTCTGATGGTGATGCAGCAATAACATAACTGGAACCACTTTGGAACATTCTGAATTCACATCCTGGGGCCTTTTTGTATACATCAGGTGTGTGTGCACACTGATGATCCAGGATAACTGAGTCTGGGGGTGTACCATGGAGTGAGGACCTTTCTTCCTCTTTCTCTGAAGAAATAAATGGAGTTAATATTTTTTTTCAGGCCCAGTTGTGGTGACATAGTTTTGGGGAGTATGGTGCCACTGTACTATACTGGAGCCATATGGGGTGTCTTGGTTCAGATTCAAGAACAACCCTGAACACACTGTTTGTGCCTGTGATTCTGGCTGGTTGGGAGGCTGCAAGAAGGCTCCTAGCATGGCAAGACCTGTCAAAGTTGACTCTCTGTCTCTCTCAAAATAAGTAAAATAGGCTTCAAAAATAAATTTTTTGTGGTTACCTATATATTTACATCTAATTCATATCCATTTTCAAATGCTACTACACAAAATCCTGCTACACAGCATGTAAGATAATGGTAAGGTAGGCAAGAAGAATAGCATTCTTATGAATTTCTTTCTTCTGTTCTTCATGACATTGCTATTATTCATTTTATTTATCCATGAGTGCTAATCACCAGTACATTGTTGTTTTATTACTTTGAACAAACTGTTAGATTGGCTAAGAATAAGAAATGTTAAAGACTTCATTTTGCTTCAATTATTTCTGTTCTTGTACTCTTTATTTCTTATTGTTGATCAGAGTTTCTGAGCTATGTCATTTTCCTTTTCTCTGAAGAGCATCTTTTAACATTTCTCACAAGATAAATCTGCTGGTGACAAATTTCTTCAGTTTTTATTTGTCTGAGAGTTTTTGTTCATTCCTTCACTTTTTTAAATGCCAGAGGGTGTACGAGTATGCAAGATGGACAGAGAGAGAGAGAGAGAGAGAGAGAGAGTGAACTCCCTGATGGGGCTTGGTAACACTGCAATCCTTTTTTCCTCCAGTTATAAATCTCATCAAGGTTCTGTGTGTGCACATATATGGCATGTTTTTCAAGTCCCTGTGCCAAATTTGAATCCAAGACAGGCATGTGGGATACAGCTTCCTCTGTGTAGCACGTAACTGCTGCACTGTGGGACCAGCCCTCTTTTCACTTCTGAAGGATGATTTGATGACTACGGAAGTTAGATTGGTGGGGCCAGCAGGTGGCATGGACTACCTCGGGCACTGGAGGGAGTCCATTTGGGCTCTGGACTTCCTCATGGCTAACTGTGGTTTGAGTACTGGATCTGGCAGCGCTCTCTCTCTCTCTCTCTCTCTTGCTGTCTCTCTCTGGTGACTGGTAAGTGCAAGTACCCTATAGCAAATTTTTAAAACAATAATAAATAAAATTAAATAAATAATTGTTTAAGAAAAGTTGGGTTGGTATATTTTAATTTCAACACTTTAAATGTTTTATTCCATTCTCTTGTTGCTTGCTTTACTCAGCTTTGAAGAAAAGCCCAGTGTAATTCTTATCTTGTTCTTCTATACATAAAAATTTTTAACCCCATCTTTTTTTTGATACTTCTTTTCTTTGTTTTTGTCTTATATTGGTCAGTTAAGTGCAGCCACAAAATAATACAGAGTAGAGTGTCGGGGAGAAATAAAATGTATTATACTCACATGTCCTAGAAGCAAAATATATAAGGTATGTTATGCAAGAATACATGGGAGAGTCACCAGGATAGTCAGGAGGCAAGAGACAGGAGTGCATAGAAAGTAGTAGGCCAGAGTCTTTTTATTTATTTATTTATTTATTTATTTATTTATTTATTTATTTATTGTATGAAACACGGGGCTTGGTATGGTGACCATTTTAGAATTGACTAGTTTGAATACCTTGTGGGCTTTTGGCTATAGAGGTAGTCCCTAGTTACCTGATACTTCATTCTGGTCCGATTAAGGAAAAGGAATACTGTCTTCTTGGCCACAAAGGCAAACAGAGGAGGTCTGTTTCTGAATCACTTATTGTGCATATCATAGACATGCTCCTGGCTGGGCTTTTTATTATCTTTAAAACTTGGCTAGCTCTAGGAGTGTCTATCTCTTCCTTTCAACTAGAAACATTTCTTAAGATGCAAAAACATAAATAGGAAAAAAAATTAAAGTACATATTTATAGTATAACTTTTGAATTTTTTCCATTTAAATATGTCTTGGGATCATCAGTTAGCATGATGGTTATGGTGCTGGACTCCCATGTAGTAGACAACGGTTTGAGAACCGGACTCAGTGGCTTAAACTCACACTGGGCACGTGTGCGTGCGTACCCAAGATCCTGAGAGGAGAATGGAGGAGAAGGGATTGCAGTGTGACCATCCCCCCGGGTGGTGATTTCTCACTTTCTGTCTCTCTCTCTCTGTCTTTATGGCGAGCGCACACGCCCTATAGAAAAAAAACTCTCAAAAAATATGATATGTCTTGGATTTTTTTGTTGCTATTATTTATCCTGACAGTATGCTCTAATCTTTTTAGAACTATGGTTTGTTATCTAGCATTAATTTTAGAGAATTCTCAGCAGTTATAAATTAGAATATTTCCCTCCTCCCATATCAAAAGTTAGAGGTGGTCAGAGCTAGATATATTTCTTCACTCATGTGGAAAGTTAGAGAGTATTTTCCTCCCTCCAGGTCAGTTATGCTTGGTAATTCGCCAGCTTGTTAGGCTCTGGTAAGAATATTCTTTTTTTTTTTTTTTTGGAGAGGTTTTTCGCTATAGGGCGCGTGCGCTCGCCAGACAGACAGAGAGAGACATAGAGACAGAAAGCGAGAAATCACCCCCCAGGGGGGATGGTCACGCAGCAATCCCTTCTCCTCCATTCTCCTCTCGGGATCTTGGGCACGCACGCACACGCGCCCGGCGTGAGTTGTAAGCCACCGGGTCCGAGACGCGAACCGTGGTCGACTACGTGGGAGTCCAGCGACATAGCCATTACGCTAACTGCTGGTTCCCTGGTAAGAATATTCTTTGAAAACAGGCCTTACTAAGGACTTAGGACAGCAAAGAGCAATTTCAAAATGTTTCTTTTCCTTTTTCCTCCCTGAAGAATATTTTTTAGCCTTTCATTACCATCCTAGTGGGGATCCTGGAGGTAAAACTTGTAAAAGTTTGCTATAAAAGTTTGGGATCCCCTAACACTAGGTCCCTTTGGGGCCAGCAAGTCGCATAGTGGTTAAGGCACTGGATCCCACATGGCTGACTGTGGTTTGAGTCCCACAGCTGGAGGCCTGAAAAGTATGCTGTATCGGGAACCAGCAGTTAGCGTAATGGCTATGTCGCTGGACTCCCACGTAGTCGACCGCGGTTTGAGTCTCGGACCCGGTGGCTTACAACTCACGCCAGGCGCATGTGCGTGCATGCCCAAGATCCCGAGAGGAGAATGGAGGAGAAGGGATTGCGGCGTGACCATCCCCCCTGGGGGGTGATTTCTTGCTTTCTGTCTCTATGTCTCTCTTTGTCTGTCTGGCGAGCGCACGCGCCCTATAGCGGAAAACCTCTCAAAAAAAAAAAAAAAGTATGCTGTATGTGTGTATGAGTGTGTGTGTGTGTGCATGAGAATGGAGGAAGAGAAAGGATTGCAACATGGCCTTTCCCTCAGGGAAGAGGGATTTCTCATTGTCACTCTCTTTCTGTCTCTCTCCAATGAGTGCACGTGCTGTATGGGAAAAAAAAATAAAAAATTAAAAAAAGACTGGGCCCCATTCAAGATTTTAACTCTTAAGCTATTTAAGACTAAGCTTTAGCATTGTGTACATTACAGTTTAAAGTGTTCTACACATATTTACTCCAGCTGTGTCTTCTGTTCCGGTGATTGTGCTCCCAGTAAGCTGTAATAGACAGTATGTTGTTATTCTCTGATACACCTGTCTGTCTCCAATTTGGAAAGGAAGCATTTTTTTTTTAATGTGATCTCAGTTCTCTGATGGATCTGAAAAGAAAATTGTTGATTTTCAGTTTACTGTGCTTTATTTCTGGTGAGGATGGTAATGGTGACTTTTTCGACTGAAAACCAAAAATATTTTGGTTTTACATGTTTGACTGAAAACCAAAAATGTCTCAGCAGCTCCATTTTCCATTCTCATCAATAATGTATCACAGTACATTGTTTCCAATTTTTATAATTTCTCTGAAGTTTAACCAATTTTTATAATTTCTCCAAAGTTTTACCAATATTTGTAAGTATTTATTTTTTGATTATAGCCATCCTAATGAGTTTGAAATAGTGCCTCACTGTGATTTTAATTTTTGTTTCCTTAATGAGTAACAACATATAGCATCTTTTCCTATACATATCCCCTTATATATCTTTTTTTTGAGAAATGTCTATTCAACTTCTTAACCTCTTTTTAAATTGGGTTTTTATCTTTTCATTGTTAAGTATTACACTTTTTATACTGAGTGCTCTGGAATCAGAAATTTTATCAGTCAGATTGAAAAGTTCCAAGAATTCACCACTATTCCATGGATTGAGTAGAGACTCTCCTTGAGATATCATGAGTACAATTCAGTGTTTGCTGCCATTCAATACTCTGATATGAGAAATATTTGACTATTAAGGTTCTATTTATGTTATCTGCTATGGTTTGAATGTATTCCCTAATAGGCATGTGTTGGGAACTTAATTTCCAATGCAGTAGTGCTTAGAAATGGGGCTTAATAAGAGTTGCTTATATCATGGGGGAGTTACCCTCAAGATGAATTAATTCCAGTATAAAAGGGCTTGAGACTGTAAATTCTACCTCTTTCTTATGCACTTTGTTGCCCTTCTGCTTTGCACCATGGGATAACACAATAAGGAGTCCCTCTCCTGATACTGGCCTCTCAACCCTAGACTTTTTAGTCCCTAAAACTATAAGAAATAAATTTGTTATTTATAAATTACCCAGTTTTGGGTATTCTATTATAGTAGCACAAAATGGAGTAAGACAGAAGAAAATTGGTATCAAGAAGTAGGGCTATTGTTGTAATAAATACCTAAAAATGTGGAAGCAGCTTTGGAATTAAGTAATGGATAGATGCTGGAAGAATGTACAGGATCAATCTAAAAAATGCCTAGACTGCCATGAATGGAGCATTGAGAACTATTCTGATAGGACTCAGAAGAGGGCAAGAATTACAGGGAGAGACTAAACCTTCTTAGGGATTAAGTGCTTATGATCAGAATATTGGTGGAAATATTAACAGTAAAGGCAATTCTAATGAGCTCTCCAGTGGAAATGAGAAATAAGGTACTTGAAATTGGAGTAAAGGCCATCCTTCTTATAGGTAGCAAAAAACTGGGCTGAATTGTGTCCACACATGGAAGGCAGAGTCTAAGAGTGATGAAGTAGCATATCTGGTAGAATAAAATTTTTTGGGGGGTGGGAGTTTGCCTTAGGGTGTATGCATTTACCAGAGGGAGAAAGAGAGAGACAGTGAGAGGAAAATTGAGAAATAACCCCTCAGGGGTGATAGCTGCAGTGCAAGCCCTTCTTCTCTATTCTCTTCCTGGGATCTTGGACACACACACACACGCAACTGGTGTGATTTTCAAGCCACTGAATCCATGACTCGAACATTGGTCATCCATGAGAGAGTCCAGTGACGTAACCACTACACCATCTGCTGACCCTTGGTGGAATAAATTTTTAAGCAAAATAGTGAAGGAGCTAGATGGCTACTTTAACCACATACAGTAATATGTGAGAAGGTAAATTATTTAAAAATGGAATTTGTAATTAAAAGAGAAGTAAAGCAGAAGTATTTGGAATATTTATAGCCTGACTACAGAAGAGGAAAAAGGCATTTTTAAGAGAGCAAACCAGGGATGTGACCAAGAAACTGTTTGTTAAACAGATTATCATGTTTAGAAGGGAAGCTATATGCTATTCATCAAGATAATGAGAGAAAGTCCCTAAAGGCATTTTAGAAGTCTTAAAAGGTGCTCCTCCCATCACAGGCCCAGGGAAAGACATTGAAGGCAAGGTTTCTAGAGAATGACATGTACCTTAACGTTTATTGTACTTTGCCGCTGCCTCAAGAGTCACTCCCTGAATCCTGTCCCAGCACCCCTCAGAAACTCCAGTTGTGACTCAATTTGGCCCAAGTGGATATTGGGCCACCACTCTAGAGAGTACAAGTACTGGGCCTTGGTGGCATCCATTTGGTGCTACTTCTGCAGGTGAACAGAGTTCACAAGATTAGGGCCATGGCAACTTCCATTTAGATAACCAAAGAATTTCATTGATAGCCTTATGGCTCAGGAAGAAATGTGCTGGAAGGGCAAAAATGCCTCAAAGAACACCCCCTCAGAGCAATGCCTAGTGGAGTTGTGCAAGTGGAGGTGCCTCTCAGACCCCAGAACTGTACAAGCCAGCTAGTGTGCAATTCTAGCTGGGTATAGCTGCAGGCATGAGACTCCAACCTGTGAAAAGCTGCTAGTTGGACTGAGCCAAGTAAATCCATAGGATCAGAACGGCCTGAGGTTTGGGGGAAGCCACAAACCCTGCCTCACTGTGCGCGGTATTTGATATATGGAGTCAAAAGACATTATTTTACAGCTTTAAGACTTAATTTTGTTTTCCCTGTTGGGTTTTGGAATTACTTGGGGCCAATCAACTCTTTCTGACTATTTTTTACATTTTGGAATGGGAATGTGTATGACTATCTTACTGTTGTGTTTTGGAATTAGATAACTTGTTTTATTTCACAGACTCACAGTTGGAAGGAATTTGCCCCAGGATAAATCATGTTTTGACTCTCACCCATATCTGATTTAGATGAAATTTGAGATTTGGCCTTTTGAATTAGTGCTGAAACAAGTTAAGACTTTGGGTATATTGGGACAAAGTGAATATACTTTGCGTGTGAGAAGGACAAATTTTTGGGGCAAGAGCACAGTACAATGGGTTCAGTGTGTCCCTCCAAAAGCACATGTTGGAAACTGTTACAGAAAACCAGACACAGAGAAATGAAAACAGCACTCCAAAAGATTAGTAGAACTATTTATTATGTGGGCATCACAGAGGAGCTAAATCTCTGGCCTCGACTGGGGGATGGACAGGTCTTTTATGGGAGAAATGGGGAAGGGGAGGTCTCTGGATGGGGAATGGGCTCAGAACCCGCCCTACACAGTGTCAAAGGTAGGAGTCAGAGAAGCAGGAAATCTAATCTATTCACAGTGCTAATCTATTAAAGGCACTAATCTATTCAAGGCACTAATCTCTGTAAGGTTTCAGGTTATCTTGTAGCTCCAGGGAGGGACAGTAAATCCAGAGGACAGAAATTTCAGGCAGCTATCAGCCCTGAGTTATTCATGAATTCAGAGTCCCTTATATCAAAACTAAATCCCCAGTGTAACAGTGTTGGGAAGTAAGGACTAATTGGTATTTAGGTCATGAGAGCTGTAGCCTCATGAATGGGTTAATGCCAATTATGAAAGATCTTGAGGCTGCAAATTCAATCTCTATCTCTCACATATAGTTTCTTGTCTTTCTGCCTTTTACCGTGGGACAATAAAGCAAGAAGTCCTTACTAAAAGTGCTACTCTAGGACTTAACTATCATACCTTTATTTAGATTGATGTTATGGGGCCCCCTTACTTAATTCTAACTCAAAAATTTTACATAATAAAATCTCCTGTGAAAGCATCCAAAAAAAGATGTTTTTACAGAAAATCAGATACATTGAGCTGTTTTTAAATTTATTTCTGAAAATTGTTTTGTAAAAATTATTTCTTTGGGGAACAGTAGTTGGCGTAATTGCTATGTCACTGGACTCCCATGTAGTCAATCAACTGCAGCTCGAGTCCCAGACCCGGTGGCTTAACACTAACACTGGGCATGTGTGCTTTCATGCTCAAGATCCCGAGAGGAGAATGGAAGAGAAGGGATTGTGGTGTGGCCATCCCCAATAGGGGGTGATTTCTTACTTTCTGTCTCTCTGTCTTTCTGGTGAGTGCTCATGGAAGATATAGAAAATAGACATGAAGCCAACCAGTGGCATGATGGTTAAGGTGGCTGGATCTCACATGACTGACAACATGGTTCAAGTGCCAGACTTGTTTGAAAACATGCCAATACATGTGCATGTATGCCCAAAATCCCAAGAGGAGAAAGGAGGAGAAGGGATCATAGCATGGCCATCCCATGTGGTGGTGCTGGGGTGCTCTCTCATATTGCCTTTTTCTTTCTGTCACCAGCAAGCTCATCGACCCTACAAATTTTTTTTAAAAAAGATAAAATATAATTTCATTGACAAGACCATGATTAATTTTTTAATCTTATTTTATTTTAAGTTATTTTATATACAATCACATCATTTAGTTTGCAAAGTAAATATTCCAACATATTTACATTTCTCCCCAGTCCAGTTGATAGTAAGTTATCTTCAACAGATAATACCCCATTTCTTTGTCCCATTAATGCTTTCCCTCTCCATTTTTCTCCTTAATTTCCTTCCTCAGACTCCATTCCTTCACCCGCTCTCTTCCTACATTATATCTGGTATTCACAACCCTTTACCATGTTTCTATATCCCTTAGTCAGTTTGAGTCATAGAGTGAGAAAACTTGACATATTAAGTGGGGATGTACAATGTCTCTCCTTCATAGCCTGGCTTGCTTCACTCAGTGGTAAATCTTCCATACTCATATACTTTCTGTCAAAAGCCAGGGTTTTGTTGTTTTTGATGGCTGAGTAATATTCCATTGCATATATGTGCCACAGTTTTTCAATCCATTCATCTGTTCATGGGCATTTGGGTTGGTTCCATGTCTTGGTAATTGTGAATAATGCCACAATAAATATCAATGTGCAAGTACTTTTCCAATTAAGAATTCTTCTGTCCTTTGGGTAGATACCAAAGAGTGGGATTGTTGGGTCATATGGAAGTTATATTTGTAGATTTTTGAGGAATCTCCAAATTGTTCTCCACTGTGTCTGGACCAATTTACATTCCCACTAGCAGTGTAAGAGAGTTCCCCTTTCACCACACCACTGCCAGCACTTATCGTTTTTTTTTTAAATCTTAATCATTCTAACTGGGGTTAGGTGGTATCTCATTGTTGTTTTGATCTGCATTTCCCTTACAATGAGGGATGTTGAGCAGTGGTTATTTCAACTCATTCTCCCATCTTTTAGTAGAGCTGATCATCTTTTTTTCGGAACAGCTGCTTGAATTCCTTGTGTATTCTAGTTATCAGTCCCTTATCTGATCCGTAGTTTACAAAAATATATTTTTTCATTCTGAGGGCTATCCATTCACACTAATTACTGTGTCTTTTGCCATGCCAAAACTTCTTAGTCTGATGTAATCCTACTATCCCCTATTTTGGGGATAATTGACTGCACTTTGGGGGTCTTATTTAAGAAGTCTTTGCCTACCCCAATGTCTCTCAGAGTTTCCCCAGTGTTCTCCAGTGCAGTTTTATCATTTGAGGTCTTAGGTTTAGATCTTTCAGCCACCTTGAATTAATTTTGGTCAATGGTGACAGGAAGGGGTTCAGATTCATCTTTCTGCAGGTGAATATCCACTTTTTCCAGCATCATTTGCTAAAGAGGTTTTCCTTTACTACTGCATTGACTAGTACCCTTTGTCAAAAATCAGTTGACTGCATGTTTGGGAGTTTATTTCTGGGGACTCTATTGTGTTCCATTGGTCCAAGTGTCTGTTTCTGTGCTAGTACCATGGTGTTTTGATTAACACAGCTTTGTAGTATATTTTTCGATCAGAGAGTGAGATGCCACCCACTCCCCTCTTCTTGTGCAGAATTGCTTTGGCAACATGAGGTCTTTTATGATTCCAGACAAATTTTATGATTGTCTTTTCTAGATCTGTGAAGAATATGTTTGGTTCTTTGATTGGGGTCGCATGAAATGTGTAGATTAATTTGAGTAGAATTGCCATTTTGATTATATTAATTCTTCCAATCTAGGAACATGTGATGTTCTTCCACTTTTTTGTGTCATTTTCAATTTCTTTTTTTAGCTTCTTTATCCTTTACCTATTTTTTGTCTAAATAATCAGTTCAGAGGGGATAGTGGAGTGTTGAGATCTCCAACCATTAGTGTGTTGCAGTCTATTTCTCCTTTTAGACCTAGCAGTCTTTTCTTCACATATTTGGGTGTTTCTGTGTTAGGTGCAGAAATATTTATAAGTGTTATATCTTCTTAATCGATTTACCCTTTTACTACAATATAGTACCCTTCTTTGTCTCTTTGAACAGTTATTGTTTTAAAGCCTATTTTGTCAGAAGTTAGTATCATGACTTCAGCTCTTTTTTGGTTCCCATTTTCATGGAAAATCTTTTTCCAACCCTCCACTTTCAGTCTATGTATGTCTTTATCCATGAAGTGGATTTCCTGTAGGCAACAGATAAAGGGTTTCTTTTTTTATCCATTCATCCAGTCTGTGTCTCCTGATTGGAGAATTTAATCCATTACATTCAGTGTTATCTATGTTACTGGATGATCTGTCCCAAAGTTTAAATTGGCCATTGTCTTGGTTGCCTTTTATTCTTTCCTTTCTCGCTATTCATTCTTTAGTTTTCTTGTAACAGTACTTTCTTCAGGGTCTCTTGAAGAGCTAGTCTGGTGTTGGAAAATTCTTTCAGGTTTTGTTTGCCTGAGATGTTAGTCTTTTTTTTTTTTTTTTTTTTTTTTTTTTTTTTTTTCCCATATGAAGGATAATCTTGCAGGATATAATAATCTTGGTTGAAATTGTTTCTCTCTTAATACTTTCAATACATCTTCCCATTCTTTCCTTGCTTGCATTGTTTCCGTTGAGAGGTCCGATGTTAGCTTGATTGGATGACCTTTGTATGTCACTTGTTGTTTCTCTCTTGCCAGTTTTAGTATCTTGTCTTTATCTGTGGTCTTTGCCATTCTGGCTAAATTATGCCTTGGGGAAGATCTTCTTTGGTTGATTCTATTTGGGGTCTTTTGTATTACTTGGGTCTGGATGTTTGAATGCCTCTCTAGACTTGAGAAATTTTCTTCCAGGATTTAATGGAATAGATTTTCCATGCCCTTATTAGTTTCTTCCCCTTCTAGGATACCAATTATTCGGATGTTAGGGTGTCTAATGTAATCTAGTATTTCTCTTTTTCTTGTTGTTGTTGTTATTTTCTCTACGTTTTTAGTGGTTTTCTCTAGGTCAGAGGTTTTATCTTCTACGTCAGAGATTCAATCTTCACCATGGTCTAATCAACTTTTAATACTTTTGAAAGAGTTTTTGATTTCTTCTATTACAGATTTCATCTCTAATAGTTCCATCTGATGCTTTCTTAGCATGTCCATTTCTTCTTTCATATCGTGGAAGGACTTCCTAATCTCCTGTATTTTGTTGTCTCTTTTCTGTTCCATCTCATAGAATTTGGTCACCATGAATGTTCTAAATTCTTTCTCTCACATTTTGGTAACTTCCTCTGTTTCTTCAAGGAATGGAGGGGAGTCACTATGTTCTTTTGATGGAGACATAGTTCCTGGTTTATTCAGACCTGAGGCTCTTCTTCTACTTCTAACCATTGGGAGATGTATTCACTTTGGAATACCTTTTAGGAGAATGTTTCTTCGACTAGGAGCAAGTGTGTTTCCCTTTTGCTGTGGACTGATGTGTGCTGAAGTCTCTTTTCTGTTGTGTTTAGCAATGTGGTCCAAGGAGGAGTATTCTATTTAGGTGTTTGAAGGGCAGTATCTCTTTTTTCGCAGGTAGTTCAGCAAAAGGGAGGATCCCAAGGAGTCTTGCAATACTAGGTATTTGAGAACTGTGATTCTAGATCTATCTAGTCCTCCATGAGGGTGGAGGAAAAGCAAGAGAGAGCAATATTAGAGGGAAGAAAGTAAGGAGAATTAAGACAAAGTCACACACTATACGATTACACCAAGGGTCTGGAGATGGGAGTGGTGTCTTCTGTAGAGCTGAGAGTGGTCCTGTGTGGTAAGGAGAAGTGTGAAATTAACAAGTGAAAGAGGAAAAGAAGGGAAAAAATGCCTACCTTGCTTACAGAGATAGTGGGTCGCTGGAGTTGGGGGAGCCAGAGCTGGACCTGGGGCAGAGCGCCCTGTCTCAGTGCCCTTAGACCAGGGGTCTGGAGATGAAAGTGGTGTCTGCTATAAAGTTGGGGGCAGTCCTTGCTGACAGAGATAGAGGGTCACTGGGGTTGGGGGAGCTGGAGCTGGACCTGGGGATAGGGGCCCTGCCTCAGTTTCCCTTAGGCCAGAGGTCTGGACATGGAAGTTGACAAGACCATGATTAATTACAAACCTTATTGAGTCATATAGTCAAAACTCAAGGAAATAGACCTCAAGGTTGATTGGAAATATCCCTGTTCATTGTATACTAAATGTCTGTAGTCTATGGCATAAATTGAAAGATACAATAGTAGAGAGGAGAAGTGTAGATATCAGAGACTTTATAGTAGGGGAGTGTATAGCAGAGGGTGAGTAAGAGTGGTTCAAGGATGAAATACTTAACAGACATAAGAATGTAAAGTTTTCCATGGAAAATTATATATAGGGTAATAACCTTTATTTGCTTGTCATGTACTGCTTATAAACTTCGAGAAGCCATATTGTGTGCCATAGAGACATACAATGGTTACATGTAAGTAGGAAATTATTTAAAAAATAGAGTTAAAATAGGGTACATTGAATTTAGAAAGTATTTTTAAATTATTTATTTTAATTTATTTTTACATTTTTCCACAGAAATTCACTTTACATATCAAAAATTGTTAACTCATACTCCATAGTTCTTGAAAGTTAATAAACAACTTTCAAAATTTCAAAATACTGAATTTTAAAGATAATGTTCAAAATATTTCTTATAATTTTATATAATATAATGACTCTATAACAACAGAAACAGTATGGTTTTAAATATTTTTGAGAAAATATTTACACGTCAACTACTCAAATTGTTGAAAAGCAAATGCCCAGCACACTAGTCACACATAAACCTTCTCAATTCAGCCCTGCCTACCAAGTATTCTGTGATATATCATCTGCTAGCAAAGATCAGTCTCTTTTTCTTCCTTCAAAGTCTTTCTCAAGATATTTCTCTGGTGTGGTTGCTCTTTTGCAATCTCTACTGATTACAATGCTGGGCTGGAGAAATCCAGATTATTTTATGTTATAAATTTTTTCATATATCTTCTCTAATCCTCTCTGCCAGGCAGAACTATTTATGATACCAGGACCTCTTTCTAAGAGCTTCTGTTAGCTTAGTTGAGATCCACCTTAGTTGCATAGTTTTCTGATTAATCTTCAGATATGACATTCCACACAAAGCCCTGTCCAATAATGAGTATTTCCAATTTCTGAATCAATGCAACAAGCATTATTGAACTTATGCAAATAACCTTCTCCCACCAAATAAGAATATTCCCAAATATTTTCCAATTCCAGAGGAATCAGGAAGAAAAGTTTATGTTTTTATTTAAAGAAACAAACAAGAAAAATATTTTAACATATTGCTAAACCTATCAACAACTGAAAAGAAAGTAAACTGTTTAAATTGTAAAAACAAAGCATAGTAAAAAAATCAGTAAAGTTTTACTCAAAAGTAATAAAGTTCTATTTTTCCAGTTCAGTCTTATGTTCAAACTCTCTTCTGTTGAATATGTAGTGTTTTTGTGGTCCAATATTTTCATTTAAATCCTGGAAGTTAACATTCTATGTTGTTATTGATATTTCTTGTCCCTAGCATTAAATTGGTTATTTTCTTGGTTGCCTTTTGTTCTCTTATTTCTGTATGTATCTCTAGTTTCACTGGTCAAGCACTCCTTTCAGAATTTCTTGAAGAGTGGGTCTTCTACTGGCAATTTTTTTGTCTTGTTTATCTGAAAATGTTTTT
Source organism: Tupaia tana (assembly GCA_026018925.1). Taxonomy (NCBI): domain Eukaryota; kingdom Metazoa; phylum Chordata; class Mammalia; order Scandentia; family Tupaiidae; genus Tupaia; species Tupaia tana. The sequence goes on along the minus strand of JAKSZU010000009.1, from coordinate 72,798,399 downwards.
CTTCTTTCTTTCCATGTGAAAGATAATCTTTCTGGGCACAGTATTCTTGGTTGAAACTGTTTTTCACTTAACACTTTGAATATATGTTCCCATTCTTTCCTTGTTTGTATTATTTCTGATGAGAGGTCTGAGGTTAGCCTGATTGGATAACCTTTATAAATAACCTGATATTTTTTTCTTGCCAATTTTAGTATCTTGTCTTTGTCTGTAGATTTGACCAGTCTGTCTATGATGTGCCTTGGAGAAGATCTTCTTGGGTTGATTCTAACAGGGGTCCTTTGTATTTCTTGTGTCTGGATATTTGGATGCCTCTTTAGATTTGGAAAGTTTTCTTCCAAGATTTCAAGGAATAGATTACCAATGTCCTTATTAGTTTCCTCACCTTCTCAGTTACTGATTATCCAGATGTTTGGGCGCTTAATGCTCTATAGTATTCCTCGTGTAGTATTCTCATTTTTTTGGATTATTTTCTCAGTTTTTTTTGGTTGTTTTTTTGTTTGTTTGTTTTGTTTTTCCCTAGACCAGGGATTTTGCCTTCAACATCCAAGATTCAATTTCCTGCATGGACGAATCTGCTTTTAATACTTTCAAGGGACGTTTTGATTTCCTGAAAAGCAGCCTTCATCTCTAATAGCTCCATTTGATTCTTTTTCGTGGTGTGTATTTCCTCTTTCAGATCATGAAAGAACTTGAACACCTCCTGGAACTCATTGTCTCTTTTCTCCTGCATCTTCTGGAGTTCATTATCTCTCAGCTCTTGCATTTCTTTTAGTTTTGTCAATATAAACATTCTGAAGACTTTATCAGACATTTCCAAGAATTCTACTGTATTGTTTTAGATGATGAGGTATTGTTCTTTTCCCTTAGGGGAGAGACATTTTCTTGGTTTCAAATGTTTCTTGTACCTCTGCGGTTGTTTCTGGTCATTCTGTGACAAAATCTCTTCTCCACAGTGCTTAGCAATTTGGTATAAACAGTAAGATTAGAAGTTCATTTTTTTTTTTTTTGGAGAGGTTTTTGCTATAGGGCGTGTGCGCTCACCAGACAGACAGAGAGAGACATAGAGACAGAAAGTGAGAAATCACCCCCCAGAGGGGATGGCCACGCCGCAATCCCTTCTCCTCCATTCTTCTCTCAGGATTTTGGGCATGCACACACACGCGCCCGACGTGAGTCTAAGCCACCAGGTCCGGGACTCGAACCGTGGTCGACTACGTGGGAGTCCAGCGACATAGCCATTACACTAACTGCTGGTCCCTAGAAGTTCATATTTATAGAATTAAATTTCTTTGTTAAAGCAGGAGATTTAATAAGCATTGAAGATTACAATGAATCTAAAAGGATTCAGATGCTTGGCTACTGTGCACCTAGGCCTATAGAGACATTAAGTGTCTGGAGAGTGAAGCTTAGAGTAAGAAAGTAAGTAAAACAATATAAGCAAAAAGGAAAAAAAAATAGGAAAATACTACAAAATATAGTACAAAATGAAAACCACACAGCGCACTAGCACAGGGCGCAAACACAGCAGGACACAGCTCAGCTTTAAAATGGCTTCTGAAATTAACAAGTGAAAGAAAAGGCCCAAGCTGAGGAGAGGTGCTTGAACAATTAAAAAAAAAAAAGTTAAAAAATTTAAAGGGAGAGAAAGCATGAGACAGACAAAATGCGAGAGAGAGTGTGAGACAGAGACAGACAGCCAGACACAGAGAAAAGTTGGAGGTTGTCCTACCTTGTCTGAGTATTTTGGGAGTCTAGGAGATGAGTTTAGAGCATGGCTTCCCTGAACACAGCAGGACACACCTCAGCTTTAAAATGGCTTCTTGTCTGAATATTTTGGGTGTCTAGGAGATGGGTTTAAAACATGGCTTCCCTGAACACACCAGGACACACCTCAGCTTTCAAATGGCTTCTTTTCTGAATATTTTGGGAGTCTAGGAGATGGGTTTAGAGCATGGCTTTCCTGAACACACCAGGACACACCTCAGTTTTTAAATGGCTTCTTGTCTGAATATTTTGGGAGTTTAGCAATTTAGAAAGTATTACAAGACATGAGTTTTCAGTATATATTTAATGGTAGAAAATTGTATGAATGTTGAAAAAAGTAGACAAGGGTCATTCCATTTGGAAGGAAATTATATGAATAATATCTCAAAATGGAGATAAATATATTTTGCACAAAATTAATATTTACAATGGTAAGACTATATGTTCAAATATACATGTTAGAGTGGATCATGGGAGAATAATAAACAGAAAAATGAATCTATAGCCCAAATTGAATTTCATACCTGAAGAAGATAATAAAAATTTCTATAATAAAAATAAAATGTTCAAAAACAATGCTTTACTTGAAATTTACTAAGAGAGTATGTCATAAATGTCTTCTCCATATTCACACACCTACATAAACACAGAAGGATAATTGTCTTGATTGACTTGATTAATTTGATTGTAGTAATCTTTTTTTTTCATGCACAAGCAGTTTTTATTCCCCTACTTGTGTTATGTTTGCTACAGATTCATTGGCCAGAATGAGTCATACCGCAAAACTAGCCAGATACTAAAGGTGTAGATATCGATGTGGTCTTCTGAGAGAAATGGCAATGTCATGTTACAGAGTGGCAAGTGCAGAGGGATGAAAGGAACTGTGGTCCCTTCCATAATCACTGTACCAAACTGTCTTATAAGAGCACTATGACCAAGTCAAATGGCACACTTGAAAAAATGTTTGCAACTCAAATCATAAAAGATTTATTTGGCTAATTAATACACAAAGAACTCCTATAAATTGTTAAGAAAAAAGACCAGAAGCTAATATATAAAGAGCTAAAGGATACAGTTCCAAAAGAAAACACAAATGTCTTTTTTAGCTGGGAGCAAGGGAAAGGAGACAAAGAAATTTTCTGGTTTACATTTTTGCCATAGAGCAGTGATTGTAGTAATCTTTACATAATGTGTGTGTATATATTATGTATGATTATCATGTTGTACATCTCAAAGATATGATTTTATAAATAATTATTCATATTATTTTATTTATTATTATTTTAACAATTTGCTATAAATCATGAGTGCTCACTAGAGAGAGAGAGAGAGAGAGAGAGAGAGAGACAAAGTGAGAAAGCAAGCTACCAGGTCTGGAACTCAAACTCTGGTTAGCTATGTGGAAATCTAGTGCTTTAAATAACCACACCACATGCTGACCCAATATACATGATTTTTATTTGATAATTATACCTAAATAAAACTGGAGAGGAGGAAGGATGGTGACATTGTTTACTGATTACACTTGGAACAGCCATGAAGATATATATGTAGTACGCCTTTTAGTTTAGTGATGATGTATAATACTTAAATGAATTCAGAAAACCTATTTTCAAGTTCACAGATCCCTTCTTATTCTTGATTAGTTCTGCTATTGGTGCTGTCCACTGCACTTTTCATTTTGCTCACTGTCTTTTCAGCTCAAGGATTTCAGTTTGATTTTGTATATTTTAATTTCTCTATTGAATGTCTCTACTAATTTCTGAATTGTTTATGTTTACTTTAAGCTAACTGAGTTTATAAAACATCTGTTTGAATTTGTGAGAAAGTTTAGACAGCTTCATCATTTTAAGTTAGTCTCTGATGTCAAGTTTTGTCTCTTTGGTGACGTCATGTTTCTCTGGTTGTTCTTAATTCCTGTGGTTGTGCCTTGATGTGTGCACACTGAGAAAGATAGTTTTTATTCCAGCTTTCATGGTGTAGTTTTATCTGGAAATTTCTTTCTATAGTAAACATTCAAAAAAATTCTAGGTGTCCTAATCCCAGTACTGTTACAACAGATGCTACACCAGGCTATAATACTTTAGCTTCGAAAGCTGTTGCCATACAATGCCATAATCCAAGCCCCCAGCCACTGATATCTGCCTGTCATGGGTTATTTTAAGCCCAAGGCCATGGTAGTAGGCTGGTGTTGATATGACTAGAACTTTAAAGTCCTTCTCACTGGGTCTGTGGGATTCCATCTGATACTGAAGTGAATCTAGAGAGACAGTCCATGGTACTATCCTATAGTCATGGGCCACAGAGTGGCCTGTGTGGTTCTGAATTTTACCATGGTGGTCCTGATATTAGATTCTAATGCAATGTTCTTTGCTTATATTCTACTCCTTCCCCCAGGTAGGTCTTATCTCTCTCTGTACTATGTTACCTGGGGTTGAGGGAGATGATAAGGGTAATGTAAAACTGTCCTTCCTGCCCTCTTCAATGCTTCTAATCTTCCTATTATGTGATAACCAGGTGCTATGATCTCTTACCTGGTTCTTTCACTCAAATGAAGGTATTTTCACACATAGACAGATGTTCAAATTGATGCTTAAATGGAGAGTCCTAGTCTATCATCTTGTTCTAGCCCTCCACCAGTGTAACAGAGCTCCTTACATAAAGCAAAGGGACAGAGTAGTTCCATCTGTGAAACCAGACTCAGAGAAACTTTTCCCATCAATGAAGAAAGCTGCTGTCTGTTTGGGGCTATCACTGAAAACTCAGGTCAAGTTAAAGAAGTTAGGAAGTCAAATTTACTCCATGCTATAAGATTAGTTTTCAATTATAAGATTAGTTTCTAATTGCCGTATGTACTAAGTGTGAGAATCTTGAACCTTGAAATTGAAAATTGATTTTGGTTATGAAGGAGTGACATTGTATGTCCCCACTTAATATATACCGAGTTTTCGAAAGCACTCTATGACCAAAACTGATTGACTAAAGGATATAGAAACACAGTAAATGGATGTGAATACCAGATAAAGTGTGTGTGAAAGAGTAGAGTCTGAGGAAGGACATTTAGAAGAAAAATAGAGAGGCAAAGCATTAAGGGGACAAAGAAATGTGGTTTTATCTGTTGAACATAAATTTATAATTTTATCAACTAGACTAGGGAGAAATGTTCACATGTTGAAATATTTATTTTGTAAGCTAAATAATGTGATTGAATGTATAAAATAAAATGAAATAAAAAAAATAATTTATGGGACCAGCAGTTAGCGTAATGGCTATGTCGCTGGACTTCCACGTAGTCGACCGCAGTTCGAGTCCCGGACCCGGCGGCTTAAAACTCACGCCGGGCGCGTGTGTGTGCGTGCCCAAGATCCCGAGAGGAGAATGGAGGAGAAGGGATTGCAGCGTGGCCATCCCCCCTGGGGGGTGATTTCCTGCTTTCTATCTCTCTGTCTCTGTCTGTCTGGCGAGCGCACGCGCCCTATAGCAAAAACCTCTCCAAAAAAAGAAAAAAAAAATTAAAAAAAAATTTATTAATTAATTCAAATGTATTAATCTTAGATATTCTAAAGTTCTTGTCTGGTAATGCACTTAAATAAACAGTCTTCAGGTCTAAAAAAAAATGAAAATTGATTTTGTATTAGTAAAGCCAGCAAATCCATGTCAGAGGCAAATGTAAAGCCAATAGAAGATATGTATTTGAGGACTAGCAGTTAATATAACGGCTATGTCACTGAACTCCCATGTAGTTGACTGTGGTTTGAGTCCCAGACTCAGTGGCTTAAACTCACGCCAGACACATGTGGCCATCCCCCCGGGGGGTAATTTCTCACTTTCCGTCTCTCTGTCTCTCTGTCTTTCTGGTGAGCACACATGCCCTATAGCAAAAAAAAAAAAAAAAAAAAAAAAAAAAAAAAAAAAAAAAAAAAAAAAAAAGTATTTAAAAATGTAGGGTAAATTAGATTACATTTAAAACAACTGCTGTCGGGAACCAGCAGTTAGCGTAATGGCTATGTCGCTGGACTCCCACGTAGTCGACCGCAGTTCACGTCCTGGACCCGGTGGCTTAGAACTCACACCGGGCGCGTGTGCGTGCGTGCCCAAGATCCCGAGAGGAGAATGGAGAAGGGACTGCGGCGTGACCATCCCCCCTGGGGGGTGATTTCTCGCTTTCTGTCTCTCTGTCTCTCTCTGTCTGTCTGGCGCGCACACGCGCCCTATAGCGAAAAACCTCTCAAAAAAAAAAAAAAAAACAAAACTGCTGTCAGTGTATCCACAGTGAAAATTATATACCACATGATAAAATGAAATTATAAAAGAGAATCTGTAGAGACAGCACAAAGCAGAACATACAGCTTAAAAATTAGAGAGTAAAAGAAAAAACTGTATGAGTTTCAAAAATAAGTTTAAAATTGAAAAACTGTTATGAAAAGGCATCACACAAAAGGATCGGTCAGGTTTAAAATAAAAATAATTAGAATCCGCAGCAATTAAAATTACAGTCATCATAAAAACAAAAACAAAAAACCCTTAGATGAGCAGGTAGTGGATGATTAAGGTGCTGGACTTTCACATAGATGACCGCTGTTCAAGTTCAGGACTGGGCAGCTTGAAACATGCCAGGTGCATGTGTGCACATGCCCAAAAATCCTGAGAGGAGAATGGAGGAGAAGGGCTTTCAGTGAATGCATTCATCCTATGGGAAAAACAAAAGAAACAAACACCTTCATAGACACTTTAAACAGATTAGATATAACTGAAGAGAGACTTCAAAGTAGACTAAGGGGACCAGCAGTTAGCATAATGGCTGTGTCGCTGGACTCAAATGTAGTTGACCATGGTTTGTATCCCAGACCCGGTGGCTTAAACTCACGCTGGGCGAGTGTGCATGCATGCCCCAAGATCCTGAGAGGAGAACGGAGGAGAAGGGATTGCGGCATGGCCATCCCCCTTGGGGGGTGATTTCTCGCTTTCTGTCTCTCTGTCTCTCTTTTGTCTGTCTGGCGAGTGCACATGCCCTATCACAAAAACCTCTCAAATAAATAAATAAATAAATAATAAATAAAAAAGTAGACTAAAGAAATCATCTGAATATAGCAGAGAAATATAAATGAAATTCTGAAAAATAAAAGACGTGAAAGGTAGAATGACAAGATTCAATAAACATTTGTTAAGAAACAAAGGAGGAGACCAGAGAGAAAATTGAGATAAGAATTTTAATTTTTAATTTTATTTCATAATTTAAGAAAGACACAGATCATCAAGTCATGTAGATTAAGTAAAAATTAATACAATCCTGCAAATATTCTGGTAAAGTTGTAGAATATCAAAGAGAAAGGTAAAACTTAAAGAATTTTTAAATTAAATTAAATTTATTATTATTAATTTCTAATTTGACCAGTGAGAGAGAGAGAGGAAAGCAAGAAAGCAAGCCACCAGGTCCAGGACTTGAACTGCAGTTGCCCATGTGGGAGTACAGCATTTCAACCACTATGCCACCCATTGGTGCCAGGTAAAACTTTTAAAGTGATTGAAGAAAATTAATAACGTGCCCCTAATGAGAAGCAGAGTAACAGTACATCAATATTTAACAGAATTGAATAACATACTATTTCCAAAATGTTAAAGAAAAATAAGTGTAAACCTACAACTACATAACTAGCCAAACTTTCATTCAAGAGTGAAGGTAAAATTAAGACAGAGTTTTAGGCAAAACTCAAATATTTACTGTTCTCAAACAATTGCTGATGTAACTATTAAAAGATGTATTTGGGGGCCAGCAGTTAGCGTAATGGCTATGTCGCTGGACTCCCACGTAGTCGACTGTGGTTCACGTCCTGGACCCGGTGGCTTAAAACTCATGCCGGGGGAACCAGCAGTTAGCATAATGGCTATGTAGCTGGACTCCCACATAGTCGACCGCAGTTTGTGTCCCAGACCCAGTGGCTTAAAACACACGCCGGGCGCGTGTGCGTGCGTGCCCAAGATCCTGAGAGGAGAATGGAGGAGAAGGGATTGCGGTGTGACCATCCCCCCTGGGGGGTGATTTCTCGCTTTCTGTCTCTATGTCTCTCTCTATCTGTCTGGCGAGCACATGCGCCCTATAGCGAAACTCTCTCCAAAACAAACAAAACAACTCATGCCGGACGCGTGTGCGTGTGTGCCCAAGATCCTGAGAGGAGAAGGGATTGCGGAGGAGAAGGGATTGTGGCGTGGCCATCCCCCCTGGGGGGTGATTTCTCACTTTCTGTCTCTCTGTCTCTCTCTGTCTGTCTGGTGAGTGCATGCGCCCTATAGCAAAAACCTCTAAAAAAAAAAGATGTGTTTTAATAAGAGGGAAATTAAATTTTTAAGCAGGTTCTATGTAATATACAACAGTAATAGAGGAAATAGATATTCGGTCAATTTTTAAAGTGTTCAAAGTTTCTTGTTTTATTTATCAGAAAGAGAGATACTGGGACCAGCAGTTAGCGTAATGGCTATGTCGCTGGACTCCCATGTGGTCGACCGTGGTTCGTGTCCCGGATCCGGTGGCTTAAAACTCATGCAAGGCACGTGTGCGTGCATGCCCAAGATCCCAAGAGGAGAACGAAGGAGAAGGGATTGTGGCGTGGCCATCCCCCCGGGGGGTGATTTCTCACTTTCTGTCTCTCTGTCTCTCTCTGTCTGTCTGGCGAGCACACGCACCCTGTAGCAAAAACCTCTCCCCCCAAAAAAAAGAAAAAAAAAAAGAAAGATAAAGATACTGATTAATTTTAGATTTAATCTAGTAGGAAATTAATTTTAAAAACTTTTAGGGTAATTTGTTACAATAGTATTAATAATATTCAATTTCAAAACCAGTAGCTAAGAAAAACCAGCTCAATTCAATGATATATATAAGGAAAAATTGAATCAAAAGAAACATATAGTAAATAGGTATAGAGATGATACAATTAAAAAACTGAGATCCAATAAAACCAATAACATAGAAAAATATTCTAAAAAATTTATTTATTTATTGGAGAGATTTTTGCGATAGGGTGTGTGCACTCGCCAGACAGACAGAGAGACAGAGAGATAGAAAGCGAGAAATCACCCCCCAGGGTGGATGGCCACACCACAATCCCTTCTCCATTCTCCTCTCATGATCCTGGGCACACACGCACACGCGCCCGGCGTGAGTTTAAGCCACTGGGTCTGAGATGTGAACCGCGGTCGACTACTTGGGAGTCCAGCAACATAGACATTACGCTAACTGCTGGTCCCTAAAAGATTTATTTTTAAAAAATATACATGTGGGGACATAAAATGCCTCTCTTTCATAGTCTGGCTTGCTTCACTTATCATTAAATCTCCCATATTCATACGCTTTATATCAAATGCCAGGTTCTCATTTTTTTAGATGGCCAAGTAGTATTCCATAATGTATATGTGCCACACTTTTTAAATCCATTTATCAGTTCTTCTACATTTGTATTAATTCTGTCTTAGCAATTGTGAGTAATGCTGTAATAATTGAAGCAAAATATCTAATGGATACAAAAATGGGCAATTATCTGTTGATGATGATGTATATGGCAATATATTTGGACTAATATACAGTGAATTCCCGCTGGAAAAATTCATTTTCTATGCTGTAAATATGTACAGTGGTTGAATGTAAAATAATAAGAAAATAAAACAAAGGAAGAAAATAAATAGTCTGATATAAAAATCTATGACATAAAAGAAAAAACTACACATGTGATCTTTATGAAAAGATTACACATTCAGGGTAGGTAACAACTGGAAATCATCTGTCCTTAGCTGGGCCCTTGACCCATTGGTTAAGAGAACCATATCGCACTTGGTTGACTGAGTGGTTCAAGTCCCAGCCCAGCAGCTTGAAAAACATGCCAGCTTTGTGTGCATGCATGCTCAAAATCCCAACAGGATGGAGAAATGGAAAAGGAGCTGTAGCATGACCACACCTCAGGGTGCTTTGCTTCCTCTTTCTCTCTCCATCTATGGTGAGTGCATGTGCCCTCTGACAAACAAAAAGGTAATTTTCTATCCTTACCCTATCATTTTTTTCTATGAAAAAATTAAAAACAAAACAAAATCATTGGTTGGAATAGTAAATAGAAGGGCCCAAACTAAAATGCCTATTTGGTGAATGAACCAGCAATAAAGTTTAGTTCTGCTAACTCCTAGTTCAGCACTACAAAAAAATTACAATACAATATCTCCTATGTTCATTGAGTAAAATGAGTAAAAACTTTGTGCAAATGTTAGCTTTGATCTAAATCAAAGAAATAATTTGGACAGGTAAATTGAGCCCAGTTTTTATATCACTTATAGGTACTAAAGCATATCATCTATATGTGAGGGTACTTCAAAAAGTTTGTGATAAAATGGAATTAAAGTACAAGTTTATTTTTGATGGAAAAAAATTAGAATCCATGCAGAATTCATAATATGCATTCTCCATAAATTTTTTTAAGATCCCTTGTATACATATTAGGATGGTGGTGAAAATAAAGTGTAAAATTATATGAAAATAAACTGTACCAGTGTTATTGTATGGCTAGATAAATATATCTAGATCATGATGATTTATTGGGTTGTTGGGGATGTCGTGACTCATTTTTGCGTAGAAAAATATGCCATGACTTTCCCAAAAACACAATATTTATCAGTTTCATAACAATACCTGTCTCAGGCTAGCAGATAGTGTAGCGGTTATTTTCTGAACTCCCACATGGCAGACCATGGTTCGAGTACCAGGATGGTTTAGTCTGGCTCCTTTACCTTCTATCTTGCCATGTTTGAAGTCCATTGGGTAAACGACTTATGTTTGTACTATACTTGTGCACTTGTTATGTAATTATGACTTTGCTGTTTTACACCATTAAATGTAACACACATGTAGGTGTGTGACAGTTTGGTTTTGGCAATGAGCCACTATTGTCTGCAGCCCCATTTAGAAAGCAGTGAACTATAGCTGCCCTGTGCTACACAGTCCTGCTAGTGCTGCTCTGCCCAGCTAGCTATCCTTGTTCAGCTCAGCGTTGGTTCAGGCTGGTGAGCTCTGATGGTCTTGGCTTGGCTTGGTCTTGGCTTGGTTCTGCTTAGCTCTGCATGCTGTGAGCTTCAAGAGTGAGGAAGCACTCTGTAAGTGTTCTCCACATGAGTTACAAGCTCCAAGAGGGAGAAAGCACTTGGGAGCACTGTTTGGGGCTTTGAGAGCCTACTAAGAGCTCTGTGAACTCCCACTAAACTCAGCCAATAAACAATATCACATCAATGCCTCATGTCCTTTTTTTTTAAGAGGTTTTTGCTATAGGGCACGTGCGCTTGCCAGACAGACAGAGACAGAGACAGAAAGTGAGAAATCACCCCCCAGAGGAAATGGCCACGCCACAATCCCTTCTCCTCCATTCTCCTCTCAGGATCTTGGGCACGCACGCACACGTGCCTGGCATGAGTTTTAAGCCACCGGGTCCGGGGCGCGAACCGCGGTTGACTGTGTGGGAGTCCAGCGACATAGCCATTATGCTAACTGCTGGTCCCCTCGTGTCCTTTTCTAACTCCCTGTGTCTCTATTCGACCCAGTCTTCAGAGGAGAAAAGAACCTTACAGAATACTTATGTACAGATTTTTGTGTGAATATGAGATTTTATTTTACTAGGGTAAATACTTAAGACTGGGATTGGTAGGTTATTACAAGTACATGTTTGACTTTATTAAAAAAAAAGAACTACCAAACCTTGGGACCAGCAGATGGTGTAGTGGTTATGTTACTGGACATCCACATGGCCAACTGCAGTTCAAGTACTGGACCCAGTGACTTAAAAATCATGCAGGGCACGTGTGCATGTGTACCCAAGATCCCAGGAGGAGAATGGAGGAGAAGAGATTGCATTGTGGCTTCCCCCCCATGGGAGTGATTTCTCACTTTCCCTCTCACTGTGTCTATCTCTCTTGCTCTCTAGCAAACACATGTGCCCTAAGGCAAAACTTCTAAAAACAAAAACAAAAAACTACCAAACCAAACTATTTTCTAGAGAGAATGTTACTACATTGCATTCTAACCAACAATTCTAGCTGCATTCCATCCTCTCCAGGACTTGGTATTATTAATTTTAGCCATTCTAACAGTTATGTAGTGGTGTCTCATTTTAGCTTCATTTACATTTCTCTAATGGCTAATATGAGGGATTTTATCTGTTTATTTTCAAACCATATATTCTCTTTGATGAAGTATCTTCCTATGTGTTCTGAACATTTTTTAATTGTGTTGCTTATTTTCTTATTCTTGAATTTTGAGAGTTCTTTATAAACTCTGTATATAAGTCTTTTTCTGGACATGTTTGCAATATCACTCATCCAGTGTGTAGCTTGTCTTTTTGTTTTCTTAAAAGTGTCTTTTACAAAGCTGATTTTTTAATTTTTATGAAGTCTAATTTATTTCTTTTTAAGAATTTTGTTTTGGTGTCATATCTAAGAATACTGCCCAACACAAAATCACGTGTATTTTCTGATAGTCTTACTTTGAAAGTCTTGTAGTTTAGATTTCATATATGTGTGTGTGTGTGTGTGTGTGTGTATAAAACCATTTTAAATTAATTTTGTATAAGGTGTGATTTATTATATTGTGATTTTGCATAAGTTTCAGATTAAATATTTGTTACATAAGTATATCCAGCGAAATTGACTTGTTGAAAATATTTTTCTCAGGACCAGCAGTTAGCGTAATGGCTATGTCACTGAACTCCCATGTAGCTGACCGCGGTTCGAGTCCTGGACCTGGTGGCTTAAACTCACTCCAGGCGCATGTGTGTGCATGCCCAAGATCCCAAGAGGAGAATGGAGGAGAAGAGATTGCAGCATGGCCATCCCCCCCGGGGGTGTGATTTCTCACTTTCTATCTCTCTGTCTCTGTCTTTCTGGTGATCACATGCACCCTATAGCAGAAACCTCTCCAAAAAATAATTTTATTTTCTCGTGTATATATATATTTTTTTTCTCTATTGACTTGCCTTTAAACATTTGAAAAAAATATAAAAAATATATTGATCATATTTATATAGGTATTATTTCTATTTTATTTCATTTCATTAATATTTGGATGTATACCTTTACCATTACTACACTGCTTTGATTACTGTGCCTTTGTAGTTATTTTGAAATCACACAGTATAAGTCTTCCAAATGAACTTTTTTTCTAAAAATTTGTAGTTCTTCTTCTTATTATTTTTGTTTGTTTGTTTTTGAGAGATTTTTGCTATAGGGTGCATGTGCTCACCAGAAAGGCAGAGAGAGACAGAGAAACAGAAAGTGAAAAATCACTCCCCAGGGGGGATGGCCGTGCTGCAATCCTTTCTCCTCCATTCTCCTCTCAGGATCTTGGGCACACACGCATACATGCCCGGCATGAGTTTAAGCCACCGGGTCCGGGACTTGAACTGCAGTTGACTACATGGGAGTCCAGCAACATAGCCATTACACCAACTGCTGGTCCTGTGGTTCTTCTAATACTGTTTAATTTTCATATAAATGTTAGATTCAAATTGTCCATATTTTTTTAAATATGCTATAATTTTTTTACTGGAATTGTATCAAACTATATATCAACTTGGAGAAATTAAATATCATTATCACATTGAATCTTTCAATGTAAATATGAAAATAGTACATCTCCCAATTAACTTAGGTGTTCTGTGAAATGTGATTGATTTTTTGTGTGTGTGCTTATCTTGTATCCTGCAACCCAGCTAAACACATTTATTAATACTAGGAGATTTTGTGTGCATTCCTTGGCATATTTTATATAGATAATGATGTCACTTATAAACAGAAATGCTTTTATGTCTTTCTTTCCCATTTCAATATATATACCTTTCAGGTATTTTTCTTTCCTCGTAACATTGCCTAGAAGTTTGAGTATAATATTGATGAGTGTGGTAAGAGTCTACATCCTTGCCACATGGGGAGAATCTTTTCATCTTATACCATTAATTATCATTTAAATGGTAGGTTTCTGGTAAATGTTTGTCAAACTGATGAATTTCCTTTCTGGGGTTAGTTTGTTGAGAGATCTATCATGAAAGTGTGTTGTGTTATGTTAAGTAATTTCCTGTGTATAAATTAATATAATTATGTGGATTTTCTTTCTTTAGCTTGTTCATATAGTATTAAGTTGGTTGAATTTTGAATATTGAACCAGCCTTCATTTTCTGAGATAAAACCTACTTGACCATATAATATTATTCCGGAATGTTGCTATTATAAAATCTATATACTAATATTTTGTTGAGGGTTTTTATCTTTATTTTGATGAGGGATATTGGTTTACAGTTTTTCTTTTTTTTAATTGTCGCTATAGGGTATGTGTGTTCAATGGAGAAAAAGATTGGGGGGGGGGAGGGAGTGAGAAAGCACCCTCTGGGGGGTATGGCCACACCATGGTCTTTTCTCCATTTTCTCAGGATTTGGGGCATGCACATGTGCATATGTGCACACACACACACACACACACACACATACACACACACACGGTGTATATTTTTCAAGCCAATGGGTCTGAGACTTGAAAATGTAGTTGGCCATGTGGGATCCAGATGCCATAACTTCCATGCCATCTGCTGGTCTGAGTTTTATTTTATTTTTATTTATTTATTTATTTATTTATTTATTTATTTATTTATTTATTGAGAGGTTTTTGCTATAGGGCACATGCGCTTGCCAGACAGACAGACAGAAAGCAAGAAATCACCACCCAGGGGGGACGGCCACGCCGCAATCCCTTCTCCTCCATTCTCCTCTCAGGATCTTGGGTACGCACGCACACACGCCCAGCGTGAGTTTTAAGCCACCAGGTCCAGGACGCAAACCGTGGTCGACTACGTGGGAGTCCAGCGACATAGCCATTACTCTAACTGCTGGTCCCCTGAGTATTATTTTTGTTGTACTGTTTGTCTAGTTCTGGTATCAGGGTGACACAGATGTCATTAAATGAATTATGAGGTTTTTCTTCTATTTCTATTATCTAGATGAAATTGTGTAAAATTGGAGTTATTTATTCTTTCAATGATTGCTAGGGTTTAGCAGTGAAACTGTATGGGTCAGAAATGTGGGAGATTTTTTTTTTTTTGGAGAGTTTGTTGTTATAGGGTGCGTGTGCTCACAAGAAAGAGAGATACAGAGAGACAGAAAGGGAGAAGTCACCCCCCAGGGCGGATGGCCACGCCAAAATCCCTTCTCCTCCATTCTCCCCTTAGCATCTTGGGCATGCATGCACACGTGCCTGGCATGAGTTTAAGCCACTGGGTCCAAGACTTGAACTGCGGTCGGCTACATGGGAGTTCAGCGACATAGCCATTATGCTAACCGTTGGTTCCTGTGGGATAGATTTTTTTAAACTAAGAATTATATTTATTTAGTATCCAACTATTAAGATTATACATGTCATATTGGGCAAGTTTGTGGTTTTGATCATTTATCCAGTTAATTTAAATTATTATACTTATTTGTATATGATTGAATGTGATATTCCCTTTCTCCTTTTAATGTGTGTAGATTTTGTAATGATACCACAGTATTCATGCCCAATATTAATAATTTCTCTCTTCTGTACCAATCTTGCTGGATATGTGTCAATTTTGTTGATCTTTTCAAAGAGCCAGCTTTTAGTTTTATTGATATTCTTTGTTACTCTGTTTTTACCTGTAGCTAATTTTACTCTTTTATTTTATGATTTGTAATTTACATTTAATTGTTATACATGTTTATACATACAGTATGTTTTTTCAAAGCCTGGCATGCAATGTGTGATAATCAATTGAAATATATGAACATATACATTATTTTCAATGAAGAACCTTACTCGTATTCTTATCATTTCTCTCCTGCTGATATGAGTTTATTTTGTTCTTTTAATTTTCTGGGTTCTTGAGCTGGATGCTTGGTTTAGTGATTTGAGATTTTATTTCCAATCACAGCATTTTTATTTATTTATTTATTTATTTATTAGTATTCTTCAATTTGTCCTAATCCACCAACATTCTGCATCCTAGACAACCACCAAACTATCCTCTCTGGACATTTCATATAAATGCAATCATATACTATGTATTCTTTTGTGACGGGTGTTAAATATAAGCCAGTTTAATAGAATTTTAATTGAGCAAATCTTAACATGATTTAAATCAGGCAGTTTTCCCCGGACTTCTGGACAACTCCACCAGTCTCATGATCAACTTGATATTTAAGTTCTGGGAAAGGAAAGTGAAATGTATGGGGAACAGGAATGTGACATACAAAAAGGAAAGTGAAGTAATGATGCAGGGAAACAATTTGGGTGGTTTACATTCTAAAATTTCTCTGCATTAACACAGTTTAAAAGGCGGGATGCCTATGATTGACTGAAGCCTTGCTGCTGTGATTGACTGTACCTTCACAACCAGCTCAGGAAAACAGCCTAGCATGTATGATTTCAGCCTATCCATAGGAATCCAAGTGTGGGGGTATAGCAGCCATTTTAGATCAAAATAGTTTAATTTAACAACTTTCCCCCTTTTTGTCAGCGTCTCAAATGATTGAGAGATGGACCAAAACTTAGGGCATTTACGTACTCTCTGTCACCATCATAAATGATGTTTTCATGTTCTCAGTGTAGAAATTACAAGTTTTCTCTGGTCTCCAACATGGAATTCACAAGTCACATCACACAAGTTGAATATGGTGTCATACAGATCAAGCAGGTATTCCTTTGCACTTTTACTGATCTAGCTGCTTACAAGACTATTCAGCATTCAATGGATGGTTGCATACAAAGCATTTAAGACTTGAGAGGATAGAGCACACTAGGACTAATGTGATGACTAAGATGTACTCTTTAATACAAATTTCTATGAAGCAAGTCAAACTGAATTAAACAGGTTAAGGTTCAGGCAACACAGACAATTTAATATTATTTGACCTTAGTTGTTCGTCATCATTGTCTGGAGTGTGATGATGATTGAGGACCATAGTTCTTTATAATGGCCTGATTTACCTTCATCATTAGTCTAGTTATCTAAGTCATCATAACCTAGAGGCCTATTAGAAGAAATATAAATATTAAAAACTTTTAAAAACCTAAGCCTTTTATATCCACCATTTTGGATTACTGTAAATGAGTTGTCAGTTATTTTAGTAAACACATTACCTGTTTCTTAATTTGACTGAGTTTGGTATCAAATATAAGTCCCTAGGTTGAACACAAAGAAGTTTTAAAGCTGAATGATATTCACTAAGCTTTTTTGCTTTGTTTTTTTAAACTTATATGTTAATCATTCACCTTTTTGAGGGTGGATTTTACCTACCTGAAACCCCAAGAGGTTTTATTGTCTATAAATTTTGAAAATTCTCACCAGTTTATGGATAAGTTTTAAATACAACCAGTATCCCATTACTGCCAAAAGTAAATCTCTAGAAATCTCACTGAAATCTTTTCTGCATTAGTCCATAAATCTAACAATATTTCTGGGTTTGTGCTAGGACATAACTTCAAATTAAAGTTAACTGCTGATTATGGTCCCATCGATTTGCCTGTCAGGAAGAGGAAGTAATTAAGACAATAGGAATTTTTTTTTTTTTTTTAAGAAACAGCATAAAGTTTTCATGATGGCAGAGATGTCTTGATCTGTGATACTTGAGCATAGATGTCTGCCTGTCCAAGATGTCTGTTTTGAAGAAAAAATTTTCTTGGTTAGTTTTTCCTTAAGGTCCCTAACATGTGCACAGTTTAAAAAAAATCTAAAGTAGATCCTCTGAGTTGTGAACCCAGAGTTCAACTTCTTGAAGCTTTACTGCAGTATGAATGGTGAGAAGAATTTGGTACAATGTCTTCCCATAGGGTTCACAGGCACTCTTCTGCTGTAATTTCCAGAAGATCCCTATTCTGGACCATGAAGGGCTTGTCTTCAGTCACAAACATCATTCTTTACCTGGTGAGAATACACTTTTGCATAAAGCATTAAAACATGGCAGAGTTGGGACCAGCAGTTAATGTAATGGCTATGTCGCTGAACTCCCATGTAGTTGACAGCGGTTCAAGTCCTGGACCTGGTGACTTAAACTCACATCAGGTGCGTGTGCATGAGTGCCCAAGATCCCGAGAGGAGAAAGAAAGAGAAGGGATTGCAGAGTGGCCATCCCCCTGGGGGGTGATTTCTCACTTTCTGTGTGTGTCTGTCTCTCTCTGTCTTTCTGGTGAGCACATGCATCCTATAGCAAAAAAAAAAAAAAAAAAAAAAAAAAAAAAAAAAAAAAAAAAAAAAAACTCTGAAAAAATAAAAAAAAACCTGGCAGAGTTTAGTCACCTCAGATTTTTCCATAAATGTCTCATAAGAGAAACACATTTCTAATAACCTCTTGATTACTGCTACAGCATTACTTTCCTTTATGGGAAAGTCCCTGCACAACCAAACATATGTAATGAAAATGACAATGAGTGAAATTTTTAAATACTATTTAAATGGCATATTAGACAGTAGAAATGTACCTGCAGATTTTACTCTTTTCAATATTAAGTTGACAGACTAAACATTGGCTATAAAACATTTCAAGAATTTTAGAGTAGTCACTATACTAATATCACCATGCAAATTATTACTATTTTTAATCTGGATCATTTTCTCTATTTTATGAGTCATGCAGTATAGATTCTTCAAATAATGAACTATAAGGAGGACTCAGGAGGGACTAGGAGGCCTTTTATAGGCTCTCCATGAGTACATGCTTAACATTGGATTTACATACTTTTATACCAATTTTACCTCTTTAATTTAGATGAATAGCATTGCTTATTAAATAGATTGTCACAGTTAATTTGAATTAGATCAATCACAGACCTTAACAATTGACATTTGATCTTAGGCAGTGGGCCAGGAAGTGATACATAGCTCAATAAGTTTGGTATTGTCTGACTTAGTATATAATTCTGTCAAAACATTTCTTTGCTTTTGGTTAATTCTGGTTCTGCTCAATGGTTGACTTACTTAGTAGTTTAGAAAACCAATTAGCATAAGATCCCTCATGGCTCCTGCAAAATAGTCATTTCAGGGTACAAGAGAAATGAAGATTTTCTACTGATAATTCATCCTCCAACAAACAAGCTAATGTGGCAGGAGAGGTGAGGCCTTCAGGAGAAGAACCCTCATGGCTCCTGTGAAATAGTCATTTCAGGGTACAAGAGAAATGAAGATATTCTACTGATAATTCAGCCTCCAGCAAACAAGCTAGCGTGATGGATCTAAGGGCACTGTAGCTAAACATCCATCTATTCAATGACTGCAGTAGGATATGTAGCCCCAGCTAGGTGCTACTTTATAGGATGCATAAAGTTAGACTTGTGTTCATGGAAATGTGTATGTCACCTGTGTTTGCTATGAGGGTATTTGGATTGATTAGGGTCTTTGGTGATTCAATAAAATGTGGGGGGAAAACAGTATAGAAAGCAAACATAGATACCAGAGACAGTGTGGGAGGAGAATGGGAGATGGCAGAGGGTAGGAGATAGGGAATCAAGGATGGGGGGGAAGCTAAACACACAGAAAACAAGAAATGGAAGATCATCTGCTGACAATAACATGTTTGTTGATGTGCTTGATTGAGACAATATACAGTGTACTCTGGATGGAAAATCTCATTTTGTATGCTGTAATGGTGTACAGTGAATGAATGTAAATAAATAAAATTGAAATTAAAAAAAAACACAAATACTATTAGGTTAATATATTCTTCAATATCTACTGAATTTGCTGCACAAAGCGACCACAACAGAATGACAGAGAGATTCCAGATCACCTCTTTCTGCTTGCTCCTGAACGTTGAGATTGAACTTCAAGAATTATGGGAACCAGCAGTTAGCGTAATGGCTATGTCGCTGGACTCCCACGTAGTCGACCGCGGTTCGCGTCCTGGACCCGGTGGCTTAAAACTCACGCCGGGCGCGTGTGCGTGCGTGCTCAAGATCCCGAGAGGAGAATGGAAGAGAAGGGATTGCGGCGTGACCATCCTCCCTGGGGGATGATTTCTCGCTTTCTGTCTCTATGTCTCTCTCTGTCTGTCTGGCGAGCGCACGCGCCCTATAGCAAAAAAACCTCTAAAAAAAAAAAGAATTAGGAAGAAACACACCATCCATCAGATGACTAGAAATCACCACAGGACCACAAGGAATATGGGAAAGCAAGAAAATACTTCTTCTCCAAGGGAAAAGAATAACTCCTCTTCATCCATAAGCAGTTCAGTGGAAATCATGGAAATGTCTGATAAAGAATTTAGAACATTCATAATGGCGAAACTAACAGAGATGGAAGAGAAGAGAGATTATGAACTGCTAAAGAGAAAGGAGAAAGAAGTTGATGAGTTCCAGGAGATGAGGAAATTCTTGCAAGATCTAAAAGAGGAATTGCACTCTTTAAAAAATAATCAAACGGAACTGTTAGAGATGATGACTATAATACAGGAGGTCAAAATCTCCCTTGGAAGTATTAAAAGCAGAATCGATCTTACAGAAAATAGAATCTCAGACATAGAAGAGAAAATTGCTGGCCTAGAAAAATTCACCACAAAGACTGAGAAAATTGCCCCAAAATTTGAAAATAATATACCAGAAGTACTAGATACCATCAAACGTCTAAACATCTGGATAATTGGCATTCCAGAAGGCAAAGAGATCCATAAGGGCATTGATAATCTATTCCATGAAATCCTGCAAGAAAATTTTCCAAACCTAGAGAGGCACTCAAAGATCCAGTCCCAAGAAATACAAAGGACCCCAAATAAAATCAACCCAAGAAGATCTTCTCCAAGACACATTATAGCCAGGTTGACCAAAACCACAGACAAAGACAAGATACTAAGATTGGCAAGAGAAAAACATTAAGTTACCTACAAAGGATATCCCATCAGGAAAACAGCAGACCTCTAATCGGAAACAATGCGAGCGAAGAAAGAATGGGAAAATATAGTCAAAGTGTTAAGAGAAAAACAATTTCATGGGACCAGCAGTTAGCGTAATGGCTATGTCACTGGACTCTCACGTAGTCGACTGCAGTTCGAGTCCCGGACCCGGTGGCTTAAACTCACGCCCGGCGCGTGTGCGTGCGTGCCCAAGATCCTGAGAGGAGAATGGAGGAGAAGGGGTTGCGGCATGGCCATCCCCCCTGGGGGGTGATTTCTCACTTTCTATCTCTCTGTCTCTCTCTGTCTGTCTGGCGAGCGCACGCGTCCTATAGCAAAAACTTCTTCAAAAAAAAAAAAAGAATAGCAATTTCAGCCAAGAATACTGTACCCGGCAAGACTATATTTCATATGGGAAGAAAAGACAAGAATATTCTCAGATAAACAAAACCTGAAAGAATTTACCAGCACCAGACCAGATCTTAAAGAAGTTCTCAAGGGAGTGCTATATCAGGAAAATTAAATAGAGACACACAGAAATAAGAGTTCAAAAACTAAGAGAGTGGCCATCTTAATCATAGTCTGGAGTTGAATATTATATCCCAGAATTTAATTGGGAAAATTGAACCACAACAGAAGATAAAGTACATGAGACTTAATTGGTGAAGTATAATTTTATCACTTTTGACTAAAATATTGCTGATTTTCTTGTAGACTTTGTTATCTGGTTGTAAGCATTTGCGTGCTGTCTTGAGATATGGATAGGTTCATGCACCTATCATTTGATCAGATTCCTAACCTGTTTCCTAGCTTTAAGCAAAGTTCTTTAGCATTTCTTTGATTTGAGTTAAAACTGGTTTTCTTGATAGTATCAAGTGAACTTGCTATTGAAAGTAGTTAGATTATTTAAGAAATTGTGTGATCAATACAATGTGGGTGGGAAAGGAATGGAAGACAATTGTAGACTCCAGAGATAGTGTGAGAAAAGGGTGGGAAAGGACAGAGGGTCAGAAATAGGGGTAAAAAAAAATTCTAGAAACTAGAAATGGAAAATTTGTGATAATAGTATGCATGATTAAGCTACCATGCAGTATATTCTGGATGGGAAATCACATTTTGTATGCTGTGACGATGCTTAGGGAAAGAATGCAAATTAAGTTGAAAAAAAAGTTTCAGAAAAAAAAAAAAAAAACTATTCGATGACTGCAGTATGATACATAGCCCCAGCTAGGTGCTACTTTATAGGATGTTCATTCTACTCACTGAGGCTTATGCCTAAATTTGGACTTGTGTTCATAGAAATGTATAAATCAGCTGTACTTGCTATGAAAATATTTAGATTAAGATCTTTAGTCACTCAATAAAATATGGGGGGAAAATGGGATAGAAAGCAAACATAGATACCAGAGACAGTGTGGGAAGAGAGTGGGAGATGGCAGAGGGTAAGAGATAGGGAATCAAGGATGAGGGAAAAAAAAGCAAAACATATAGGAAACAAGAAATGGAAAATTATTTGTTGACGATAGCACGTATGTTGATGTGCTTGATTAAGCCAATATACAGCATACTCTGGATGGAAAATCTCATTTTGTATGTTGTAATGATGTACAGTGAATGAATGTAAATAAATAAATTTAAATAAAAAAAAAGAAAACCATTTAGATTCTCCATAAAAGCTGGACATTTTAGGGGAACCAGCAGTTAGCGTAATAGCTATGTCGCTGGACTCCCATGTAGTCAACCGCGGATCGAGTCCCGGACCTGGTGGCAAACTCACGCCAGGCACGTGTGCGTGAGTGCCCAAGATCCAGAGAGGAGAATGGAGAAGAAGGGATTGCAGCGTGGCCATCCCCTCTGGGGGGGTGATTTCTCGCTTTCTATCTCTCTGTCTTTCTCTGTCTGTCTGGCCAGCGCACATGCCCTATAGTAAAAACCTCTCAAAAAAGAAAAAAAAAAAGCTGGAAATTTTTGCCAGTGTAATGATTAGATCATCAGAAACCTATACATACAAGAGTGCATCCTCTTTCCAACCCATTTTGTGAATTTCCTTAAAGATATAACACTTTAAGATCATAGCCATATAAAGAAAAAGCTTTTTAGAAAAGCAACTAGTCACAGACAATAAGACCTGAACCAACCATAGTTAAAAATCTGACAAGGGTTTACAACTAAAAAAGAAATTCGGCTGTATCAATTTAACATAATATCCTACAACATGACTGATAAATATCACACTATGGATTTCTCAGAATGTCAATTAATTTTAGAATACAGTGCATGTATAAATATATACATACATAATATAAATATATGCATAATGTATCCATACATATAATTTAAATATGATGTAAAAAAATTAAAATTACTTATTTTGACAATGTTTTCAATATCATTTAACATATTAAAATAAGTCTGATTATTCTAATATCTCTCTTTGGATGTTTCAGGGGCCCTCTGTTAACATCCAAAGATTATTTTGAGGTAAAAGAATTTAATTTAGAATTTCATTTCAGAGAAACCTTGTCAAATACAGAAAAAAGCTTAAATACTTAACTGTCAGCAGAAAATGAAAGTTAAATGTTTTCTAAGTACTTTAGGGATTATAAAAAAGGGGTTAACTCAGTGTCTGTTGGCATCAAAACTAAAAACATAATACATGGCAGACTATAACATTTAGATATCACATCCAGAGTTAACAATGAGACAACCCAATCATTAAAATGTTTTATATGGATCACTTATAAAATTTTCTTTAGAAGATTTACTTTTTACCATGTTCGTCATTAGTCTTGTAACTGAACCATAAAAGAACTAAAAATTGAACTTTAGGAAAATCAGTTATTTAACAGTACTTAAAACTTTATTTTTAAAAACCATTTTACCCTGATTGTCTGTGAGAAACAAAGTATTAGAGAGGGCTAGTCATTAATCTATTTTTTTGTTGTTGGTCAGGTATCTACCATGCAAGATATAACATATAAATACCAGCTATTCTATTAAACCAACCATATTAAGACAAATATGATATTGTCTGACTAGTAAGCCCTGAATAAACTATGTGTTAGAAACTGTGAAGATCTTCACTTATTATTTTTTTTCCTTTTATCATATTTGAAACTGGTTTACTTACTTAAGTCACATGAGTTTGAAAAGCATTTAAATTAATTTGTATGAGCACTCTTTTTATAAATTGAATGGAATTTCTTAAGGCCTTTTATTACATAGACATATACCATACCACATAACATGTATGCATACACACACAGACAAACAAAAGATTTTATAGTTTTTTTGAAAAGTTCTTTATGGTTACCTCTCCCACAAATGAGAATGTTTCACATTTTAACCCTGTCAAGTCCTTACAGATACTTGTATCAAACTGAGGATCTAAGAGTTGTCTTGATTAGCTCCACCCTGGTTTCTGCAGCCTTGTTAATCATTGCTTATCTTCACATACTTAGCGAAGAACTGAAACTGGTCATTTTTTCACACTAGCCTAGAGAAGAAACCCCTGAATGTTGTGACTAATATAGTTAGATATTTTCTGAATCTATCAAAACAATGAATAACTTGCTTTTACTTTTGTATGTACCCTTAATAAAAATATCTTAGCATTATTTATTTTTTTGAGAGATTTTTCGCTATAGGGCGTGTGCGCTCGCCAGACAGACAGAGAGAGACATAGAGACAGAAAGCGAGAAATCACCCCCCAGGGGGGATGGTCACGCCGCAATCCCTTCTCCTCCATTCTCCTCTCGGGATCTTGGGCACGCACGCACACGTGCCTGGCATGAGTTTTTTAAGCCACCGGGTCCGGACGCGAACCTCCGGACGCGAACCGTGGTTGACTATGTGGGAGTCCAGTGACATAGCCATTACGCTAACTGCTGGTTCCCTTAGCATTATTTTTTAATTGTTAATTTTGCCCTTAACTGTTTTAACTCTAAATATTTATTTGATAGGTACAATTTGTAGGTTAAACAATGTAAAAAAATTATTTTTAAAGGCACATAACAGATACAGGATGATTAAAGGTAAGAATTGTTATGTAGAGTATATGAGCCACAATTAATAATAATAATAAATATTTTAAAAATTGTGATGTAGATTAATTGCCAGAGGATGGGTGTCTGTTAGACTGAGAAGCATTCTCAACAGGGAGGGGTCACACAGCAATCTCTGTCTCCATTTCTTTCTCTAAAAGTGGAGGTTTAGGGGCATGTATATATATGCCTTTTTCAAGCAGCATGCAGGGACTAGGATTAAGCCAAGCTGGTTTTTTTTAAGCAATGCTCTGAACAACTGCATGCAGTTGGCTTATGTTATACATTTAAACTTATGCATTTTCTACTGTAATAAACTTTAGTGACCTAACAGGGATGTACATATAAATGCAGAATTTTTTTCAAGATTTTTAAATAGACACTAATTTACCTGAAAGTTGTATTTTTGAAGACCAATTTAATTGATATGTGACCTTTTAAATTCAGCCCATTTAACTAAGTACTGATTTTTTTTTTTGAGGGACCTTTGCAATAGTGCATATTCAGTCACCAGAGAGACAGAGAAAAAGAAAGTGAGAAATCACAATCCCATCCAGGGGATATTGCCACACCACAATCCCTTTCCTCCATTTTTTTTCTCGGGAATCTTGGGCACACATGCACATATACATGCACGCAGCTTGAGTTTTAAGCCTCTGAGGCCGGAATCAAATTGCAGTCAACCACATGGGAGTCTACTGATATAACTATTTTGCCATCTACTGGTCCCTATTAAGAACTGATTTTAAGGTGGAGCCCATTAATGAAAGGCAAAGAAAACATTTTTAATTATTATAATTTAGCATGGACAGTTGGTGTATATTAAGTGGAGACATACAATGTCTCTTCTTCATAGCCTGACTTGCTTCACTCAGCAGTAAATCTTCCATATTCATCCACTTTCTGTCAAAAGCCAGGATCTTGTTTTTCATGGCTGAGTAGTACTCTATACTACTATATATAGTAGTATATGAGCCACACTTTTTCAGTCCATCCCTCTGTGGACATTTGGTTTGGTTCCATGTCTTAGCAATTGTGAATAATCCTGCAATAAACATTGATGGGCAAGCACTTTTCCGACTAAGCATTCTTCTGTCCTTTGGGTAGATACCAAAGAGTGGGATTGCTGGATCATATGGTAGTTCTATTTGTAAATCTTTGAGGAATCTCCATATTGTACTCTGCAGTGGCTGGACCAATTTACATTCCCACCAGCAGTGTAGGATATTGCTCCAATATTGCTTAACAAGCAACAACTCAGTTTGAGTTGTAGGTGTATTTTAAACCATTTTAATAAGTCTTTGATCTAGCTTTCTTTTTGCTTTGGGCAGGGTAGTAACAAAACAAAAATTTGTACAATTTTTTATGTCACTTAAGCTTATCATTTATTTTTTATGGAGTCTTAAAAGAGATAAAATAGAATTAAATGTTTTAGAAGCTTCTGTGTATCAGTGGACAACCCTGGATGTACCTAAACTGCGAACGCTCAATTTTAATTATGTTTTCTAAAGAGCAATTTTTTTTATATAGAACGTTCTTCATAATGGCTATAGTAATTTCAAATTACATTACTAAGATTTCACCACTTTTGTAAATATTGGTGCTTTCAGGAAGTAATTTGATCTTCAGATTCCATCTTTTACATAAATTTGGAATCTCTTCAAGCCAAGGAAAACTTAAGTGGGAAATAATTTATCTTGCTGTTGACTCTGATCCCTTATTAATCAATTTAACCAGTAATCTAACTCTAAGCATGCCACAAAAAAAAAAAAAACACTAAGATTTTGAACATAAAAATCTTATGGGAAAAAAATTAATTTAAAATGTTGTTGCAACAGCCACAGTAATAGCCACTTAATTCTAGTTTCTGTCTGACCCAGTCAGACAACTGGATCAGAAAATGAAAGTTTAATGCCCTCTAAGGGCCTTAGTCAGATGAATAAGGGTTAACTCAGTGTCTGTTGACACACAAACTAAAAGCAGAATACATGGCAGACTACAGCAGCCAGATATGATATCCACAGATAACAGCAAAACAATCCAAAGACCAACGTCTGGATGGCATATATAATTTCCTTTACAAGATTTAGGTTTTACTACTTTTAGTCATTAGTGTTATGACCAAACCATAAAAGAACCAAAAATAGAACTTTGGGAAAATCCATCTTATCTAACAGCACTTAAAATTTTTCTTTAACCATTTTGTCCTGATTATTTGTGAGAAACAAAGTACTAGAGAAGTCGAGTCATTAATCCATTTTTCTTGTTGGTCAGCTATCCACCATGTTACATAACATATAAATACCAGCAGCTTTGTTAAACCAGCTATATTAAGACAAATATCATATTGCCTGATCATTAAATCCCTGGACAAAGTATATGTTGAAAACTGCAAAAATCTTATTTATTAAGTTCTTTTTTTACCATATTTGAGTCAGCTTATTGGTCAAAGATTTTAAGTCATGTGAACTTGAAAGTCATTTAAATTAATTTGTATGAGTGCTCTTTTTATAAATTGAATGGAATTCCTTAAGGTATTTTATCACATAGATATACAACATACCACAAAACATGTATGTATGCACACACACACAGAAAAAAAATCTCAGTTTTCCAAAAAGTTATTTATGCTCCCTCTACCCCCCCAAAAAAAAAATGAGAATGCTTCATATTTTAACCCTGCTGAGTCCTCAAAGATACTTTTATCAAACTGAAGATATAATGGTTGTTTTGATCAGCTCCACTCTGGTTTCCTTGTCAATCATTGCTTATCTTCACGCCCCTTGCAAAAAAGTAAAACTGGTCATTCCTCCCCGGTTGCCTGGAATATAAATTGCTTAATGCTGTGACTGATTCCCTGATGTAATCAGATATCTTCTGAGTCTATCAAAACAATGAATAACTTGCTTTTACTTCTGTATGTACACTTAATAAATATTTTAGCACTACTTTTTAATTGTTAATTTTGCCATTAATTGTTCTAACCCTAAATATCTATTCAATAGGTACAATTCATAAGTTAGACAAGGTAGAAAGTTTATATTTTAAAGGCACGTAGCTGAGATATAGGATGATCAAAGGTGAAGATCGTTATGCAGATTAATTTCCAGAGGGCAGATGTCCTTGTTAGACTAGAAGAGAAAATCACTCTCAACAGGGAGGGGTCACATAGCAATCCCTTTGTCTCCATTCTTTCCCCTAATAGTGGAGGTTTAGGGGCATGAAGATTTTTAAATAGACCACTAATTTGCCAGAAAGTTGTGTTTTTGAAGACCAATTTAATTAGTAGGTGGCCTTTTAAACTCAGCACATTTCTTAATTAATGACTGATTTTAAAGTGGAACCCATTAATGAAGGCAAAGAAAGCATTTCCAATGCTTGTAATTCAGTGAATATCGCTGAGCTAGAAACAACCCAGTCTGACTTGTAGGTGTATTTTAAACCATTTCAATGCATCATTTATCTAGCTTTCTTTGTGGTTTGGGCAGGTTGGTAACAGCAAAAACTCTGATAGAATTTTTTTTATGTCACTTAAGTTTATAGTTTGTCTTTTATAGAATCTTAGAAGAGATCAAATTAAATGTCTTAGAAGCTTCTGCATATCAATAGGCATCCCTGGATGGACCTAAATTGGAAACCCTCAATTTTAATTATGTTTTATAAAGAGTGATCTTGTTTATATAGTATTCTTCATAATGGCCATAGTAACTTCAAATTACATTACTGTAAGGAATGGGCTGACCACACGAGAAAAAAGAAATGTAGAGCCTTTATTGGGAGTGCTTCCAGGCCAGGTTCACCAGTCCAATAGAGAAAGAGAAAGGGGTCCCGAGAAATTGCACGCTAGGGTGAGGTTTAGTGATTTTTCTAAGGGTATTGGGAGCGGGAGTGTCTTAGAGGTAGAAACAGTTCATGTATGGTAAATGTTTAGGGGGAGAGCAGACTAATGTGCCATGTAACATCTGGCGATGTGTGCAGAATAGAGTGCCGTATGCAGGATAGAGTGCATGAGCAGAGTAGAGCGCAGGTGTTACATCTGGGTTAGATATGAGTGCAGTGCAGGTCTGATGACAGACTAGATCTGAGTTGCATCAGCCAACTGGCGTGGCGGGTGACCCCCCACATCCAAGCTGCCCAGACCTCTAGCTTAACATCCTGACTGTTTTGGTGTTATAGGACATCATTCAATCATTAACTCTACCTGCTGAGTTCGGGCAAAGATGGGGGGTCGGGGGCCAGGGGCTTGGTGGGAAGTTGTGTGTAGGGGTGGAGGAGCATTTGTTTGACAGCCACTCAGGAAAATTATTGAATTTGGCTTTGGAGGAACCTGAGGAAACAGGGTGTAAGCATGAAGAGAAGGCAGATGAGAATTAATGGTCCTAAAATAGAGACAATCCAGGTGATGAGGATGGATTGTCACCAGTCTGGGAAAGGAGAAGTGGGCTGTTGTTGCTGGCACTGTAGTTCTTCACTTAGAAGGCTGAGAACATTGATGTTTTGTTCAACCAGCCCTGTCTTGTTGATGTAGTAGCAGCATTCGTTCCTGAGGAACAGACAGGTGCCCCTTGTTCTGCTGTCAGTAGGTTCAGGGTGCATCGGTTTTGAAGAAGCCCTGGGAGAGGACTGTCTAGGTAAGCTGTTGGGCAGAGTGTGAATTGGGGTCCTCCCAGGTGAAAGCAAACAGGAAGTAGGAGTCAGGGTGGAGGGGGGAGAGGAAAGGAGATAGGGCTGGAGAGATTAGAGTCAATGGATGAACAGATGAGGGAGGAAAAAGTGAGCAGCAGAGGCTGCAGCTGGAAATTGGAGGGTAGCTCCCAATAGGTGAAGGATGTCTCTGTCCAGAAGGGGGACTGGGCATAATGGCATAACTAGAAAGGAGTGGGAGAAAGGTCATCCCTCTATATTATGGCAGGCTAGGGTGACTATACTAGGTGGACAGAAAGGTGTGTCATCTATTCTCATGACCAAGATCTGAGAATGAAAAAGTGGCCCCAAATGAGAGGACAGGATGGAGTAGGTAACTCCTGTGTCCACAAGAAAGGAGATGAACTTACCCGCTACCTGTAGTGTTACCCTGGGTTTGGCGAGGGTGATTGGGGTCTTTGATTCTGGGCCTCTTCAGTTGGCAGCTAGCCCCAACAGCTCCTAAGAGGGAACGGCCTGGCTGACTTGTCCCCTGCATGGAGGCGCTGGGGATGAGTCAGCCATTGGGCAGTCACTTTCCCAATGACCAGGCTGTTTGTACTTGAGGCATGGCTTCGTGGGTGTCGGGGGCAATGGCATTGTCAAGTCCAGTGGCCCATGTTCCCACACTTGAAGCATGGTCCCGGGGGAATGGACTTAGATGAGGAAGCCCCATTCTTGTGCCCTTGTGGAGATGCCAGCCTCACCAATGCTGCCAGCCTCATCGATGCTACCAGGGCCTGGGTTTGGAATGCCACTTGGTGGTGAAGGCAGGCCTGGTGTTAACCCTCAGCTGCTTCCTCCCAGGCATTGTAAACCTTAAATGCCATTTTCATCAAATCACAGGGGTCTGAGGGCCATCCTCTGCCCATTTAAGTTTTTTACGAATATCGAGTGCTGACTATGTAATGAAGTGAGATGCCAAATCCGTGGCCCCAGCTGGTGAACTGGAATCTAATTGTGTGTAAAAGGGTTAAGGCCTCTGTAAGGTGATTGAGGAACACAGCTGGGTTTTCATCTGCCCCCTGGGTGATTTCCCAGAGTTTGTCAAAATTGACAATTTTGTTAGAGACTGCTCGCATTCCAGCCAGGACACATTGGATCATGTAGTCTCAGTTTTGGGGGTCAGAGTCTCCTACCTGATAGTCCTATTGAGTAATAGGAACAGCTGCTTGTCTGACTGGAAGAGTCAGGTTGACCAGGCAGGCTTGGTCAGCCTGGACTCACTCTCTCTCATCCTCAGTAAGGGTGGAGGACAGGATTACATAGAGGTCATGCCAAGTAAGATATAAGCTTGAGTAAGATACAAAAACTCTTTGATAAAAGTCATGAGGTTAGCAGAGAAAGAACGGAGTCTTCTTGCTATTTGAGATAGATCTTGCAGAGAGAAGGGAATGTGGACTCTGACAATACTCTCCATTCCCACCAGTTCCTGGAGAAGACAGAGAAGGTTAGAATTGGGGAAAGGGGTGGGAGAAGGGTGAGACCGTGAGTGGCTATGTGAACTAACTAGAGATGGGTGAAGAGGGGATGGGAGCAAAGGACATGGAGGAGGAGGTGGAGCCTGTGAAGGTGGGGGAGTGGTGGGGAAGGCTGGGATTGGCAGTGCTGAAGTGGGACCTGGGTAGGTTGAGGGACTCTGGTATGTTGGGGGACTCTGGTGGGGGGGAGCCGAAAAGGAGGAGAGGTAAGAGTTTTGAGTGGTTTATCTATAGGAGAGAGATGAATCTCTAAGAGAGGTTTGGTCTTAGATTGTGGGGTTCTGGTTGTGAGGACTTGGGCACTAGTGCAAGAAATGCAGAGGGAGGGGCGGGAGCGTAGATCCCAAAAGCCTGGGACATATGGAACCTCTGACCATTTGCCTATTTTTCGGCAATAGTTAACCAAATCAGTGAGGGTATTGTAATCAAAAGTCCCTTCAGGAGGTCATTTACACTCATTGTCTAAAGTGTATTGTGACCAGGGCACAGTGGAATAGAGTATCAGCCACTTGTGGTGGAGACCTTGAGCGAGTCCTAATTTGGTGAAGTTACAAGCAGACAGCTCAGGGGCATCTTTGGCTTGATGACGGACTCAGTATTACCCATTGTGTCTGGGACTCAAGTGAGTGGGAAAGGACTCATGGAGCAGAATCGCTAGGGGAGAGGGGGAGGAGGAGCAGGGGAAGAGGGCAGCAGGGTATTAAGGCATCTCTACAATCACCTGAGCTCCAGAAATTGGAGGGGACCCTGAGATGGCTGCGTTTACAGACAGGGGATCCAGAGGAGGTTTGAGTGCCAGAAACCATGGACATGTGTACTTACCCTCAGAAAGCCAGGGCAGGTGGTTAGTTGGTGGTTGGCAGGTTGGTTCCTGGTTCAGGGGAGGAGATACCCTTGCAGAGACCCTGGGACACAAAACTTCTCCCAGGTTTAGACAATAAATGTAAGCAATGGGCCGCCACATGAGAAAATAGAAATGTGGAGCCTTTATTGGGAGCGCTCCCAGGCAAGGTTCTTTGGTCCAGTAGAGAAAGAGAGAGAGGGCCAGAGAAGTTGCATGCTAGGGTGGGGTTTAGTGATTTTTATAAGGGTATAGGGAGGCAGAGTGTCTTAGAGGTAGAAACAATCCATGTATGGTAAAGGTTTGGGGGAGAACAGATTAGTGTGTCACATAACATCTGGTGACATGTGCAGAGTAGAGTCCTGTGTGCAGAGCAGAGAGCCATGTCCAGAATAGAGTGCATGTGCTACATCCAGATTAGATCTGAGTGCACCGCAGGTTTAACGATAGGCTAGATCTGGGTTGCATCAGCTGACCGTGGTGTGGTGTCCAACCCCCACATCCAAGCTGCCCAGGCCTCTGTCCTAACAGTTACTAAGATTCCACCACTTTTGTAAATATTGGCACTTCCAATAAGTACTTTGACATTTAGAATTGGGAATTCAATTTCTTACATAAATTTTGAGTCTCTTCAAGGCAAGAATACTCTAAGAGGGAAATAGTTTATCCTGCATTGACTCTGAGCTCTCCTTGACCAATTTAGTCAATGATCTTTCTCTAAGTATGAAAAAAAAAAGATACTAAGATACCAAGTTGTAGAAAATAAAAATCTTGTGAGGGGGCTGGCAGGTGGTGTGGTGAGTAAGATGTTGAACTCCAGGGACCAGCAGTTAGCATAATGGCTATGTCACTGGACTCCCATGTAGTTGAATGTGGTTTGAGTCCCGGATCCGGTGGCTTAAACTCATGCCGGGCACGTGTGCGTGCGTGCCCAAGATCCCTAGAGGAGAATGGAGGAGAAGGGATTGCAACGTGGCCATCCCCCCCGGGTGGTGATTTCTCGCTTCCTGTCTCTCTGTCTCTCTCTGTCTTTCTGGCAAGTGCACACGCCCTATAGCAAAAACCTCTCAAAAAAAAAAAAAAAAAAAAAAAAAAAAAAAAAAAAAAAAAGATGTTGAACTCCCACATGGCTGACATCAGTTTGAGTCTTAGACCTGGTGGCTTGCCGTCTCACTTTCCCCTTCTTTTGCTCTCTCTCTGTCTCTTTGGTTAAATTAAAAATGAGTAATAATAACAAATAAAGTGAAATATATTTTTTAAAAATCTTATGAAAAATGTTTTTAAAAATTTAACCTCAAATTTCTTTGCATTTGCCATAGTAATATCTACTTACTGTTAATTTCTGTCTGTCCCAGTCAGACAACTGGATCCAATCCAGTTAATTACCTAATTAATTCCAATCCTGGACCCAGTCCAGTTTCTGTTGCAACTCTAGATGTAGTTTGGACCAAATTTGCTCATATAAAACTCAAGAGAGCTCTAAACACAATTCTGTGAAGCTCAAATCTGACAGGGAATTTACCCACGATTCCCAGTTGCTGTGAGAGGACAATGGACAACAAAGATTCCCACCACGGGTACCTCGCTTGGTCACCCACTGCTCCTGGGAGGGTCACTGGACGACCTCTTTTCTGATGCCAAAACTGTTAAAAGAAAAAGAAAAAAAAACAATTTAATAGAGTTTTAAATTAGTAAATTTAAATTGGGCAGCTGTCACCTAACTTCTGGACAACTCTGGCTAGCCTCCTGGTTAACTCAATATTTAAGCTCTGGAAAAGGAAAGTGACATGTATGAGAATGAGAACATGAAGTACAAAAATGAAAGTGAAGTAATGTGGTAGGGAAAAAATTGGGGTTGGTTACATTCCAAATATTGTTTGCACTAACACCATTTAAAAGGTGAGATACCTGTGATTGATTGAAGTCTAGCTGCTGTGATTGGCAGTAACCTAGCATCCAGTTCAGGAAAACAGCCTAACATGTATGATTTTGGCCTATCCATAGAAATCCAAGTATGGGAGTACAACAACCATTATAGACTAAAATAGTTTCACACTGAATTCTTTTACTTAGCATAATACTATGTTGTAATGTGTATCAATACTGCATTCATTTTTATTTCCCCAAAACATTCCATTTTATGGATATTCTATATTTTGTTTGTTCATTAATCAATGGAAATTTAGATGATTTTTTCCCACTTTTTGGATATTACAAATATTACATATGAACTATTAATGATCATACACATTTTGCAAATCCATTTTTATTTCTCTTAGATACATAGCTAAGAGTGTAAATGCTATGACATGATAAATCTAGGTTTCTCTTTGAGCAACTGCTGAACTACTTATGAAATTGGCTGAAACTTTTTTTTTTTTCGCTATAGGGCACGTGCGCTCGCCAGACAGACAGAGAGAGACAGAGAGACAGAAAGCGAGAAATCACCCCCCAGGGGGGATGGTCACGCCGCAATCCCTTCTCCTCCCCTCTCCTCTCGGGATCTTGGGCACGCACGCACAAGCGCCCGACGTGAGTTTTAAGCTACCGGGTCCGGGTTGTGAACCGCGGTCGACTACGTGGGAGTCCAGCGACATAGCCATTACGCTAACTGCTGGTTCCCAAACTTTTTACAATCCTATTAGGAATGTATAAGGGTTCCAATAGCTTCACAAGCTCAGAAACATATGTTATTGGGCTTTTCTGGCTTATAGACAACATACTGGGTGTGGAGAGATACATCTTTAATGCTTTCATTTCTGTTTAAATAATATTTAAGCACAACATTAATATTTTATAAAATCTATTGCACAAAATAATGACCATACTGATAATAATGCATTGGCTATTTCAGCATTGCTTAAAGAATAGATTTTAAATATTTTCAACACTAGAAAAACATAAATATTTCAGGTGATGAATTTTTTTATTACCTTGATTTAATCATCCCACATTGCAAATATATACCAAAGCAACACATTGTACCCCATAAATTTATGTTGATTATTTTTAATTAAAATTTTTAGAAATTAAAAACCTAAACTAGGTCCTAACCTGAGGTTAGTTTTAGTTCTGAAATTAGGTCATGGGATCATTTTGAGTTAGTCTTTGTGTATGGTGTGAAGAAGGTCTATTTTTATAATGTTGCATGTGAATGATGTTGTCCCAGGACCATTTGTTGAATTATGTTAGCAACTTTGTTTAAATTCAGAAGACCATGAAAATAAGAACTTATTTCTGAGCTCTTAGTTCTAGTATATTTATTTATATGTCCATGTTTATCATAGTACTGCATTCTTTTTTTTATTTACATGTAGTCACTGTACATCTTTAGAGCATACTTATATTTCAACACTATACAAAATGTTTTTTTTTTTTTTTTTACCAGCATGAAAATAGTACATATCAGTCAAGCTACAGGTATTACCATGTATATTATCAACAATAGTTAACTTTTCATTTTTGTGTCTGCTTTTTTTTTTCTTCATCAAAAGAATGCTATTACAAATTTGTGGTAAATTTTGTAATTCGGAAGTGTGAGTTGTCTTGTTTGTTCATCTTTTTCTTTTGAAGAGGTTTTTGCTATAGGGCGCATGCATTCGCCAGAAAGCCAGAGAGAGACAGAGAGATAGAAAGCAAGAAATCACCCCCGGGGGGATGGGCATGCCACAATCCCTTCTCCTCCATTCTCCTCTCGGGATCCTGGGCATGCACACACACACACCCAGCATGAGTTTAAGCCACTGGGTCTGGGACTCGAACCGTGGTCGGCTACATGGGAGTTCAGCAACATAGCCATTACACTAACTGCTGATCCTTTGTTTGTTCATCTTTTGCAAGATTGCTTTGGCTATTCTGGGTACCTTGAGATTCCATGTGAATTTTAGAATCAGCTTGTTTAATATATGATAAGCCAGCTGAAATTTTAAAAAGCATTACTGAAACATAATTCATCTACCATACAATTCACCCATTTAATATATACAATTCAGTGCCCTGTATATATTTGCAGATTTTGCAACTATCAACATATTTATTTCAGGACATTTACTCTACCCCCCAAAAAATCTCCACGCCCTTCAGATGTCATTTTCAAAATCCTCCATCCCTGCCAACATCTAGGCAACTTCTATCAAGTTTCTGTGGGTATAGATTTACATTTGCTACATGTATGGATTTACATAGATTTTATACAAATGTAATCACATGAGGAGTTCTTTAAAAAGTTAATGAAAAATATGTACTTGAAGAAACTGTATATAAATTTTATTTATTTTGCACTAAGATAATTTATATTAATTCCATCTAAAGTACTTTTTGAACTCTGCTTATACAATATGTGGTCCTTTGTGACTGGCTTCTTTGCTTAACATCAAATTTTCAAGATTCATCCAGGTTTTAACTTGTGCGACTACTTAATTTCTTTTATTGCTGAATAATGTTCAGTTATGTGGACATCACATATTTTATTTATCTGTCTATTATTTGGTAGACATATGAATTTTTCCACTCTTTGGATCTTATAAATAATGCTGCTATAAAATTTTATGTACCCGTTTTTTTTTTCTTGAACATATGTTTTCATTTCTTTTGGATACCTGCCTGGAAGTAGAAATGCTGGATCATGTGGTAAATCTGTGCTTAACTGTTTGAGAAATTGTCACACTGGTTTTCAAGCTGACTACACCATTGTACATTTCTATCAGTAGTGTATGATGTCCTAATTTCTTTAAATCGTAAAACTGACTACTACTTTTTTTTTAATAACAGCCATTCTAGTGGTTATAGCATGCTATCTCATGATTTCAATTTGTGTTTCTGTGATGACTAATGATGTATAGTACTTTTTTGTGTGCTTATTGGACATTTGAAAATACTCTTTGGTGAACTATCTTTTCAGATCCTTAACCCATTTCAGGGAGTAGGTAGAAGGAGTTATATGTGCTTCCTAAAAATGAAGGTTAATTTAAAATACCATTAAGTCAGATGAAACTGCATACGACATTTTTGCTTATTTTTCTTAGGAAAAAAAAAGGAGTTAAATGAAAACTTTTCTCTTTTTTCCATATTTCTTTATGTGAGAAGTTGAAAACAGAAGGGTCCATCACATCTTCTGAACTAAAAAAAAAAAACAACAGTTAAAAATTCACTTTTATTCCAGCCTTAAAGACATAGGAAACCAAGTCTCAAGTGCTGTATGAGACTTCACAAAGAAGGATAATTAATATGTAACATAATAACCTCTCATTTAGGGTAGGTAAATAAGGTTTCAGCAGTGGATTCAAAACTTTTCTTTTACCACTTTTGGGGTTAGCTGTTACACAATCTGCTCCTTTCTTAGAAGAATGAAGAAAAATTTTTAAAATAACAAATGTGCAGATATTTTTGAGAAAGAAGTTAACAACAGCTTCCTACTCTAAAAGAAAAAATTGTATTTTCATCCAAAAATGTAGATTTATACACATAAAAGTGTGTATTTGTTTTGCGGAAAAACAGACACCAAAGAATAAAAGTGCAGCACTCTGGAGAGAAAAAAGGAGAATCCCTTATTACTCTGGCAGGCAAAGAGGAATTAGTACTCCGAATTTCCAGCCCTAGCTGAGAGTTGAGAACAATCTTTATGGGTAAATTGGGGAGGGATAGTTTTAGCACATCTGGAGTGTTTTATTTTAGGGTAGGGGGCTCAGTGTCCACCCTAATACAGAGCTGGCAGAGAAACAGGGAATTTAACTTCCTTAAGGCTTCTGGCTGCTTAACAGTTTAGGGGAAGGGAATTGTGGGGGAACAAAAAGTCCAGGCAATTATTAGTCTTGGGTTGCTCAAGGTTTTATACAAGTTCATGATTACTCTATATTATTTTCCCCTCTTGAACCTTTTTAACTATACTCGAGGAGGGTCAATTAACAGGAGGGCGGTAAATATAGCTTTCCGAGGTAGGGACAAATAATCGATATTTGATGGCTTTAAGGCAGGAAGTTCTAAGGGTATTGTCGGGGTATTATTTGTTTTTGTCCTTAAGCTTTTGCCATGTGTAGGTTTATCAGTGTCTGGAGTGACTAAAGCAGGGCTGCAGTCGTGATGACGGGTCTTGGTTTTCCGGAAGATCACTGTAGTAGGCTGTTTAGGGTGCCTTAGCATTGTCCAGGTCCTGGGATTTTCTGGTGCTGCAGCACACTTTATTTGCAAGTGATGGATTTATGGGGCTAGTTTGATAACCTTAACTGCAGGAGGGATAACAAACACGATAACATATGGCCCTAACTAGGTGGGCTGCTGTGAGTTTTTGAAAAATGTTCTAACCTATATTAAGTCTCCAGGCTCATGTTTGTATACATAGTTTTTAAGGGAGACAGGAGGGTTTTTTGTTTTGTTTTGTTTTGTTTTGTTTTGTTTGTTTTGTTTTTACAGTGACATGGGCTACCTTTTAAAAGTTTTTCCCGAGGCCATCAGATCCCCATTCAGGACTGCCTTGCCCAGCTGTCAGACATTAGCCATTTGGGCCTGGATGACTAAGGGTAGCCAACCAAATAGGATTTCATAGGGTGTATAATCTTGTTTCTGGCGTGTACATTGATATCAGAACAGGGCCAGTGAGAGGATATTTACTCAGGGATGCCCAGAGTCTTGATAGAGCTTAGCCAAGGTGGATATGAAATGAGAATAGGGCTTATTTGTTTAACTCTCCCAGAGCTCTGAGGCTGGTAAGCAGTGTGAAGCTTTTATTTTATACCCAAGACCTTTGCCACTCCCTGTATGATTTCTGCTACAAAGGCAGGGCCATTGCCTGACCCGATTACAAGCGGAAGTCCAAACTAAGGTATAACTTCTTTTAAAAGGGCTCAAGTGACTTCCCTGGCCTTTTCAGTTTGTGTAGGGAAGACTTTTAACTAGCCTTGAGTAAGTGCAGACTGGGACTAGTAAGAATTTAAAGCCCAGGCAGGGCCGTACTTCAGAAAAGTCTGCCTCTAGAAACTCTAGGGGTGTTGTCCCAGTAGCCTGTATTCTAGTCGGTGGAGTTGGCCCCCGGACAGGGTTATTTCTGGCACAGGTCTTGCACTGCACACTCACAGTTGCACACAATGGCTATAGGCGACTCCAAAAATAGTACTGACCTACAATGTTCTCTTGGTTAGTTTTTCTCCAGTGAGTCAACTTGTGGTTCTGCTTTACTAACGAATATTCCAGGGACTGAGGTATGTATATATTTTTTTATTTGGCAGTCTTTATGATCCTCCTTCTTCCAGGGTTGTTCCCTCCAACTTTGCCTAGCAATGTTTGTCAGAAGTATAATAGGGGGATTTTGGGAGGCTTGTGAGTGGTGACATGTTAGTCACAGCAGTCAGGGCCTGGTTGGTGGCGGCCTTAGCTGTCTGGTCTGCTAGCTGATTTCTCAGGGTGATGGGGTCTTTCCCCCTCTGGTGTCCCCTGCAATGGATGCTTGCCACTTCCTTTGGCTCCCAGACTACTGTCTCTAGCAGATTTTCTTCTTGTTTTTGACTGTTTTTTGTTTGTTTTTTTTCCGTTTTGTTTTGTTTTCTGCCAAGAGAAGTCCTCTCTCTTGGTATAATGTTCCATGAACATGCAGTGTAGCAAATGCATAGCGTGAGTCCATGTAGATGTTTACCCTCTTATTGGCCACCATTTTTAAGACTCAGATTAATGCCCAGAGTTCAGCTTGCTGAGCAGACTGTTCTTGGGGAAGTGTCCCAGGGTCAATTACTGTGTCTTGAGAGGTAATAGCATAACCAGTATATTGAGTCTCATTTTTTATGTAGCTACTATTGTCAGTGAAGAGAGTAAGGAGAGGTGGACCTGACAGGGGGCTTTAGCAGTGTGTCTATAAGATCAGAACGTCCAGAAAAAAACTCATTGAGAGCCTCTTTATAATTGTCGTCAGGAGGCCCCAGTGTTGCTGGGAGGAAGCTAGCAGGGTTGAGAGTCTACAGAATCTGGAGTCTAATTCAGGGATTTTGAATTAATAGTCCCTGGTAGTGGGCCATCTTAGAGCTGGCCAGCCATTTATATCCCCTTGTGTTTATTAGTGTGGTTACTGAATGAGGGACCCAGACATTGATAACTTGGCCCAAGGTTAACTTGTCTGCCTTTTTAATTAATTTAATAGTGGCAGCAAGAGCTCATAAGCAAAGGGACCATCTGGATACCATCGAGTCTAGTCTTTTAGATAAGTAGGGAATAGTCCTCTCCCAAAGCCCAATGGATGGAGTCAGAATTTCTAGTGCTGTCTGGCTTTTTTCACATATAAATAAATTGAATTCCTGGGAAATGTCTGGGAGTCCTAAAGCCAGGGCTTTCCCAAGGCTCCACTTAAGATCCTGGAAAGCCTGCTCTTGGAGAGGTCCCCATTCAAAGGGAGCTCCCTCCAGTCCTTTAAATAGTTTATATAGTGGCTTGGCCTTTTCAGCAAAATTGGGATTTAAATTTTACAGAATCGCAGCTCCCAAGAATTTGCATAGCTACTTCTGGGTTGTGGGCTAAGGCAATCCATATACTACTTACTTTCATTTTTGCCCAAGAGCACAATGTCTTTTAATCAAAATGAGTTCCAAAAATTGTGCCTTGTTATGGCACATTTGGGCTTTTTTTCTTGAGACTTTGTATCCAGCCTGTAGAGAAGCTGGAGCGGCTCTCAAGTTTCTCTCCAGCAATTTTTTTGGGTCACTCTAGCGAGCAGGTGGTCATCAATATATTGGAGGAGAGTGCATTCAGTCTCTTGGCTTGGAAAATTTTCCAAGTCAGCAGTAAGCACTTTTTTAAAACAAAGTCAGAGAATTCCTGAAGTCTTGAGAGATTTTGCACCAAGTGTACTGAGTTTTCTTTTGGGTGTCTGGATTTTCTCATTCGAAGGCAAATATTGGTTGGCTGACAGCTGCTAGCTGCAGGCAAAAGAAAGCAACCTTGACTTGCAGACAAGTGAACTATTCAGACACCACTGGAAGAGCACTCAGTAAAGTATATGGATTGGGTACAGTGGGATGTAAGGTCACCTTGGTGGTGTTCACATCTCAGAAGTCCTGAACTCACTGATAGGTGCTAGAGGTTCTCCTTTTTACAGGAAGGTAGGGAGTGTTCCAGGGAGACTGGCACTGGACCAGGATCCTGGTTTCTCTGAGCTGTTAGATGTGCTTTCTTATAGCCAGTCTAGCATCTCAGCTTATTGGGTACTAGTGGAGGTATATGGGCTGCACCTGAGGCGTCAGTTCCACCACTATAGGTGGGTTGTTGATTGCTATTCTTGGCAGGCTCCTCTCAGCCCAGATTTCAGGAAGTCTCTAACAAGTGAAGGAAGTTCCTCATTATCTTCACTAGGTGCCTAGGGGGCGAACATTCACTATTCTTCCTCCTGGGGTATTGCCAGGGCCAGGATTTTGGTGGGGCTAATGGTTACAGCAGCTGAGCTGGATGAGCCAAAGTTGATTTGCACTCAATAGTAGGTCTCTTCCCAACAATGAGACTGGGCAGTTAGGCAGGTACAAGAACTCAAAAACAACCAAGTATCCCCCTAACTGGCAGCATTTTTCTTGTAAGAAGGGCTGAATTTGGGTGTTTTTAGTGGCTCCCATGATAGTAGCTTTCCAGCCTGATGGTGGAGCCAGGAGCTGAGTGAAATGGAGTGTTTAGCTCTGGTATTTATCATGAATGTCATTGACTGGCCCTCACTTTGACATTGACCAGGAGCTCCCAGGGGCCTAGGATTATGGATCCAGGTTAGTCGTGTTCTGATTTTATCATGGCCAGGAGGTCCCTTGGGGATTTTGGGTGGAAGGTCTTGAGGGTCCCTGGTGGATTTTTGGTCATTTTCCCTTGGTTTGCCTTCTACTTGGGATATTCCTTCTCTAGTGTCTATCCTCTTTGCAGTAAATGCACTGTGTTGGTCCAAGCCTGGGGCAGCCGGTTTTTGGCTCCCCTCTAGGACCTGGTGAGGCCTACAGTTGTTTTAGTAATCTCCAGGAAGTGGGTGGGGCTCATTGCAGCAAAGCCTTCCTACCTCTGGAGGCAGGGGCCAATTGACCAACAAAGGCAGTGTTAATTATTTGCTGGCTTTCTGAGCTCTTAGGGTTAAATGGAGTATAGTTCCAGTATGCCTTATAGAGCCTCTCATAAAATTGCCTCAGTGGCTTATCTGACTTTTGAATTATTTCTGTTTTTTTTTGCCATGTTTGTAGTTTATTTATTTTTTTTATTTTTTGCACTGGCTTTCATTTTCTGCAGGAGTGCTTCTAGATACTTGCTGAGATGGACACAGTCACTCTCAGTATTGAAATTTCAGTCAGGCTTTTCATTCAGAAAAACAGTTTTGGCCCAAGCCTCGGATTTACCACATTGTTGGGGGAATGCTTTTGTAGCCATTTTTTTTTTTTTTTTTTGCTGTTACAAGGACTCTGTGATGCTCCTCTGTGTTAAGTTGGGTGAGGTGTAGCTGCCAGCAGTCATCCCAGGTGGGCTGGTGGGTTTGGAGTATAGACTCCATGAGCTCTATTATTGCCTGAGGCTGTTCCAAGTAAGGGTGGGTGTGATGTTTCTAATTAAGCAAATCAGTGGTGATAAAGGGCTGGTAGTGGAGAGTTTCTCAGTCTCTATAATAGCCCCATCTGCTCCTACCTGGAGGGGATCCTCAGGTCTCCCTGAGGGGCATCTGAAGAGTGAAATTGCCCCAGGCTACAGTCGCTTGTTGGGTGATGATGGGTGACACAAAATCTGGGCATGGGATTCAGGACAGTTGGCACCCCCACCCCTGCCAGCTGGAGGAGCTGGCTCCGGCTCCTCTGGCTGCTCTTCAGGCTCTGGGGAAACAGATGGGGCAGGTTTTCAATTAGTGGCTCCACTGGGACATATGGGAGTGGAGCTGTTAATGGCTTCTCTTCTGGGAGAATATGCAGGATTGGTACTCTGAGGTTTCAGGTGGGGGCGGGGAATAACACAAGTGGCCAAAATAGTGCATTGGTTATTCTCTTTTTTTGTTTTACATAAATTGTGAGAGTTTGTTTTATATATTGATGTATATTTTAAAAACAAAAACTGTTCAACAAATTTCCCCAAATAGAACAAAACATTCTTACTGATAGCAGTTTAAGAATTTAACTATTTGAAAAAAAACTTTGAAGGCAGAAACAAAAATCCCAAAGCAACTGCCCATGAACAGAAAGTCCTGAGCACTCTAGGGAAGAGAAAGGGTTAATTCCATGTTGGTAAGCACTAAACAGAGTTGTTAGGCTGTTATCAGGGCTACAGGTCATTAAGAGTTGCCAAATTGCTTTTTTGTGTCATTTTCAATTACTTTTTTTAGCTTGTCATAGTTTTCCTTGTGGAGGTCTTTCACTTCTTTGGTTAGATTTATTCCTAAGTATCTTATACTTTCTGTGGCTATGATAAATGGAATAACTTTTTTCAGTTCTATATCAGCCTGCCTGTTGTTCGTATATAGAAGTGCTATAGATTTCTGTATATTGATTTTATATCCTGCAGCTTTACTATATTCGTGTATTACTTCCAGAAATTTTTTAATGTAAACCATTGGGTCTGCTATGTATACAGTCATGTCATCTGCAAATAGAGAGAGTTTCACCTCTTCTTTTACTATTTGGATGCCTTTAATTTTTTTCTCTTTTCTGATTGCATTGGCGAGGACTTCTAGTAGTATATTGAAAAGAGGTGGAGAAAGTGGGCATCCTTGTCTTGTACCCATTTTTAGTGGGAAAGCTTTCAGCTTTGAGGATAATGTTTGCTATGGGTTTTTCATAGATAGTTTTATTTGGTTGAGAAATGACCCTTCTATGCTGATTTTGCTGAGAGTCTTGATCATGAAGGGATGTTATATCTTATCAAATACTTTTTCTGCATGTTCCTGGATTAGAAGAATTAATACAATCAAAATGACAGTTCTACCCAAATTAATCTACAGACACATTCTTCACAGATCTAGAAAAGACAATCATACAATTTGTCTGGAATCATAA
Organism: Tupaia tana; assembly: GCA_026018925.1. Taxonomy (NCBI): domain Eukaryota; kingdom Metazoa; phylum Chordata; class Mammalia; order Scandentia; family Tupaiidae; genus Tupaia; species Tupaia tana. The sequence goes on along the minus strand of JAKSZU010000009.1, from coordinate 72,754,706 downwards.
AAGACCCCGTATTGCCAAAGCAATTCTACACAAGAAGAGTGGAGTAGGTGGCATCTCACTCCCTGACTCAAAAATATACTACAAAGCTGTGGTAATCAAAACAGCATGGTACTGGCACAGAAACAGACAGTTGGACCAATGGAACAGAATAGAGTCCCCAGAAATAAATTTCCAAACACACACTCAACTGATTTTTGACAAAGGGCACCATTCAATCCAATGGGAAAAGGAAAACCTCATCAGCAAATGGTTCTGGAAAAACTGGATTTTCACCTGCAGAAAGATGAATCTGAACCCCTACCTCTCACCTTTGACAAAAATCAAGCCAAGATGGATCAAAGATCTAAATCTAAGACCTCAAACTATAAAACTGCCCCTAGAAAACACTGGGGAATCTCTGGCAGATGAAAGACTTTCTTTCCCCTGGGTAGGGAAAGACTTCTTAAATAAGACCCCCAAAGCACAGTCGATAATCCCCAAAATAGACAAGTGGGATTACATCAGACAAAAGTTTCTGCATGGCAAAAGATACAGTAATTAGTGTGAATGGGCAGCCCTCAGAATGGGAAAATATTTTTGTAAATTATGCATCAGATAAGGGACTGATAACGAGAATACACAAGGAACTCAAGCAGCTGTTTGGAAAAAGAGATGATCAACCCTATTAAAAGATGGGAGAATGAGTTGAAAAAAACACTCTCTAAAGATGACATAGGAATAGCCAAAAGGCATATGAAAAAATGCTCCACATCCCTCATTGTAAGGGAAATGCAGATCAAAACAACAATGAGATACCTCCTAACCCCAGTCAGAATGACTAAGATTAAAAAAGACAAAGGATAAGTGCTGCCAGGGGTGTGGTGAAAGAGGAACTCTCTTACACTGCTTGTGGGGATATAAATTGGTCCAGCCACAGTGGAGAACCATTTGGAGATTCCTCAAAAATCTACAAATAGAACTACCATATGATCCAGCAATCCCACTCTTTAGAATCTACCCAAAGGACCGAGGAATTCTTCATCAGAAAAGTGCTTGCACATCAATGTTTATTGTGACACTATTCACAATTGCTAAGACATGAAACCAACCCAAATGCTCACAAACAGATGAATGGATTGGAAAACTGTGGCACATATACTCTATGGAATACTATTCAGCCATAAAAACAACAAAACCTTGGCCTTTGACAGAAAGTGGAATAATATGGAAGATTTACTGCTGAGTGAACAAGTCAGGCTATGAAGGACAGACATTGTATGTTCCCACTTAATATATACCGAGTTTCTGCATTCTATGATTGAAACTGATTGACCAAAGGATATACAAGCAAATAAATGGGTGTAAATACCAGATAAAATGTGTGTGGAAGAGGAGGGTCCGAGGAATGACATTTAGAAGAAAAATATGGAGGCAAAGCATTAATGGTACAAAGATATGTGATATTATCTGTTGAAGATACTTTATAGTTTAATTAACTGGACTAGGGAGAAATGTTCACATATTGAAATATTCACTTTGTAAGCTAAAAAAGGTAATTGACTGTATAAAAATGTAAAATTAAAAAAACAAGTGTTGTCAAGTTGCTATGGGGACAGAGCTACAAGGTCACTAGAGGCTGTAAATGTTCTTTAACACTTTTTGATAATCCACATTAGCATTTTCAAAGGCCAATTGTTTTTAAAATGCTTCAGCTACATTTATATTCTATACCTGCCTTTGGAAAGATTTTTTGCAACCTATTTATAAATGTGACAGAGTCCAGAGGAACTCCTGTCCCAGCTTCTGGAGACAAAACTTGAGACCTGACATCTACTCTGCCTATTTACCTTTACAGGGAAAACTCTCCCAGTAGCCCCTATGTCACCCCCCCCCCATCAATGATGTGGCAAAACAGACAAAGGGTGGGTGTACCCCACTCCCGAAGGGGAGACCATTTAGGCATCTGGTTGGCTGTGTCCCTTGCAGGCTTTGTGTGTCTCCTAGGCAATAAACAATTGGATATAGATTACATGCGTAGAGAGGGATGGGATCCCTCAGCATGTAATTTTGCTGTTTAGCCTTTCCGGAGACACCATGGAACCACAGAAAACAGACTCAATTATGTCCTGTAGTGCAATGCACTGTGGGGCCACAAACACATTTGCTCATCAGAAGCACTCACAGCCACTCAGTGGTTATACATTCCCTCCCCACACCAACCAATTACCAAATGAACTTTGACTGTCGGTCCTGTGACCAAAGGAGTGTGTATGGGTCTCTTCTCCCACTCAAACTGAGTGAGTCTGACTGATAGGACTCTAAAGATTCCCCAGGAGCTTACCAGATTACCAGAGTTGACCACGAATGATGCATCAAGGTCCTGAACAGGAGTTGGTCCTTCTCTCTAATTGGAGTCCGGTGATGCAGGAACGCTCTACCCCAGGGCAGGCATCCCGGCAAAGAAATACTTTCAGAAGAATCAGGGGTGCACCTATCTCTCCACACCATAGTGTCTGTCCCGGGGGGGAATGTGCCCTGGAATTGGTGGCTCAAAGGGCCAATCTGATTTTGCTTCCTGGCTAATGTACCAAATGTTGCAGAAAAACAGACACCAAGAAATGAAAGCACAGGACCCTAGAGAGAAAAAGGAGAACTCTATTATGCTGACAGGAATGGAGAAGTTAACACTCTGAATCTTTGGCCCCAGCTGAGAGTTGAGCACAGTCTTTTTTTTTTTTTTTTTTTTTTGGAGAGGTTTTCGCTATAGGGCGCGTGCGCTCGCCAGACAGAGAGAGAGAGACATAGAGACAGAAAGGGAGAAATCACCCCCCCCCCCCAACGGAAATGGTCATGCCGCAATCCCTTCTCCTCCATTCTCCTCTCGGGATCTTGGGCATGCACGCACACGTGCCCGGCATGAGTTTTAAGCCACCGGGTCCAGGACGTGAACCGTGGTTGACTATGTGGGAGTCCAGCGACATGGCCATTACGCTAACTGCTGGTTCCCTGAGCACAGTCTTTTATGAGTGAATTGGGGAGGGGCAGTTTCAGCATGTTTGGAGTGTCCTATCAGGGTAGGAGCTCAGTTTCCACCCTAATTCAGAGCTGGAAGAGAAGCAGGGAATTTAACCACCTCAAGGCCTTTGGCTGCTTAACAGTTCAAGGGAGGGACATCGTGGGGAAACAGAAAGTCCAGGCAGTTATCAGCCTTGGATTGCTCAAGGTTTCTTACAAGTTCCTGGTTGCTCTATATTATTTGTACAGAGGCTAGGATGACTTATTTACATATGAAATAAACCTTAATATCCTGTATTTATGCTTCTTTATCACATTAAAGGCTTAATTGCAAAAATCAATCTATGTCACAGGATGAGTCAGGATTTGGGTGTATAAATATATTTAAATTTTATCTCTTTTATTTCAAATCAGAACACATATTTAGGTATTATTATTGCAGTCTTGACTGTATTAATGATAGAGGCTGAAAGTGGAAAATGTTCTAAAAACTCTGTAATCAACCATATGTGAATCTGTTTCAAATTAACCTTTAGTCTCCACTTCACAAATATTTTCTATATAATTAAACAATTAATAACAGAAGACCAACACCAGTTGCTTCTTTATCCTTGAAGAATTAAGCAGAATGCATCATAGAGGTTTCTCTCTATTAAATCTGTAAGGTAGGAAAAGTGTCCTTTTCTGTTCCAAATCATGAAAGAGTAGTGTGGAGAAGAGATACCTACATTTCATGAATAGGGAAAGTGGCTGGGTGAAAGAAGCAGAGGTGGTCACTCTTATAGACAAGATAGATATAAATACTTGCCACATCTGGAGTTCAGAATTTTGTTTCCTTTCCTAGATGAGTATAAAAGCACCTAAAGATCTAGGAAAACATTCTTCCTGTGATAATGTTAGGTTGAGAAAATTGAGGTCCATGTCTACCCATCATAGCGAAGAATTAAAAGGCAAGGAGACAAGCTGAGCAAGCTGAGCACAAGGTTTATTGAGCTAGAGATACATCCCAGAGACAGAATGGGACAGTACCAAGGGAGGCAATCTGGCCTCATCTCTTTTCCAGGGTCTCCTTTTTTCCCCTGTTTTAGACCCTTTGTTCATCTAAAGAATGTGTCCTTAGACCAACTCTAACTTGTTAATTTTTCTTTTGGCTCATTCCTCACTCTTGTATCTTATAGGACTCATGCTGCAAGGAACTGTTTTGAATAAAAATATATGGTCACATAATGCCTGCTTAAAGCTTCTTTGTGTTCCAGGCTAGTTCCCTGATCTATACCTGCCTAACCAAGGTCATCATGCCTAACAACTCCTAACAATAAGAAACCTTTGCCTTAGTATAGATTACCACTCCCCTCTGTAAAGTAGAAAGAAGAAAATTCCATATCTTTCCTCTGCTCCATTTTATCCTTCTTCTGAATGAGTTAAAAAATTATTCCTTGTAAGATAAAGTAGATGCCCTCAATTGCTGGAGAGATGGGCTACCTACTTCCAGCTAGGCACAGTGTCCCTCATGTCACACTGCTACCTTGGCTCCTCTTCTTTACCCATTTTTAATTATATTGTCTTTTTAATATTGAATTGTTTCCATTGTATGATTGTTTCTTTTGGTGTTGGTTCTTCCCCACAGAGTGCATGTGCTCACTGGAGGGGGATAGAGAAAATGAGTAATTACCCCCCAAGGGGATATTTTTTAATAGTGTTGATATTTTAATAGGTTGATCATCTTTTTTCCAAATGGCTGCTTGAGTTCCTTGTGCATTCTGGTTATCAGTCCCTTATCTGACCCATAGTTTACAAAAATATTTTCACATTCTGAGGATGGTGGATTCATACTAATTACTGTATCTTTTGCCATGCAAAAACTTCTTAGTCTGATGTAATCCCATTTGTCTACTTTGGGGTTAATTGACTATGCTTTGGGGGTCATTCCTTTTTTCTTCCATTCTCTTCTAGGGATTTTGGGCATGCACATACACATGCTCAGCATGATTTTCAAGCCACTGGGTCTAGAAATCAAGTCCAGTGCCTTAACCACTATGCCACCTGCTGGTCCCTTGATACTGAGTTTTAATAGTTCTTTATGTAACCTAGGTTCAAATCCTTTATCACATACTTGATATGCAAAACTTGCCTACCAGTCTTTGGAATTTTCTTCTCTTTTCTTCATGATTTTCTTTTCTTCATGATTTTCTATGGAGAATATTGTGTTTCTTTTTCTGTTTTTTTTTTTTTTAACTTTGGATAATTAATTAAATTAATTAAATGATTATTTTTCCTTCGTTGATTGTACTTTTGGTATAATATCTGAGAAACAATAGTCAAAACTTGTCATTAATTTATTTTCTAAGAATTTTGTATTTTTCTGGGACAAGCATTACATAACAGTTATGTCACTGGACTCCCACATGGTCAACCACAGTTCAAGGCCCAGACTCAGCAGCTTGAATCGCATGCCAGGCACATGTGCATGCATTCCCAAAATCCTGAGAGGAGAATGGAGGAAAAGGGACTGCAGCATGGCCATCCACCCTGAGGAGTGATTTCTCACTTTCTGTCTCTCTGGCAAGCACACGTACCCTATAGCAAAAATATCTCTTAAAAAGAAAAAGAATTTTGTAGTTTTTACCTTTAAGTTGATATTGTTTATTCATTTTTAATTTACTTATTTATATGGTTCAATTAACTTATGCATTTGGTATCCCAATAGATCTCTTACACATGGATTTTTAGCAACATTTTTTTTTAAAGACCATTATTTCAAACTATCTCCTCCAAAGGTGCCATAATTGAATTATTTTGGCACCTTTGGTAGAGATAGTTGACCACAAATGTATTTATTTCTGACTTCTTAATTCTATTCCACTGGTTTCTATGTCTGTGTTTAAGTCAGTGCCACACTGTCCTATCTATGGTAGTTTTATAGTAAGTTTTGAAATTGGGAAATGTGAGACTTACAACATAGCTCATTTTACTGAAGATCATTTTGGCTGTTCTGGGTTCCTGAATTTCCATATGAATTTTCTGATCAGCTTGTCAGCTTTTGCCCAGAAGTCAGCTGATATTTGATAGGTCTTGTGTTTGATGTATAGATCAATTTGGAGATTATCACCAATTTTTAGCAATATTAAGCCTTCTGATGCCTAAACATGGCATATGTATTTGTGTGTTCTTTAAATATTTCACCGTATTTTTAGTTTCAGTTTATAAGTCTTATATTATACCAAATTTATTCCTAATTATTTTATTCATTTTGATAGAATCAAATGGGATTTTTTTTTCTTGAAACTTGCTGAACTTGTTCACTGGAAATATTAGAAATATTAGTTCTAAGAGCTAGCAGGTGCCATGGTGGTTAAGGTGCTGGACTCCCACATGGCTGACCACAGTTCAAGTCCTGGACCTGGTGGATTGCTTTCTCACTTTTCCTGCCTCTCTCTCTCTCTCTCTCTCTTATCTCTCTCTGATGAGCATACATGTCTTATAGCAAATTAAAAATAATAATAAATAAAATTTAAGAAAAACATTAGTTCTAATGTTGCCATGAGTTCTTTAGGACTCTCTATATAAGATTATATCATATGCAAATAGATTTTATTTCTTCCTTTACAACCTGGATTTTTTATGAATTATTTTATTGAACTATATTTATTTATTTATTCATTTTAATTTCACCAGAAAGGGACAGAAAGAGAGAGAGAGAGAAAGTGAGAAAGCAAAGTCCTGCCAGGTCCAGGACTTGAACCACGGTCAGCCACATGGGAATCCAGCACCCTTAACCACCATGCAACCTGCTGGTCTCCAACCTGGATATCTTTTTTTTTTCCTGTTCATCAGTTTTATTTAAATCATCTTAAATACAGTGACAATATCATGCTTATCTGAGCAATGTCTGGGACATTTTCTCTTTTTTTTTAATATTATTTTATTTCAAATTTTTTGTACATTCAATCACATCATTTACTTTGCAAAGTGAATATTCCAACATGTTTACATTTCTCCCTAGTCCAGTTGATAATACTATAAAGTTATTTTCAACATATAGTACCGCATTTATTTGTCCCATTAATGCTTTGCCTCTCCATTTTTCTCCTTTAGATCCTTCCTCAGATGCTATTACTTCACCCACACTCTTCCCACACTATATCTGGTATTCACAACTATTTACTGTGTTTCTATATCCTTCGGTCATACAGTTTTGGTCATTGAGTGTGAAAACTTGGTATATATTAAGTGAGAACATACAATGTCTCTCCTTCATAGCCTGGCTTGCTTCACTCAGCAGTAAATCTTCCATATTCCTCCACTTTCTATAAAAAGCCAGGGTCTTCTTGGGTTTTATGGCTGAGTAGTATTCCATAGAGTATATGTGCTACAGTTTTTCAATCCATTCTTCTGTTTGTGGGCATTAGGGTTGGTTCCAGGTCTTAGGAATTGTGAATAATGCTACAGTAAATATTGATGTGCAAGTTCTTTTTTGATTAAGAATTCTTCTGTCCTTTGGGTACATACCAAAGAGTGGGATTGTTGGGTCATATGGAAGTTCTATTTGTAGATTATTTGTAGATTTTTGAGGAATCTCCAAATTGTTCTCCACAGTGGATAGACAAAGTTACATTCCCACAGCAGTGTAAGAGAGTTCCCCTTTCATCACACCTCCTCCAGCACTTATCATTTTTTTTTTAAATCTTAGTCATACTGACTGGGGTTAGGTGGTATCTCATTGTTGTTTTGATCTGCATTTCCCTTACAATGAGGGATGTTGAGCATTTTTTTATATGTTTTTTGGCTATTCCTATGTCATCCTTAGAGAGTGTTTTTTTCAACTTATTCTTCTATCTTTTAATAGGATTGATCATCTTTTTTCCAAACAGCTGCTTGAGTTCCTTGTGTATTCTGGTTATCAGTTCCTTATCTGACCCATAGTTTACAAAAATATTTTGCCATTCTGAGGACGATGGATTTATACTAATTACTGTATCTTTTGCCATGCAAAAACTTCTTAGTCTGATGTAATCCCATTTGTCTACTTTGGGGTTAATTGATTGTGCTTTGGGGGTCTTATTTAAGAAGTCTTTGCCTATCATAATGTCTCCCAGAATTTCCCCGGTGTTCTCCAGGAACAGTTTTATAGTTTGAGGTGTTAGATTTAGATCTTTCATCCACCTTGAGTTGATTTTGGTCAATGGTGACAGGCAGCGGTTAAGATTCATCTTTCTGCAGGTGTATAGCTGTTTTTTTCCAGCACCATTTGCAAAAGAAGTTTTCCTTTTCCCAGTGGATTGACTGGTACCCTTTGTCAAAAATCAGTTGACTGTATGTTTGGGAGTTTATTTCTGGGGACTCTATTCTGTTCCATTGGTCTACCTGTCTGTTTTTGTGCCAGTACCATGCTGTTTTGATTACCATAGCTTTGTAGTATAATTTGGGTCAGGCAGTGAGATGCCACCCACTGCAATCTTCTTGTGCAGGATTGCTTTGGCATTATGAGGTCTTTTATGATTTCAGACAATTTTTTTTTATTTCAGACAAATTTTATGATTGTCTTTTCTAGATCTGTGAAGAATGTGTCTGGTACTTGGATTGGTGTTCCATTAAATATGTAGATTAATTTGGGTAAAATTGCCATTTTTATTATATTAATTCTTCCAATCCAGGAACATGAGATGTCCTTCTACTTTTTTGTGTCATTTTCAGTTTCTTTCTTTAGCTTCTCATAGTTTTCCTTGTGGATATCTTTAACTTCTTTGGTTAGATTTATTTCTAGTATCTTATACTTTTTGTAGCTATGGTAAATGGGATAAATTTTTTCAGTTCTATCTCAGTCTGCCTGTTGTTTGTATATAGAAATGCTATAGAGGGACCAGCAGTTGGCATAATGGCTATGTCACTGGACTCCCATGTAGTCAACCACAGTTCGAGTCCCAGACCAGGTGGCTTAAACTCAAGCCGGGCATATGTGCGTGTGTGCCCAAGATCCCTAGAGGAAAATGGAGGAGAAGGGATTGCAGCATGGCCATCCCCCTGGGGGGTGATTTTTTCACTTTCTCTCTCTCTGTCTCTCTCTGGCTTTCTGGTGAGCACACATGCCCTATAGCAATAACCTCTCTTAAAAAAGAAAAAAAAATGTTATAGATTTCTGTTTGTTGATTTTGTATCCTGCCGCAATGGATACCACTGGGTCTTCAATGTATACAATCATGTCATCCGCAAATAGAGAGAGTTTCACCTCTTCTTTTCCTATTTGAATGCCTTTTCTTTCTTTTTTTTTTTCTTTCTTTCTTTCTTTTTTTTTTTTTTTTTTTTTCTTATATCTTTGGCAAGGACTTCCAGTACTATATAGAAAAGGAGTGGAGAAAGTGGGCATCCTTTTCTTGTATCAGTTTTTAGCAAAAAAGTTTCAGCTTTTCTCCATTCAGGATAATGTTCACTATGGGTCTTTCATAGATAGCTTTTATTGTGTTGAGAAATGACCCTTCTACGCTGATATTACTGAGAGTCTTGATCATGAAGGTATATTTTATCTTACCAAATGCTTTTTCTGCATCAATTGATATAATCATATGGTTTTTTATCTTTCTCCCTGTTAATATGATGTATTACATTTATGGTTTTGCATATGTTCAACCAACCTTGCATTCCTGGAATAAAGCTTACGTTATCATGATATATAATCTTTTTTATAAGGTGTTGGATATGATTTGCTAGTATCTTGCTGAGAATCTTTGTGTCTATGTTCATCAGAGATATTGGTCTATAGTTTTCCTTCCTAGTCCTGTCCTTATGTGTTTTAAGAATAAGGGTGATGGATAATTCATACAATGAATTAGGGAGGTATTTACCCTTTTGGATCTTTAGGAATAATTTAAGCAGAATGGGGGTTAACTCTTCTTTGAAAGTTTTGTATACTTCAGAGATGAGGCCATCAGGACAATAGCTTTTTTTTGTTGGGAGGTTATTTATATCTTTTATTTTATTTTCTTATATAATTTCTCTAGGTAGAACTTCCAATGGAATATCGAATAAAAGTTGCAAGACAGCACACTCTTGCCCTTTTCCTGATATTATTAGGAACATAGTTAGTCTTTTACTAAATAAAGCATGGTGTTAGTTGTAGGAGTTGGACAGATATCATTTATGCTACGGTGTTGCAGAAAACAGACAACCAAGAAACCAAGCACCACTGGGAGAGTAGGAGAACTCGGGTTTATAATGCCAGTGGTCCCAGCAGAGCTTGTACTCTCAAGTCTGGGTCTCTGTGTGCAGAATTTGCAGGGGTTTTAGTCTGGGTCAGGGATATCACAAACTAGAAGAATTGTAAAACAGCTGCAAAACACCAGCTTGTAGCATTTCCCCGCAGGCAATTTGCAAAAGTGGAATAGAAACACTTCCTGCTTGCATGCAGTTAGCAAACAGGATCTAAATCAATGGAAGTTTCTTTCTATTCCTACATTCTTGAGACTTTTTATTCATAAAGTGCTGTTGAATGTTTTCTTATGATTATTCTGCATTTATTGATACTATTTATTTTTCTTCCTTACTTTTTGATAGTGTGTATTGTGTTAATTAGCTATTGGATGCTAAACCACTTTTGTATTCCTGAAATTATCTGGTCATGGTGGAAAATCCTTTTAATGTATTGCCAGATTTAATTCACTATTGTTATTTGAGGGTTTTTGCATCTGTTTTTCTAAGTTTATTTATCTGTAGTTTTCTATTCTAATTATGCTATTATCTCATTTTGGCATAAAATTTTAACTTGTTTGTGTGAATTTTTTCATAGTATTCTCTTATTTTTTTAAATGTAACTGTTTCCCCCTTTTATTTCAGATTTTAGTATCTTGCTTTCTCTTTCTCATCAGTTGCACTAAAGGTTTGGTAATTTTGTTCATTTTTTTTCTTTTTAAGAATTATTTTATTTACCATTATTTATTCATTTATTTATTTGACTAGAGAGGGACAAATTGAAAGACAAGGAGAGAGAGTGAGAGAGAAAGAAAGGGAGAAAGCAAGCCGCTAGGTCTGGGACTCAAACTGTGGTCAACCAGTTGGAGTCCATTACCCTTAGCCACCATGCCACCTGCTGGCCCCTTTGTTAATCTTTTCTGAAGACCAACTTTTTATTGATTTTTCTCTACTTTTTTTCTCTATTTCACTGTCTTTCCTTACACTTGCTTTTGACTTAGTTTGCTCTTACATTTCCTGTGTCTTAACATGAAAATTGTCGCTGACTTTATATCTTTCTTCTTTTTATTTTTGATGCAGAAACAGCATTTTTTTATTATTTATTATTTTTCTTTAAATTTATTTTTTACATTAATTCACTATGCATCATTACAGCATACAAAATGAATTTTCCATCCAGAATACACTGTATATTGGCTCAATCAAGTACATCAACATACGTGTTATCAACAAATAATTTTCCATTTCTTATGCCCTGTATATTTTGCTTATTTTTTGTCATCCTTGATTCCCTATCCCTCACCCTCTGCTGTGTCCCATTCTCCTCCCACATTGTCTCTGGTATCCACTGCTGCTTTCTATGCCTCCCCCCCCATTTAATTGATTTGCTAATGAACTTAATTAGTCTAAATATTTCCAATAGCAAACACAGATGATATATACATATACATGAACCCAAACAATTTCAACCGAGAATACTGTATCCAGCAAGATTAACGTTCATTTGGGGAAAAAAGGCACGAACATTCTCAGATAAACAAAACCTGAAAGAATTTACCAGCACCAGACCAGATCTCCAAGACATTCTTTTTTTTTTTTTTTCTTTTTTTGGAGAGGTTTTTGCTATAGGGCACGTGCGCTCGCCAGACAGACAGAGACAGAGAGATAGAAAGCAGGAAATCACCCCCCAGGGGGGATGGCCACGCCGCAATCCCTTCTCCTCCATTCTCCTCTTGGGATCTTGGGCACGCACGCACACGCGCCCGGCGTGAGTTTAAGCCGCCGGGTCCGGGACTCGAACCGCGGTCGATTACGTGGGAGTCCAGCGACATAGACATTACACTAACTGCTGGTCCCAAGACATTCTTAAGGGAGTGCTATGTCAGTAAAATTAAATGCAGACACACAGAAATAAGAGTTCAAAAACTAAGAAAATGGGCAAATTAATTGTAGGGACAAAGTCTGGAGTTGAATATTATATCCCAGAATTCAATCTGGAAGATTGAACCACAACAGAAGAAAGATTAAGTACATGAGACTGATCTGATGAAAAATCATTCTGTGACTTGACTGAAATATTGCTGCTTTTCTTCTAAGCTTTGTTGTCTGATTTTAAGTATTTTTGTCCTGTCTTGAGCAGTCAATAGGTTCATGTACCTACTATTTGAACAGAATACGAACCTGCTTCTAGGCTTTAAGTTTCAAGGAAATATCCTTACCACTTCAAAACTGCTTTTCTTGAAATTACCAGCTTAACTTGCTATTGAAAATAGTTAGATTACTTATGATATTGTGTGATCAACAAAATGTTGGGGGAAAGGGAATTGAAGACAACTGTAGACAGCAGAGGTAGTGTAATAAGAGGGTGGGAAAGGGCAGAGGGTCAGACATGGGGTAAAAAAATATACACACACACACACACACACACACACACATATATATATATATATATATATGAAACTAGAAATGGAATATTATTGATGATAACATGCATAATTAAGCCACTATGCAGTTTATTCTAGATGGGAAAACACATTTAGTATGTTGTGATGATGCTCAGGGAATGAATGTAAATTAATTTAAAAAAAAGTTGCAGGAGAAAAAAAAATAACACTAAAACTGTTCTTATCGAAATTAAAAAAAATGCGTATTTGATGACTGCACTAAGATACTGCTAGTATCTTACTGCTGGTATCTGTAAGATACTAGCCCCAGCTAGTTACTACTTTTATAGCATGTTCATTCTACTCACTGAGGTTTATGCCTAAAGTCAAACTTGGGTTCATGTATATCTTTCTTCTTTTTTAATGTAGCCATGTAAAACTGTAACTTTTTTTCCCTTTATCATGGCTATAGCTATATCCTGTAAGTTTTAGCATTTTGTCTTTATTTTAGTTTATCTCAAAATACTTTCTAAAATGTATTGTTTGATTTCAAAATATCTGTCGATTTTCAAAATTTTTTTTATGATTTTTTTTAATGTGTGCTTGCTGGAGAGAGACAAAGAGAGAAGAGAGGAAAAGTGAGAAGTCACTCCTGTGGAAGTATGGACATGCTGCAGTCCTTTCTCCACTCCCCCAGCATGATTTTCAAGCTGCTGGGTTCAGAACTTAAACTGCTGTCAGCCATGTGGGAGTCTAGCACATTTTCCACCTCCTGGCCTCCAAAATTATTTTTTTTATTAATTTCTTATATTATTTCATTGCGACTAGAGAATAGGCCTTGCATGATTTCAGTCATTTTAAATGTATTGAGGCTTTTTTATTCTGGCCTAGCATATGTTTTATACTGCAGAATATTCTAAATGTGCTTAAGATAAATATATATTCTACTCTTGTTTATTTCTTTTTTTAATTTTACATTTATTTATTAAATTTTATTTTACTATTATTTTTTAATTTTCTGTAAGGCATGTGTGCTCATCAAAGACAAGAGAAAGAGAGAGAGAGGCAGGGAAAGTGAGAAAGCAAGCTATTAGGTCCAGGACTTGAACTGTGGTCAGCCATGTGGGAGTCCATTGCCTTAACCACCAACCTTGTCACCTGCTGGCCTGTAGAACTTATATTTCTAATGTTTCTAATGAACATCTTCAGCAAGTTTAAAGAAAAAAATTCCACTCAATTCTATAAAAAAAAAAGAGTGAGAAATAATTAGGAATAAATTTAGTAAAGAGAGTACAAGACTTATAACCTAAACTTAAAACTGTAGTGAAATAAGTTAAAGAACACAAAAATAGGAACCAGCAGTTGGCGTAATGGTTATGTCACTGGACTCCCATTAGTCGACCATAGTTCGAGTCCTGGACCTGGTGGCTTAAACTCATGCCAGGCACGTGTGTGTGTATGCCCAAGATCCTGAGAGGAGAATAGAAGAGAAAGGATTATGGCATGGCCGTCCCTCTGGGAGGTGTGTGTGTGTGATTTCTCTCTTTCTGTCTCTCTGTTTCTCTATGTCTTTCTGGTGAGCACATGTCCTCTATAGCAAAAACTTCTCAAAAAAAAAAAAAAAACACACATAAATAGATATGCCATATCTATTAGGTGTACTTTGAAAATAACATTTTCCAATTATTTTATTTCTTTACTTTACTGCCCAGCTGTTCTGTGCAATATTGAGAAAGTGTTATCAATCCCCCCAGCTATTATCATTGAAATGTTTATTTTGCTATTCAATTGTGCCAACCTTAGCTTTGATTTTTTTTTTATTAGATCTTATTTTTATAATTTGGGTAACTTCTTGGTTTACACTTGTTTCATTATAAAATGTCTGTTTTTAATTTTAATAATACTGTTTGTTTAAAATTATATTTGCCTGAAAGTAATAAATCATCCACTCCAGCTTTCTTATGGTTACTCTTTGCCTGATATGGTCATATCCATTCTTTTACTTTCAACCTATTTTTGTGTTTGATTCTAAGATGTGTCTTTAGTAGACAACATATATTTCGATTTTTTAAATCCATTCTGACAATCTCTGTCATTTTATTAGATTGTATAATATAATCACATTTATTGTTATTTATAATATAGTTGAATTTATATATTTTTTACTTTTATACACATCTTATATTGTTATTGGTAGTCTGTGAATCCTTTACTGCTTTCTTTGGCATTAAATGAATATATATGTAATATATTTTCTAGAGCAATATTTTCTATAATGATTTTTTCAGCCTATCTTCTTGAGTTTTTTGTAGTGATTGTTTTAAGGATTAGCTTATGCATTTTAAAAGGTCCTGAAAAGGACCTCTTTCAGAATTATACAAACTTGGGACGAGCAGATGGTGTGGTGGTTAATGTGCTGGATCCCACATGACTAACTATGCAGTTAGAGTCTTGGACCTGGTGGCTTGGAATATACACCAGATATGTGTGTATCTGTGCCGAAAAATCCCTAGAAGAAAATGGAAATGAAGTGATCGTGGCTTGGCCATCTCCCTTGGAGGTGATTTCTTACTTTCCCTCTCTTTCTCTCTCCCTTTGTCTGTCTGTCTCTGGTGAGTGAACACACCCTGGTAGCAAAAACTAAAAAAAAAAAAAAAACAACAATTAAAGAATTATACTAACTTAATTCCAGCAATATATAGAAATATTATTTTAACATAGTTATGTCTCTATCCCTTCATATGTTATTTTTTTCTTATAAAATTTTATTTATGATTATTGATTTATTTATTTATTTTAATTTGGCCAGAGAGAGATAGAGGGAGAGGGAAAGTGAGAAAGCAAGCTGCCAAGTCCAGGACTCAAACTGTGGTCAGCCGTATGGGAGTCCAGCACCAACCACCACACAACCTGTGCAGCCCCACTATTTTCTTTGTAAGTTTATTTATTTATTCCACCAGAAAAATAAACACACACAGGAAAAGACAGAGATAGAGGTATTGTATCCCCAGCAGGGTCTCAAAGCCATGTCCCATCTTCAGACAGCAAGGTTCATGGACACATGTGTACCTAGCACACTCAGAGGGAGCTCCACAATTGAATCAATAATCTTCCCATGTTGTTCTATCCTGCAGAGTGCTGGTGTTTTGCTGCTGAACCATTTTCTGGCCCACCGGATGCCATTTTTATTATATCTTCTTATTTTTATGTTAGAAAACAAAAACATATTGTTATAATAATGTTACTCTTTCAAAATACTTGCCCAAGGATGGAACTGCAAGTAGAATTTTCTTGTGTAGTTTTTCCAAAGTATACTTACTTTTGGTAATTAAGTAATCCTTTTAAATTAAAAGAAATACAGATATTGTCTTACTAATTATTCCAGGCAGTTGAGCATTTATATACAAAAGGTATTTAAATTAATACTTTTTTATATTCTAGGGTAAGATCTCTAGGTAAAATATCTTTGTCGTGGGATGTTCAGGTATACCATTAAACATCTTATTAATTTTTGAAAAATGCATGTTTTTTAGTGATGTGTTTTGCATTACTTAGTCAAAATCGAGAGCTTACTATATTTTTTTCAGATTATTGCATGATATCCTAGCTGACATACTGTGAAGTAACACTATACTTTCTAAAATGTTTCATGAAATAGTAACCAAAAAGCTTTATTCCTTGGCTTATATATTATTAATCCCATAATGAAAGATTTCCAATGAATCTTTTTGTTTGTTTGTTTATGGAGAGGTTTTTGCTATAGGGCGCGTGCATTCGCCAGACAGACTGAGAGAGACAGAGAGACAGAAAGCGAGAAATCTCCCCCCAGGGGGGATGGCCACGCCACAATCCCTCCTCCACCATTCTCCTCTAGGGATCTTGGGCACGCACGCACACGCGCCCATTGTGAGTTTTAAGCCACCGGGTCCAGGACGGGAACCGCGATTGACTACGTGGGAGTTCAGCGACATAGCCATTACGCTAACTGCTGGTCCCCTCCAATGAATCTTAATTACTACTTTAGCATATTAAAATTTTATCTGTCTTTGTAAGTTTATTTATTTATTCCACCAGAAAAATAAACACACACAGGAAAAGACAGAGATAGAGGTATTGTATCCCCAGCAGGGTCTCAAAGCCATGTCCCATCTTCAGACAGCAAGGTTCATGGACACATGTGTACCTAGCACACTCAGAGGGAGCTCCACAATTGAATCAATGCCTTTTTCACTAGAGATCTTGAGATCAAGTTTTTAAAACAGCATTATTAATCATCTTGGGCATACCCATGTGTATAATATAGAATTTTTTAAAAATATGTTGTTTTCTCTTATGGAAAGTCCTGGTTTGCTCCTGACTTAACATTTAATGATAATATATATTGGATTCATTGTAAATATAACCTATGGGATGGTACTTGTATATAATCCTATCATGATATCATATTGAGTGATAATTCTTTTAGAAATTATCCTTATTTTTTCTTTATTTTTAATTTCATTTTCTTTTATACAGTTAATCACATTATTTAGCTTATAAAGTGAATATTTTAATATGTGAACATTTCTCCCTAGTCCAGTTGACTAAACTATAATATATCTTTAACAGAAATTGGCACCTTTCTTTGTCCCATTACTGCTTTTCCTCCCCATTTTTCCTCTAATTGTTCTTCCTCAAACACTACTCTTTCACACACATTATATCTGTATTTACATCCATTTACTGTGTTATTATATCTTTTAGTCAATCATTTTCAGTCATAGAGTGCAAAACTCGGTATATATTAAGTGGGGACATACAATGCCTCTCCTTCATAGCCTGGCTTGCTTCACTCAGCAGTAAATTTTCCATATTCATCCACTTTCTGTAAAAAGACAATGTTTTGTTGTTTTTTTATGGCTGAATAATATTCCACAGAGTATATGTGCAATAATTTTTCAATCCATTCATCTGTTCGTGAGAATTTGGGTTGGTTCCAAGTCTTGCCAATTGTGAATAATGCCGTAATAAACATCGATGTGCAAGCACCTTTCCAATTAAGAATTCTTCTGTCCTATGGGTAGATACCAAGGAGTGGGATTGCTGGATCATATGGTAGTTCTATTTGTAGATTTTTGAGGAATCCCCGAATTGTTCTCTCACAGTGTCTGGACCAATTTACATTCCCACCAGCAGTGTAAAAGAGTTCCCCTTTCGGGACCAGCAATTAGCGTAATGGCTATGTCGCTGGACTCCCATGTAGTCGACCGCGGTTCACGTCCCGGACCTGGTGGCTTAAAACTCATGCCAGGCGCATGTGCGTGCATGCCCAAGATCCCGAGAGGAGAATGGAGGAGAAGGGATTGTGGCATGGCCATCCCCCCTGGGGGGTGATTTCTTGCTTTCTGTCTCTCTGTCTCTCTCTGTCTGGCGAGCACACATGCCTTGTACCAAAAACCTCTAAAAAAAAAAAAAAAAAAAAAAAAAAAAACAGAAAACCCCTTTCACCACTCCTGACAGCAATTATCATTTTTTTGGTTTTTTAATCTTAGTCATTCTGACTGAGGTTAGGTGGTATCTCATTGTTGTTTTGATCTACATTTCCTTTATAATGAGGGATGTGGAGCATTTTTTCATATGTCTTTTGGCTATTCATATGTGATCTTTAGAGAGTGGTTTTTTCAACTCATTCTCCCATCTTTTAATAGGGTTGATCATCATTTTTTTTTTAGAGGTTTTTGTGATAGGGCGCGTGTGCTCACCAGACAGACAGAGACAGAAGGACAGAAAGCGAGAAATCACCCTTCAGGGGGGATGGCCATGCCGCAGTCCCTTCTCCTCCATTCTCCTCTCGGGATCTTGGGCATGCACGCACACGCGCCCGGCATGAGTTTTAAGCCACCGGGTCTGGGACGCGAACCACGGTCGACTATGTGGGAGTCCAGCGACATAGCCATTACGCTAACTGTTGGTCCCAAGGGTTGATCATCTTTTTTTAAAACAGTAGCCTAAGTTCCTTGTGTATTGTGGTTATCAGTCCCTTATCTGCCGTATAGTTTACAAGAATATTTTCCCATTCTGAGGGCTGTCGATTCACACTAATTACTGTGTCTTTTTTTTTTTTTTTGAGAGTTTTTCGCTATAGGGAGTGTGCGCTTGCCAGACAGACAGAGAGAGACATAGAGACAGAAGGTGAGAAATCACCCCCCAGGGGGGATGGTCACTCCATAATCCCTTCTCCTCCATTCTTCTCTCGGGATCTTGGGCAAGCACGCACACGTGCCCAGTGTGAGATTTAAGCCACCAGGTCCGGGACACGAACCCCGGTGGATTACGTGGGAGTCCAGTGACATAGCTATTACGCTAACTGCTGGTTCCCTAATTACTGTGTCTTTTGCCATGCAGAAACTTCTTAGCCTGATGTAATCCCACTTGTCTATTTTGGGGATTATTGACTGTGCTTTGGGGGTCTTATTTAAGTCTTTCCCTGCCCCAATGTCACCCAGAGTTTCCCCAGTGTTTTCCAGTAGCAGTTTTATATTCTCAGATCTTAGATTTAGATCTTTGATCCACTTTGACTTGATTTTAGTCAAAGGTGAGAGGTAGAGGTTCAGATTCATCTCTCTGTAGGTGGAAATCCAGTTTTCACAGCACAATTTGCTAAAGAGATTTTCCTTTTCCCACTGTATTGACTGGTACCCCTTGTCAAAAATCAGTTGACTGTATGTTTGGGAATTTATTTCTGGGGACTCTATTCTATTCCTTTGGTCCAAGTGTCTGTTTCTGTGCCAGTATCATGCTGTTTTGATTATCACAGCTTTGTAGTATTTATTTGGGTCAGGGAGTGAGAGACCACCCAGTCCTCTCTTCTCCTGCAGAATTGCTTTGGGAATACAGGGTCTTTTATGATTCCAGACAAATTTTATGATTGTCTTTTCTAGATTTGTGAGGAATGTGTCTGGTACTTTAATTGGCATTGCATTAAATATGCAGATTAATTTGGGAAAAATTGCCATTTTGATTATATTAATTCTTTCAATACAAGAACTTGGGATGTCCTTCCATTGTTGTGTGTGTCATTTTCAATTTCCTTTTTTAGCTTCTTGTTGTTTTCCTTGTGGAGGTTTTTAACTTCTTTGGTTAGATTTATTCCTAAATATCTTATGCTTTTTGTGGCTATGGTAAATGGAATAACTTTTTTCAGTTCTATCTCAGTCTGCCTGTTGTTCGTATATAGGATTTCTGTACATTAACTTTATATCCTGCAACTTTACTGTATTCATGTATTACTTCCAGTAAGTTTTTCATGGAGACCATTGGGTCTTCTATGTATACAGTCATGTCATCTGCAAATAGAGAGAGTTTTACCTCTTCTTTTCCTATTTGAATGCCTTTTATTTTTTCCTCTTTTCTGATTGCGTTGGTGAGGACTTCCAGTACTATATTAAAAAGGAGTGGAGAAAGTGGGCACCTTTGTTTTGTACCCATTTTTAGTGGGAAAGCTTTCAGCTTTTCTCCATTCAGGATGATGTTCACTATGGGTTTTTCATAGATAGCTTTTATTGTGTTGAGAAATTACCCTTCTATGCCGATTTTGCTGAGAGTCTTGATCATGAAGGGATGTTGTATCTTATCAAAAGCTTTTTCTGCATCAATTGATATTACCATATGGTTTTTATCTTTATTCCTGTTAATATAGTGTATTAAATTTATGGTTTTGCATATGTTAAACCAACCTTTCATTCCTAGAATAAAGCCTACCTGATCATGATATATGATCTTTTTATAAGCTGTTGGATATGATTTGCTAGTATCTTGTTGAGAATCTTTTCATCTATATTCATCAGAGATATTGGTCTATAGTTTTCCTTCCTTGTCCTGTCCTTGTCTGTTTTAAGGATAAGGGTGATATAGGCTTCATAGAATAAATTAGTGAGAGATTCACCCTTTTAGATCTTTAGAAATAACCTAAGCACAATGGGCATTAATTCTTCTTTAAAAGCTTTGTAGAATTCAGATGTGAAGCCATCAGGGCCAGGGCTTTTCTTTGTTGGGAGGTTATTTATTACTGATTCAATCTCCTGGCTTGTTATAGGCCTATTCAGACTTTCTATATCCTCGTGGCTCAATCTACGTAGATTATGCTTGTCAAGGAATTTGTCCATTTCATCCAGAATGTCTTGTTTCTTAGCATATAGATGCTCACAATATCCTCTAATGATGTTTTGAATTTCTACTATGTCTGTTGTTATATTGCCAGCTTCATTGCAGATCTGGTTCACCTGGTTCCCTTCTCTCTTCTTACTAAGTCTCACTAGTGGTGTATCCATTTTGTTTATCCTTTCAATGAACCAGCTTTTACTTTCTTTTATTTTATGTATAGTTCATTTATTTTCTATTTCATTTATTTCTGCTTGTATCTTTATTATTTCCTTTCTCCTGGAGTTATTTTGAATTTTTTTGCTGTTACTTTTCTAGTTCTCTGAGGCATGATGTTAGGTGATCCATTTGTCTTCTTTCTGTCTTCCTCTTATGTGCACTAATTGCTATGAACTTCCCTCTTATGACTGCTTTAGCAGTGTCCTAAAGATTATGGAAACTTGTGTCCTCATTGTCATTGGCTTCCATGAATCTTTTGATTTCAGTCTTTATTTCTTTGGTAGTAGTGGAGTCATTCAGAAGTAGGGTATTTAGTTTCCATGTATTTGAGTATTTTTGAGAATTTCTCTTGAAAATAAACTCAAGTTTAATTCCATCATGGTCTGAAAAGATGTTGGATATATTTTCTATGCCTCTGAATCTGTACAGGCTTGCTTTGTCCCCTATGATGTGGTCAATCTTCAAAAGTTTTCATGTTGAGGTGAGAAAAAAGTGTATCTTGTGGATTTTGAATGGAAAGTTCTATAGATGTCTGTTAAGTCCATTTGATTTATGGTATCATTTAGATCTTTTATCTCTTTACCTATTTTTTTTTGTCTAGATGATCTGTCCAGAGGGGATAGTGCGGTGTTGAGATCTCCAGTAATTAGTGTGTTGCAGTCTATCTCCCCTTTTAGATCTAACAGTCTTTCCTTCACATATTTGGGTGCTCTTGTGTTAGGTGCATAGATATTTATAAGCATTATATCTTCTTGATCTATAGAGCTTTTTACTATGATATATTGTCCTTCTTTATTTCTTCGAACTGTTTTTGTTTTAAAGCCTATTTTGTCAGAAATTAGTATCACAACTCCAGCTCTTTTTTGGTTTCCATTTGCATGGAAAACCTTTTTCCAACACTTCACTTTCAGTCTATGTATGTCTTTATCCATGAAGTGGGTTTCCTGTAGGCAACAGATAGAGGGTTTCTGTTTTTTTTTTTTTTTTTTTTTTTTTAATCCATTCAGCCAGTCTGTGTCTCTTGATTGGAGTATTTAATCCACTAATATTCAATGTTATTATCAATGTTGATGGATCTGTCCCGATGTTTTAGTTGGCCATTGTCTCAGTTGTCTTTTATTTCTTTGTTTCTGGCTGTTAATTCTTTAGTTTTCCTGGAACAGCACTTTCTTCGGGGTTTCTTGAAGAGCTGGTCTGGTGTTGGCAAATTCTATCAGGTTCTGTTTGTCTGAGAAGATTTTAATCCTTCTTTTCCCATATGAAGGATAATCTTGCAGGATATAATAGTCTTGGTTGAAATTGTTTCTCTCTTAAAACTTTCAATAAGTCTTCCTATTCTTTCCTTGCTTGCATTGTTTCTATTGAGAGGTCCGGTGTTAGCCTGAGGGATGGCCTTTGTAAGTCACTTTGTGTTTCTCTCTTGCCAGTCTTTTTTTTTTTTTTTTTTTTTGAGAGGTTTTTGCTATAGGGCGCATGCGCTCACCAGAAAGACAGAAAGAGACAGAGGGATAGAAAGCAAGAAATCACCCCCCAGGGGGGATGGCCACACCACAATTCCTTCTCCTCCATTCTCCTCTCAGGATCTTGGGCACGCACGCACACGCGCCCAGCGTGAGTTTAAGCTGCCAGGTCCAGCACTTGAACCGCGGTCGACTATGTGGGAGTCCATTGATATAACCATTACGCAAACTGCTGGTCCCTCTCTTGCCAGTCTTAGTACCATGTCTTTATCTGTGGTCTTGAACAGTCTGGCTAAGATGTACCTTGGGGAAGATATTCTAGGGTTTATTCTATTTGGGGTGCTTTGTATTTCCTGGGTCTGGATGGTTGAGTGCCTCTCTAGACTTGGGAAATATTCTTCCAGGATTTAATGGAATAGATATTCCGTGTCATTGTTAGTTTCTTCACCTTCTGGGATGCTAATTATTCTGATATTTGGGCGTCTAATTGAATCTAGTATTTCTCATATATTATCCTCGTGTTTTCTTGTTATTTTCTCTATCTTTTTGGTGGTTTTTTCTAGGTCAGAGGTTTTATCTTCTACATCAGAGATTCAATCTTCAGCATGGTCTAATCAACTTTTAATACTTTCAAGAGAGTTTTTGATTTCCTGTATTACAGACTTCATCTCTAACAGTTCCACCTGATTCTTTCTCAGAGTGTCCATTTCTTCTTTCATATCATGGAAGGACTTCCTAATCTCCTGTAGTTCATTGTCTCTTTTTTGTTCCAACTCATAGAATTTGGTCACCATAAATGTTCAAAATTCTTTGTCTGACATTTTGGTAATGTCCTCCATATTTACAAAAGATGGGGGGGAGTTACCCTTTTCCTTTGGTGGAGACATATTTCCGGGTTTATTCAGACCTGAGGCTCTTCTTCTACTTCTAGCCATTGTAAGATGTATTCACTTTTGAATACCTCTTGCAGGAATGTTTCTCTGACTAGGGGTAAGTGTGTTTCCCTTTTACTGTGAATTGATGTTTGCTGAAGTCTCTCTTCTGTTGTTTTTAGCAATGTGGTCTCAAGAGGGGTACTCTACTGAGGTGTCTGGAGAGCAGTATCTCCTTTTTCCCAGGTGGATCAGTAGAAGGGAGGATCCCAGAGGACCTAACATTACTAGGGAATTTCAGATCTCTGATTCTAGCCATGTCTAGTCCCTCTGGCAGGATGGATGATGAGGAGAGGATAATATGGAAAAAAAGGAAAAACAACCAAGGAGAACAAAGAAAAAGTTGCACGCTGCAGGCAAAGAAAAAAAGCAGGAGAAAACCTGGTTACCTACCTACGGGGTGGGATCTTTTTTGCCATAGGCTTATGATTATTTCTGAACTCTCAACTGCATTCCATTCATCTATCTGTCTGTCCTTCTACCAGCACCACATTAATTACTTTCACCTTGCAAAGTTTTAAAATCAAGAATTATGAGTCTTCCAAATCTGTTCTTCTTTTTCAAGATTATGTTGGCTATTCAGGGACCTATGAATTTCATATGACTTTGAGGATCAGCTTTTTCATTTCAGAAAAAGCCAGTTTGAATTCTTATAGGGTTTGGGTTGAATATATAGATCACTTGGGGTACCACTGACATCCTTATGGAGAAAGTCAATGTGTTCCTGTCATGATTTTCCTGCTTTAGCCTCCTGGCTGAGACTACAAGTACTCACCCTCACAACTGGCTGTTTGATTTAACAGGATCTAGTTATGCTGCCTGGGACAGCTTCTAGCTCCCTGTCCTCCTGTCTTAACCTCCCAAGTGGCTGAGATCACAGGTGTACACTACTTTGACTGGTCTTTAAGTTGTGCTCAGAATCAAACCTAGATCTTCCACATAGTTCCATCCTGCAGAGCATAACATCTTAGTAGCCTGCCTGGTTGGGGATGGAATATTGATATCTTAACGTTAAGTCTTCCAATTTGTGTGCACGAATGCTTTTCTATTTATTTGGGTGTTTACTTTTTTTAGCTATGGTTTGTACTTTTCAGTGTACAAATGTCTCATCTTCTTGGTCAGATTTATTTCTAGGGAACCAGCAGTTAGCGTAATGGCTATGTCGCTGGACTCCCACGTAGTCGACTGCGGTTTGCGTCCCGGACCCGGTGGCTTAAATCTCATGCCGGGCGCATGTGTGTGCGTGCCCAAGATCCTGAGAGGAGAATGGAGGAGAAGGGATTGCAGCGTGACCTGGGGGGTGATTTTTCACTTTCTGTCTCTATGTCTCTCTCTGTCTGTCTGGCGAGCGCACACACCCTATAGCAAAAACCTCTCAAAAAAAAAAAAAAAAAGAAATTTATTTCTAGATATTTTAGCCTTTTAGATGCTATTATAAATGGAATTGCTAGCCCACTGTCAATTTTAGATTGTTCACTGCTGGTGTATAGAAAAGAAACTGTTTTTTTTTTCTTTTTTTCCTTTCCTTTTTATGGAGTAGGAGAAAAAGAGAGATATGGATTTTTGACAGTGTCTTACCACGTTGTTATCTGCCTTAGCCTCTCAGTTAGCTAGGATTACAGGTACACATTACTGTGTCCCTCTTGTTTAAGTTGATCTGGAAACAAGTCCTGAGCTTCCCATCTGTCCCCAGTCTGGTGCAGTGGTGCCCTATCAATTATTACCATCACAACTAGGCCAATATAACTGATTGCTTGAGTGCTGATTTTGTACCTTGTAATTTCCTGCATATGTTGATTGGCTGGAGAATCTTTTTTGTTGATTCTTTTGGATTTTTAAAATATAGGTTTATATTATGTTAGAATAGAGAGAGTTATTTTCTTTCTAATGGGATGCTTTCTATATTTTATATGAGTCTCATTGACCAAGTTAGAACTTCTAGTCAATATTGTACAGATGATTCAATATAGGTGAAATAGGTGGAAGAGGTAGTATAAGTGAAATTAGACATCATGGTCTTGTTCTAAAACTTAGGGTGAAAATCTCCAGTCTTTCATCATTGAGTATGATATAAGCTGTGGATTTTTCATGAATGCCATTTATCATGCTGAGGATGTTCCCTACTATTTCTAATTCTCCTAGTGTTTCTTTCTAATCATGAAATGATGCTGTACTTAGTCAAATGTTTTTTCTTAATCAATTGAGGTGATCATATAGGTTGTTCTTTGTCTGTTAATGTGATGTATTTCATTGATTTCCTTGGATTTACTTGGTTATGATAAATAATCCTATTAATATGCTGCTGGATTTGATTTGGTACTATTATCTTGAGAATTTTTGTATTCATATTCATAAAGGATGTCACTTTGACATTTTTTTTCTTAGATACCCTTATCTGGACTTGATGCCAAGGTAATGGTGGCCTGATAGAAGGTGTAAGGAAGCGTTCCTTCTTCTTCAATTTTTTGGAAGAATTTGAGAAGGATTAGTGTTGATTGAATTTTGGTAGAATTCACCAATGGAGCTATCTGGAACTAGATTTTTCCTTGTTGGGAGGTTTTTGATTACTAATTCATTCTATTAGGTTGTTGGGAAAGTCATGATGCATTTTTCTGTGTTTTTCTATGCAAAAATACATCATGACTTTTCCAATGACCCAGTATTTGCTCATTATGAGTTCATTGAGACATTTCTTTGAATTCAGTTTAGATAAATATTTTAAAATTTCCCTTGTGATTTTGTTCCTTTGACACATTGATTGTTTAAACATGTGATGTTTAATTTCTACATATTTGTGAATTTTCCAGTTTTCTTTCTGTGACATATTTCTAGCTTTATTGTGGTTGGGGAAATACTATGCATGATTTCACTCTTTTAAAATTTGAGACTTGATTTGTGGTCTCACATATAGTCTTCCTGTAAAATGTTCTATGTGCACCTGAAAGGAATGTATGTTCTGATCATGTTGGATGGAATATTTTATATATATATATGTATATATATACACACACACAAACACACATAGCTGCTTCTAATAGGCTTATAGTATTATTCAAGTCCTCTAAATATTTATTGTTTGTGCTGAAATGTTACATCCATTGAAAATAAAGGATCAAAGTCTTCAGTTATTGTAAAACTGTCCATTTCTCTTTTTAATTTTTTTCAATATTTGTTTCCTATATTTTGGGATTATATTAATTGGTATAGTGTGGATAATTTCATCCTTTTATTTATCATCTATCCATCTATCTATCATCTATTTAGCTTCCTTGTCTCTTGTAACAGATTTTGACTTAAAGTTTATTTTAACTGATATTACTATAACCACCCCAGCTCTCTTTTGGTTACTAGTGGCATGGCTTATGTTTTTCCATCTATGATTTTTTTTTTTTTTTGGAGAGGTTTTTGCTATAGGGCACGTGCGCTCGCCAGACAGACAGAGACAGACAGAGAGATAGAAAGCGAGAAATCATCCCCCAGGGGGGATGGCCACGCCGCAATCCCTTCTCCTCCATTCTCCTCTTGGGATCTTGGGCACGCACGCACACGCACCCGGAGTGAGTTTAAGCCACCGGGTCCGGGACACGAACCATGGTCGACTATGTGGGAGTCCAGCGACATAGCCATTACGCCAACTGCTGGTCCCATCTGTGATTTTGAATATATTTGGGTTTGGAGTAAAAAGTGATTCTTGCAAGCAGTGTATGATTGGATATGTATTTTCCTCTATTATGTGAATCTTTGCCTTTTGATTATTTTGTACAATTCATTTTCTTTTTTATTAATTAATTAATTCATTTTTTTCATTTCCTTTTTTTTCCTATACATTCTATCACATTATTATTTGTCTTACAAAGTGGATATTTCAACAGGTGAACATTTCTCCCTAGTACAGTTGATAAAACTACAAAACATCTTTAACAGATAATACCACACCTCTTTGTGCCATTAATGCTTTGCCTTCCTATCCCTCCCCCAAAGTCCTTCCTAAATCAGAAATTCCATCATTTTGCTTTGCGTGTTTTACATGTTTTATAGACATTTCTCTCCTGCTGTTTTCACAATTTTTTGTCTTTTGACATTTTGATTATTATATGTTGCTTATAGACCTCTTCAAGTTTATCCTATTTGAATTTTCTTAAACATGTTGAGTGAGTAGATCCACATCTTTCATAATACGTGGTCATTTTTGGCCATTATTCCTCAAGAATTTGTATGACTCTGTCTCTTTCCTCTTCTTGTACTCCCCATTATAAATGAATGAGTATGTTTATGGAATACACTGGTTTCTTAGTTCATTTTGAAATTTTTTCCATTTTGTTTTTGAGCTCTCTCTATGGAGAGTGACTATAAACTCTCACTCTGCTCTAATGGTATATATTTGCAGATGCCATTGCAGCTGTGGTCTGACATGTGTCCAGTTTATTCCTAACAAATTACCCACTCTCCAGGACAGCCCTAACCAGGAAGGAATTTAAGTTCAGGTGTGTTGGTAAGGTGAGAGACCCAGGAAGCAGCTAAACAGAAAGTCATGAAACAACAGAAGCAGTTTATTATTTGCAGATCCCAGAGAAAATGGAGCAACATACCTCACAGGGTCATTGGGAAAGGTAGGTCTATTTGAGGAATGTGTGCTCAACTAGTATACAGGGAGGAGAAAGACAGAGAGTGAGGACCTTTGAGCCAAAGCATTTATTTGGGGTCTAAGACATTATCTAAACAGATTTCTTTCAGGAAACTAATTGTTGGGTTTTGAGCAAGTAGGCGTGAACTGTATAAAGTTATGATGTGACTAAGAGATAGTCACGGCAGCACATCTGTGCAGTTCATGTGAGATGTTGGAAGACTCAAGTGTATTATATCTAGGTGTCACATAGGGAGTTGGTTACCAGGAAGTTGTTATTTAAGGTAGATATTTGGGTTGACTGTTTTGGGGAACTGGATACTGTGTCAGGGTGACAAAGTATTACTTTTTGTATGAGAAAGTTCAGCTTATATTCAAGATGGATGGTGAGGCAATATAAAATTATAAGAATTCTCTGCAGTTCTGTTTATATTTTATCCTTTTTTTCTATCTAATACTCAGATTGGATAACTTCAATTGTTCTATCTTCAAGTTCACTAATTCTTTTGTTTACATGCTCAAATCTGCTGCCAAACTCCTTTTGTGAAATTTTCACTTTAATTATTTTACTTTTCAGCTCTACTATTTCTTTTTGGTTCCTGTATAAATTTTTTTATCTTTTTTAATATTATAGTTTTTTTATATATCATTTTTTCCTTATCTCTTTTTGTTCTTGTCAATGTTTTCTTTTACATCTTTGAGCATATTTAAGAAGGTTCTTTTAAAACCTTTGTCTAGTAAGTACAATGTCTGCAATATTTCAGGGATAGTTTCTTTCCATTTATTTTGTCCTTCAAAGGTGCCTCATTTACCCTTTTTCCCCCTATGCCTTATGACTTTTTATTCTCAAAGAAACCCTCAAGAGATATTCCTACCAGACCATAGATAGTCTTTTGTAAGTCCCAGCTAAAATATTGTGTTCCAGGCATCTCCGGGTTGTTTGTTCATCTTACAATATTTTTGAGCAATGCCTGACACTTTTCCAGCCCAATTTTGAATTCAGCAAAACAGAAATGAGCCCATTTTATCAGTTCTTAAGGTAGATCCAAGATAAGTTAGTACAGATATAAACAATAATTTGCAAATGAAATCTTCTCTGCTTCCTCTGGAACTAGGATCCGGGGTCCCATGCTGGTAACACAGGTTGTGGTCTTCAGTACTGTGATAAAGCTAAGGAAGGGGTGAGATAAATCCACTGAAATTGTCACCAAGTATTTCCTACCATTTAAATTGCCTTTTTTCTTGATTTGGTGTAAAGTTGTAATAATTTAACTATTTTCTATAGTTATGACAAAGTTGATTTCGACACTTTCTTCTTGTTTTTAATTTTTAAAAACTAATTAATTAATTTTGCTATACAGCATGTGCACTTGCCAGAGACAAAGAATAGAAGCAGGCGTGCAAAAGCATCCCCTAAGTGGAATGGCCATGCTTCACTACCCTCTTCTCAGTTCTCCTCTTAAGATTTTGAGCATGTACACACATGTGCCCAGGGTCTTTTTTAACCTACCAGTTCCAGAATTTGAGCTTCTCAGTCAACCCAGACATGTAGGATCTAGCTGCCATAACCACCATGCCACTGGCTGGCCCTCTTTGTTTTTTGATGTTTTTGTAGGGGGATAGAATCTTGGATCTGCCTACTCTACCATTTTGCTGGCTTGCGCATGAATATTTTTTAATTTTTCCACTATTTTTCATTATTTATTTGATGTTTTTGGCTATGAACATCTTTTTGGATCAGCTTTTGTGAACTGAAACATCTATAGTTTATTACATCATTTAACATGACAAACTGTAAACCATATTATGTGGTAATAAATTTTGTTTTAATGTTTAATAGCATACATAGAGATATCTGATCAGTATGGTAACCTCACCTGATTCTGAAGATATTTCAGTCTATCTTCACACTTATGAATGTCAAATAAAATATAGCAAAAATTGTCCTAATGCATATTTGACCTGAAAATGAGGAAAGAGAAATTCACAGATGCCAATATAAATTAGTACAACTGTGGAGAATTATATGGAGATTCCTCAGAAACCTAGAAATAGAACTACCACATGATCCAGTAATTCTACTCTTAAGTATCTATCCAAAGGGTAGGAAAACAGTCAGAAAAAACATTTGCATATTCATGTTTATTGCAGGATTATTCACAATTGTTAGGACTTGTAATCAACCCAAATGTCCAAGAACAGATGACTGGATTGAAGAAATGTGGCATATGTACTCTATGGAATACTATTTAGCCATAAAAAAGAGACCCTGACATTTGATATTAAGTGGATAAATATGGAAGATTTAATGCTAAGCAAAGTAAACCAGACTATGAAAGACAGGCGTTGTATATTTCCACTTAATATATACTGATTGTCTATACTCTATAGCAGAAACTGAAAGACTGGAAAGGATAATAGCAGGGAGGCCAACTGTAGAGAGTAGAGACAGTATAGAAGGAAAAGGGTAATAGGTAGTAGGTACTACAGAATTGGAGGGAGGAGATCAGGGAAAGAAACAAACAACATTTAATAGACATAAAAATGAAAAGTTATCTGTTGATAAAAATGTATGTAGTAATGTCTTTGATTTGACTAATATGCACTGTATTCATGCTAGGAGAAATAATATTATACACAGTAAAGATGTACAGTGATTAAGTGTAAATAATAAATAAGTAAAATAGTGAACTAAAAGTGAAAATAGTAAAAATGATTTGAAGATTCAGTGTCATTTCTATCAGACACAGATATAGGTCTTAGGTACTGAGGGTAAGATTTTAATGTATAAAACACGTGCACATGCACACACACACACAGACACACACACACACAAGATTAGACCTTACTTGAAGAGCTGGAAAAGAACCAGTTACATAAGGTGAGCAACTTTGAAATATTTCCATGTTTGTAATCTTTAGGCTGAAAAATGTTCTGCCCTGTAGCCCAGAAAAGCAAAGGGGTAGCTATTCACTTTCTGGGATATTAGAAGAAAAAGAGGTACTCGTAAGAAGTTGTAAACTTAAGCTTGTACTTCGTTCATATGTACAATCTGTATTACACCATCCATTTTATTTGAAAATAGAAAGCTGAGAAATTAACACAAAACATATCCATAACCAGTAAATCCATTTGGATCTGGAAAAAAATGAAATAAAAACTATTCTGTACTTCTAAAATATAAGATATGGGCTGACTTCATGGCACAGCAGTTAAATGCTGTGTATAGGGAATTGGACCTCACATGGCCAACTGATATTTGAATCCCAGCCCTGGCAGCTTAAAAAACACTCTGGGCACTGTGTGTGTGTGCCCCAAAGCCTCACAGGATGAGGAGATGGAGGAAAAACAGTTGTGGCATGACCATGTCCCATTGGGGGGATTATCTTTTTTTCTCTCCTCTTGGATGAGTGCACACACTTATTGGTGACAAATAAAAACATATTTACATAAATATAAGATATTTCAGTTAAATTTAAGGTGCTTGAGAAAGTCTGAAAGAATCATACCAGGGTGTTTTCCTTTATGAGGAAGATACAGGAGTGGTCCTGACAAACAAAGGTTATTAGCATTTCTACCTTTCCTGTACATTCTGATATCTAAGGAATTTCCTGCTTGAAGTGCGAAGTTGTTACTCTATTCCCCCTACTACAAAAATTTGGTGTATCATGTTCTAGTAACTTTATTTTTTTTTCCAGCAGTAAGGTGAAGAATCATTTATTGTATAATTGGTTACAAAACTTACTCAACATATTTATTATCTGTTTTCATGGACTTTCTTCAAGATCTATCAGACCTTTGTCTTTTGTCTTTGACAAAATTATGGGTCTGTTAGTGCCCTAATCTTGTCACCAAAATATTTAATAGAGTGTCGTATTTAACCTACTTACAAATTAGTAACCTAGCATGCTATAGTTGTATGGATCCTGGCAGTAGATACAAGACTCCTCAATCAAAGACAATGAACTTTATTATTTATTATTCACAAGAATAGCAGTAGTTAGATTCTCATACTTTCTTGGACAATATCCCTGAACCCCAATTCCAATAGGGTTATGTACAGAGTCAAGTGACACCTGCACACAAAATGAGTGTGTTACAGAAAATGAAAAATGAAATAAAAAAAAAGAAACCTGAGTTTAGGGAACCAGAGTCTTTTATGACAGAAAGTAACTCTGCCTGTCCTTGTGCTGGAGTTATATACTGCCTTTATCTTGAAAAGCTGTATGCTGCCAGTGCTCACTTTGCGGCACATATACTAAAATTGGAACGATACAGAGAAGATTAGCATGGCCCCTGCGCAATGATGACACACAAAATCGTGAAGCGTTCCATATTTTTATGAGCTGGAACAGAAAAGAGACAATGAACTACAGGATATGAGAAAGTCCTTCAACGATATGAAGGAAGATATGGACATGCTAAGGAAGAATAAGATGGAACTATAAGAGGTGAAGTCTGAAATACAGGAAATCAAAAACTCTCTCAAAAGTATTAAAAGTCAATTAGACCATGCTGAAAGTCGAATCTCTGATGTAGAAGATAAAACTTCTGACCTAGAGAAAACCACCAAAAAGACAGAGAAAATAACAACAACAACAAAAAAAAAACATGAAGATAACATACAAGAAATACTAGATTCCCTTAGACGTCCTAACATCTGAATAATTGGTATCCCAGAAGATGAAGAAACTAATAAGAGCATGGAAAACCTATTCCATGAAATCTTGGAAGAAAATTTCCCAAGCATAGAGAGGCACTCAAACATCCAGACCCAAGAAATACAAAGGACACCAAATAGAATCAACCCAAGATCTTCCCCAAGGCATATCATAGCCAGACTGGCTAAGACCACAGATAAAGATAAGATACTAAAACTGGCAAGAGAGAAATGACAAGTGACTTACAAAGGTCAGCCCATCAGGCTAACACCAGACTTCTCAATGGAAACGATGCAAGCAAGGAAAGAATGGGAAGATGTACTGAAAGTGTTAAGAGAGAAACAATTTCAACCAAGATTATTGTATCCTGCAAGATTATCCTTCGTATGGGAAAAAAAGATTAAAATCTTCTCAAACAAAACCTGAAAGAATTTGCCAGCACCAGGCCAGCTCTCCATGAAACCCTGAAGAAAGTACTGTTCCAGGAAAACTAAAGAAGTAACAGCCAGAAACAAAAGAGTAAAAGGCAACTAAGACAATGGTCAACTTAAAATTCGGGACAGATCCATTAACATCGATAATAACATTGAATGTTAATGGATTAAATTCTCCAATCAAGAGACACAGACTGGCTGAATGGGTTAAAAAACAAAAACCCTCTATCTGTTGCCTACAGGAAACCCACTTCATGGATAAAGATATACATAGACTGAAAGTGAAGGGTTGGAAAAAGATTTTCCATGCAAATGGGAACCAAAAAAGAGCTGGAGACGCAATACTAATCTCTGCCAAAATAGATTTTAAAACAAAAACTGTTCGAAGAGACAAAGAAGGGCACTATATTGTAGTAAAAGGGTCAATCGATCAAGAAGATATAATGCTTATTAATATCTACGCGCCTAACACAGGAGCACCCAAATATGTGAAGGGAAGACTGCTGGATCTAAAAAGGGAGATAGACTGCAACACACTAATTGTTGGAGACCTCAACACTGCACTATCCCCCCTGGATAGATCATCTAGACAAAAAATAAGTAAAGAGATAAAGGATCTAAATGATATCATAAATCAAATGGACTTAACAGACATCTATAGAACTTTCCATCCTAAAACCTCGAGATACACTTTTTTCTCGCCACCACATGGAACATTCTCGAAGATTGACCACATTATTGGGCACAAAGCAAGCCTCTACAGATTCAAAAGCATAGAAACTATACCCAGCATCTTCAGCGACCATGATGGAATTAAACTTGAGTTTAATTTCAAGAGAAATCCTCAAAAATACTCAAATACATGGAAACTTAATAACCTACTCCTGAATGACTCCACAACTACTGAAGAAATAAAGACTGAAATCAAAAGTTTCATGGAAGCCAATGACAATGAGGACACGAGTTTCCATAATCTTTGGGACACTGCTAAAGCAGTCATAAGAGGGAAGTTCATAGCAATTAGTACACATAAGAGGAACATGGAAAGAACGCAAATGGATCACCTAACACCATGCCTCACAGAATTGGAAAAGCAACAGCAAAAAGATCCAAAAAACTCCAGGAGAAAGGAAATAATAAAGATACGAGCAGAAATAAATGAAATAGAAAATAAACGAACTATACAGAAAATAAATGAAAGTAAAAGCTGGTTCTTTGAAAAGGTAAACCAAATTGACACACCACTAGCGAGACTTATTAAGAAGAAGAGAGAAAAGAACCAGGTGAATCAGATTTGCAATGAAGCAGGCAAAATAACAACAGACATAGTAGAAATAAAAAAACATTATTAGAGGATACTATGAACATCTGTATGCCAAGAAACAAGATAATTTGGATGAGATGGACAAATTCCTGGACATGTATAATCTACCTAGATTAAGCCAGGAGGATATAGAAAGTCTGAATAGGCCCATTACAAGCCAGGAGATCAAATCGGTTATAAATAACCTCCCAACAAAGAAAAACTTTGGCCCTGATGGATTCACCTCTGAATTCTACAAAACTTTCAAGGAAGAGTTAACCCCCATTCTGCTCAAGTTATTTCTAAATATCCAAAAGGGTGAATCTCGCCCTAACTCATTCTATGAAGCCTCTATCAACCTTATCCTTAAAACAGATAAGGACAGGACAAGGAAGGAAAACTATAGACCAATATCCTTGATGAATATAGACACGAAGATTCTCAACAAGACACTAGCAAATTGTATACAATAACTTATAAAAAAGATTATACATCATCATCAGGTAGGCTTTATCCCAGGAATGCAAGGTTGGTTCAACATACGCAAAACCATAAATGTAATACACCATATTAATAGGAAGAAAGATAAAAGCCATATGGTCATATCAATTGACGCAGAAAAAGCATTTGATATGATATAACATCCCTTCATGATCAAGACTCTCAGCAAAATCGGCATAGAAGGGTCATTTCTCAACACAATAAAAACTATCTATGAAAAACCTATAGCAAACATCATCCTCAATGGAGAAAAGCTGAAAGCTTTTCCACTAAAAACGGGTAAGAGACAAGGATGTCCACTTTCTCCACTCCTCTTCAATATAGTACTGGATGTCTTGGCCATTGCAATCAGAAAAGAGGAAAAAATAAAAGGCATTCAAATAGGAAAAGAAGAGGTGAAACTCTCTCTATTTGCAGATGACATGACTGTATACATAGAAGACCCAATGGTTTCCATAAAAAAAATCCTGGAAGTAATAAATGAAAACAGTAACGTTGCAGGATACAAAATTAATATCCAGAAATCTATAGCATTTCTTTATATGAACAACAGGCAGACTGAGATAGAACTGAAAAAAGTTGTTCCATTTACCATAGCCACAAAAAGTATAAGATACTTAGGGATAAATATAACCAAAGAATTTAAAGACCTCCACAAGGAAAACTATGAGAAGATAAAAAAAGAAATTGAAAATGACACAAAAAAAGTGGAAGGACATCCCATGTTCCTGGATTGGAAGAATTAATATAATCAAAATGGCAATTCTACCCAAATTAATCTACCTATTTAATGCAATGCCAATCAAAGTACCAGACACATTCTTCACAGATCTAGGAAAGACAATCATAAAGTTTGCCAAAGCAGTTCTGCAGAAGAGTGGAGTGGGAGGCATCTCACTTCCTCACCCCAAAATATACTACAAAGCTGTGGTAATCAAAACAGCATGGTACTGGCACAGAAACAGACAGGTGGACCAATGGAACAGAATAGAGTCCCCAAAAATGAATGCTCAAACATACAGTCAACTGATTTTTGACAAGGGGTACCAGTCAATTCAGTGGGAAAAGGAAAACCTCTTCAGCAAATGGTGCTGGCAAAACTGGATCTCCACTTGCAGAAAGATGAATCTGAACCCCTACCTCTCACCTCTGACAAAAATAAAGTCAAGGTGGATCAAAGATCTAAACCTAAGACCTCAAACTATAAAACTGCTCCTGGAAAACACCGGGGAAACTCTGGGAGACATTGGGGTAGGGAAAAACTTCTTAAATAAGACTCCCAATGTACAGTCTATGCTTCCTAAAATAGACAAGTGGGATTACATCAGACTAAGAAGTTTCTGCATGGCAAAAGACACAGTGATTAGTGTGAACAGACAGCCCTCAGAATGGGAAAATATTTTTGTAAACTATGCATCAGACAAGGGACTGATAACCAGAATTCACAAGGAACTCAAGCAGCTGTTCCAGAAAAAGACAATCAATCCTATTAAAAGATGAGAGAATGAGTTGAAAAAACCACTCTCTAAAGATGGCATATGAATAGCTAAAAGGCATATGAAAAAATGCTCAACATCTCTCATTGTAAGAGAAATGCAGATCAAAATAACAATGAGATATCACCTAACCCCAGTCAGAATGTCTAAGATGAAAAAAACAAAAAATGATAAGTGCTGGTGGGGGTGTGGTGAAAAGGGAACTCTCTTACACTGCTGGTGGGATTGTAAATTGATCCAACCACTGTGAAGAACAATTTGGAGATTCCTCAGAAATCTACCAATATAACTACCATATGATCCAGCAATCCCACTCCTTGGTATCTACCCAAAGGACAGAAGAATACTTAATTGAAAAAGTGCTTGCACATCGATGTTTATTGCGGCACTTTTCACGATTGCTGAGTCATGGAAACAACCTAAATGCCCACGAACTGATGAACGGTTAGAAAAACTGTGGCACATATACTCAGTGGAATACTATTAATTCATAAAAAACAACAAAACCCTGGTTTAAGGAAGTGGATGAATATGGAAGACTTACTGCTGAGTGAAGCAAACCATACTATGAAGGAGAGGCATTGTATGTCCCCACTTAATATATACCGAGTGTCTGCACTCTAAAAAAAAAAAATATTTGAAACCATACTGCTTCTGTTGTTATAGAGTCATAAAATTATACAAAATTATAAGAAATATTTTGAAAATTATCTTTAAAATTCTGTACTTTGAAATTTTGAAAGTTGTTTGTAAACTGTGAAGAACTATGCAATATGAGCTAAAATTTTTTGATATGGAAAGTAAATGTTTGTGGAAAAATGTAAAAATAAATAAATGAAAGGAAAAAAAATGAAAAGCTGTATGCTGTATGAGCATCCTCAGGAGGATCATCTAGAGCAAATCCAGATGGAGTTTCTGGTCACAAAAAATGCAGAAACATGATAGAATTGGTTTTCAGCAGAAGCCATCTCACAACTGAAAATAATAGAAGAACATTAATTGTAAATTAATTATACTTGCATTGGTTAACAAGACAAAAGGAAATTATTAAACATGTGATAAGCAGGAACCAGAATATGACATGGTGGTTAATACACTGCGCTCCAATATGGCCAAATCACAATATGAGTCCTGGACCTGGCAACTTGAAAAATCACACTATGTGCTTGTGTGTGCATGCCCCAA
Organism: Tupaia tana; assembly: GCA_026018925.1. Lineage (NCBI taxonomy): Eukaryota > Metazoa > Chordata > Mammalia > Scandentia > Tupaiidae > Tupaia > Tupaia tana. Next base: position 72,717,192 of record JAKSZU010000009.1, on the reverse strand, counting down.
AGAAATTCCAAGGGAAGAATGAAGGAGAAGGGATTGCAGATAGCCATTCTCCCTGGGGGGAAGATTTCTCACTTTCCCTCTCACTGTCTCTCTCTCTGTTGGAAGTGTATAGCAAAAGCCTAAAAAAATAATTAAAAAAGAAAGGAAGCAAAATAAAGACATTTTCAGAAAAAGACTTAAGAAGTTTACGGCTATTGGGAACAGCAGTTAGCGTAATGGCTATGTCGCTGGAATCCCATGTAGTCCACCGTGGTTCGTGTCCCGGACCCGGTGGCTTAAAACTCATGCTGGGTGCGTGTGCATGCATGCCCAAGATCCCGAGAGGAGAAAGGAGAAGGGATTGCGGCGTGGCCATCCCCCCTGGAGGGTGAATTCTCATTTTCTGTCTCTCTGTCTCTCTCTGTCTGTCTGGCGAGCGCACGGGCCCTATAGCAAAAACATCTTCAAAAAAAAAAAAAAAAAAGGAGTTTACGGCTATTCACATGCCCTCACTAAAAGAACTATTAAGTCATCTTGAAGAAGGGAATGGGATATAACAAACTATGGTAAGGGAAGAAGTTATGATGAATAGTAACTGATATCAGAATTACTTTTCTACAATAAATAACTTAAAAACTGAATAATGTAAATAAAACCATTGTTTGCAGCATTGAAAAACAAGTAGTGCTACAATCCTTGAGGAAAGTGAGCCCAAATGCACCTTGAAATTTTCCCTGAGGGCATTTTCTAAATCACAATATACAGTAATGGGTCACAATCACAGAATAGCCGCCTTACTGGGAAGATGATTTTAGGACCACAATGGCAGGTGGATAGTCAATGAGTCTTAGAGAGGCCATAGAGAAATAGATGTAAAAATATGAATAAAATTTCTTCACGTTATTTAACCTATTTCTCAGCTATGTATTTATGTAATATATAGTAGAATGCTGAGAGTTCTGCCAGAGAACAGTTACTGGGAAGCTGGAATGTTAGGGATATATTTCAGAGGCTGAACCATTTTTGAGGAATGGAGGTTCAAGTTTGAACAAAACCAGAATGAAGAGACCTTTTTGAATAGCCACTGCCTTTAGTTGAGACATTGAAAAGATCCTATCCTATGGTTAAGGACTACATCCTAGAAGAATCATCTTAATAAAGTGCAAATCCAAATTCCAACAGGATTCCAAGGTGATACACTGGTAATTTAACTGTCTGCCACAGTATTATTTAACACATTTCAGAGGAAATTAGCATAATCCAGTCACTGTGATGTATCACAAACAATATCTGGAATATAATAAAATTTACTGAATGTGCAAGGACACAAGAAAAAATGATTAATAAGCAAGAGAAATCATAGTAGCAGTATATTAGAAATTATACTACAGATACTAGGGTTAACAGAGAAGAGCTTTAAAATAACTGTGATTATTAATAGTAAAGAAAATAGAGAAATAGATGGAGATGATGGATAAAAAGATGGGTACTTTCAAAGGGTAATTAAAATACATAAAATAATTGTATATTCTAGAAATATATGATTTCCAAAATTAAAATATTTTGATAGATAGGTTTAACAGCAGACAGTACTAGTGAACTTGAAGATAAGTAAATTAAAAATAGTCAAATTAAAACAGAAAAATGAGAACAGAGCATATATAACATGCTCAGAAGGTCTAACATATGTGTAATAAACATTCCAGAAGGTGAAGAAAAAGAAAATAGGACAAAAGCAATATTTAAAGGAATAATGGTCAAGAATAATTTTACACATGTGATGAAAGAAATCAACCTACTGATTAAAGTTCAGCAAACTACAAGCAGGTTATAAATAAAATGTCACCTATACACATTCTTGTTAAATTTTTTTAATTATTGAAAAATCAAACACAGAAACAACATCTTAAAATCAACCACAGACGGATTAGCAGATGACATAATGGTTATCTTGCTGGACTCCCATGTAGTCAACTGTGGTTCTAGTCCCAGACCCAGTGGCTTAAAACTCATGCCAGGCACATATATGTGCATGCCCAAAATCCCAAGAGGAGAATGGAGGAGAAAGTATTGCGGTGTGGTTATCCCCCCTGGGGTGTGATTTCTTGTTTTCTGTCTCTGACTCTCTCCAACAAGCACACGTACCCTATAGCAAAAATCTCTCTAAGAAAAAAAAGTCAACAAGTGAAATGAGACATTCTTCAAAGGACACACACTAAAACTAATAGTTGATTTTTATTTATCAGAACCAATGGAATCCAAAAGTAGAATAGCAAACTATTCTAATTCTTCCTGTACTGAGAGAGTTGCAGGAAGCAGTTCTTTTGATTTCAATGTTAAAACTGTAACAGTCAGGAAAATCAAGATCCTTGGTTACCCTGACCAGAAGACAATTGTGTGATATCTTTAAAGAGGTAAATAGTCTATTATCTGTTGATGATGATGTGTGTACTATTCTCAACTGGGCTGAACTGAGGTGTATATCATGCTGGGTAAAGTCTCTTAACAATCTAAATGATGTATAGTGATCGAATTTTTAATTTAAAAATTTAAAAATAGGTAAAAGAAGAAAATCTTGCCAACTTGTATTATCTTCTTTATATTTGATAGAAAATAAAATATATATGAATACCCTTCAAAGATGAAGGCAAAATTAAAATGTCTCAATAAAAATAAATGCTGAGGGACCAGCAGTTAGCGTAATGGCTATGTTGCTTGACTCTCACGTAGTTGACTACGGTTCGCGTCCCAAACCCGGTGGCTTAAAACTCACGCCGGGCGCGTGTGCGTGCGTGCCCAAGATCCCGAGAGAACAATGGAGGAGAAGGGATTGCGACGTGACCATTCCCCCTGGGGGGTGATATCTCGCTTTCTGTCTCTCTGTCTCTCTCTGTCTGTCTGGCGAGCGCACATGCCCTATAGCAAAAAACCTCTCCAAAATAAATAAGTAAATAAATAAATGCTGAAAGAATTTATCACAAGACATATGAGGAGAGTTCTGCCTGATGTCAAATTATCTCAGATGTAAGTAAGAAATGGCATAAAGAAATTAAGGGCCCTAGAAAAGGAAAATATGTGGGGAAAATATAAATGAATGTTTCCTATTTAAAACAAAAACTATATTAGTGTCATAAAATGTATAACACAAAAGCAAAAATATGACAAAAACGGCACAGCCTTTTTAAAAATTATAGGCATTGTTTGGAATTGGTTAAATTATCAAGTTAATGTGTCAAATATATTTAAACCTGTAGTGTAAGTTATTAAACCTTTTGGACTCAGAATCTGTTTAGCCTCTTAAAAATTATTTTGGAATCTAAGAGCCTTTATTTAAATGGTTTAAATCTATTAATAGCTTCCATATTAAAAACTCAAACTGATAAGTTTAAAAAATTATTAGTTCATTTAGCTGTTAGAATAATAAGCCCATTCATTACATGTTAATATAAATAATATATTTCCATGAAAAAACAACTGTTTCCTAAATAAATTGAGAAGAGGTTCATGATTTTATATTATTTAGATGCCTTCAATTCTGTTTTAGTAAAAATACAGGTGGATTGCTTTGGCATTCAATATAACTTGATATTACCTGTCACACCCCACTGTATGCTAATCAAAAGAAAAAATAAAGAAGTGAAACATTTAAGAGACACAAAAATAGAAAATTATCTATTGATGATAATGTGTATGATAATATTTTTAATTGGTCTAATGTGAAGTGTATTCGTGCTGGGAAAATTCATTTTGCATGCTGTAATGATATACAGTGATAGAATGAACCCTCACTGGCTGGGAGTCTAGGAGAAGAATTTCAGTGTGGCAAGACAAGTGTACTTCTCCCTCCCTCACTCTCTAGAAATAAATAAACTTAAAAAAAAAACCCTGCTCTATTTTAACCATAAAAGGAATAATAAAATACTGCATAACTTAAAACCTAATAGGGACTGGATTTGTCTGAGAAGTATTTCATGATGGGCAAAGTATTTTTACAAGCAAAATGAGAAATAGCGATTGACTGTTTTTAAAAAATAATTAGAATAATAATAATAATGATTGGGGAAAACATAGAAAAGATATTGAATGTTGAAGCAGGGAGATTAATGTCTCTGTACTGACTGACATGTATGACATTCCCTTTTGAAAAAGCAATGTAATACACTGTAAAGTTATATGTAATCCAATGTAATATAAAGAAGATTATGATGATAATAATAAAAAAAAGAAACCTAATGGGGGACCAGCCGGTGGTTTAGTGATTAAGGTGCTGGAGTCCCACATGGCCAACTATGGTTCGAGTTCCATACTCAATGGCTTCAAATTCACACCAACAGGTGTGCATTCAAGCCCAAATCCTAAGCCCAATATCCTAAGAGGAGAGTGGAGCAGAAGGGATTGCAGTGTGGCCATCCCCCTGAAGGGTGATTTCTCACTTTGTCTCTTTCTGTCTCTCTCCAGTGAGCACACACACCTTATAGTAAAATCTCTTAAAAAAAAAAAACAAAAAACAAAAAACAAAGAAACAAACAAAAGACAAAACCTAATGTATGAGAAGAAATGGAATAATACAAACATTTAATAAAGAAGAAAGAATAACAAAACAAAGAACACACAGAATAAGCCAGCAAATATTGATAAAAAAGGTATAAATGCAACTATATCAGCAATTACTTTTTGTTTAAATAGCTTAACACTCCAGTAAAAGAAAAAAAATTTAATGGCATATTAAAATAGATCTCATTATTAAGGAATGCTGTACTATTTCAAATACGTTTTCTGCATCAATTGATATGATCATATGGTTTTTATCTTTCCTTCTCTTGATGTGATGTATCACATGTATTGACCTGCAGTTGTATTATCCTTACATCCCTGGAGATAAATCTTACTTGATCATGGTATATAATCGTTCTGATATGCTGTTTAATTCAATTTTCTAGTATTTTTGTTGAATATTTTTGCATCTATGTTAATCAGGGATATTGGTCCATAATTTGTTCTCTGGTGTTCCTTTGTTTTTGGTATCCGGTAATGGTGACCTTATAAATGAATTTGGGAGGATTCCTTCCACTTGAATCTTTTGGAATAGTTTGAGAATTGATGTTATTTATTTTTTAAATAATTTACAAAGTTCAGTAATGAAGCCATCCAGACCTGGGCTTCTTTTTTGGTTAAGAGATACTATGGTTTTGCAAATGGTTTGTTCCCAAAGATTCTTGTATTGTAATTTGAGCTTTAATTGAATGACTTTGGGAGGTATTGAGACCCTTAAAAGGAAGATCTGCCATCACTGCAGGTGCTTATCTTCCCAGGCAATATTGGCTTCTTGTTCGGTGAATTGACAGAGGAAAGTCCCTATTTTCAACATGGGCTGGCACCATCCAATTGGAAAAATGAGAGGAACAAACAAAGCAAGTGAAGTACCAGGACCTGCTTGGCATGAACATATTTTTTCTGAGTGATGAAGGCTGTGGATTAGAAATAGATGCAATAACAAAGACACACAAGTATAAAAAAGCAAGGATTGGGTGGGCCAAAATTCTCTGATGAAGAAATTGCGACCAGAAACTGTCCTAAGGTTTATTCTTTTAAAGGGCAGGAAATGGGGGAAGTGGAAATGGGATGCAAAGAGAATGGGGGAGAAGGAAATGACATGCAAAGCCAGTTGTTTTGGGATGCTAATTGTCTGAAGATGTAAAAATGACTGGCACCATTTAATTTCTCTGATCTTATTTGTGATAAACACATATAACTTCCTTCAGCCCAATACTAGCAATGTCGGGGTATTAAGTATCAATAAAAACAACGAAATAACCCTTGACAACAAACAAATAATACTTTAGTATATAAATACTTTTCAATAGCCCTGCTAAAGTAGCTCACCACAAAAACACATTTATGCATGCGTCTAAAAGTCACATGTTTTCTCAAACCAGCTGCTCTCCACAGAGAAGTCTGATTCCTCTCTCTCTCTTTCTCTCTCTCTCTTTCTCTTTCTCTTCATATGACCACTGACCTGTTTACTTCTCTTGGCCATGTGACTTAGCATGAGAGGCCAGTCAGATGCTGGCTTCCTGCTCTTTTATTTTCCAGGTACTAGAAATCCGAGCCAAATAAATTCTACTCATTATGAGTCGCCCATTCTCAGGTGTTTCTGGTTAGCAATGCAATAATGGACTAATACAGGAGCTATTTTGTTACTGATTAAATTTTGTTAACTTGTCATTGGTCTCTTCTGGCTTTCTGTCTGTTCTTGGTTCAATCTTTGTAGATTGTATGTGTCCAAAAATGTACTTATCTCTGTTAGGTTTTACATCTTGTTGATATATAGTTGTTCTCAATAGTCTTGAATTTAAAATACATGTCAAGGGACCAGCAGTTAGTGTAATGGCTGTGTCACTGGACTCCCACGTAGTCGACCGCGGTTCGAGTGCCGGACCCAGTGGCTTAAACTCACGCCGGGTGCATGTGCATGCGTGTCCAATATCCCAAGAGGAGAATGGAGGAGAAGGGATTGTGGCGTGGCCATCCCCTCTGGGGGGTGATTTCTCGCTTTCTGTCTCTCTGTCTCTGTCTGTCTGGTGAGCGCACACGCCCTATAGCAAAAACCTCTCCAAAAACAGTAAAAAATAAATTAATTAATTAATTAAATAAAATACATGTCAAAATCATAGTAACTGAAACTGAATGTTACTAGCCTGGAGACATAGTCTAATGGAACAAAATAGAGAATCCAGAAATAAAACCATAAACAAACCTATTACTGACAGTTTACAAAGCTCCCAGGAACATCCAGTGTGGAAAAGACAGTATATTTAATGAATGGTGCTCGGAAAATTGGATATCCATATGTAGAAGAATGAAATTAAACCCCTATCTTTTACATGTACAAAAATGAATTTCTGTTTCTTTCTTTCTCTTCCTCCCTCTCTCATGTGTGTATGTATACACTCTTTGTTATGAATAAAATAACTAAAATATTTTAAAAGGAACTAAAGTTATTAGAAAAACTTTAAAATATCATTTATATTTGTGACCTTTGTCAGTTAAAGAAAACTAAATTGAGGGACTAGCAGGTGGTGTGGTGGTTAAAGTGCTGGACTCCCATGTGGTTGACTGTGGTTTGAGTCCTGGACCTGGTGGCTTGAAACTCACACTGGGTACATGTGCATGTATGCCCAGAATCCCAAGAATGGAGAAGGGATTGTGATGTGATCATTCCCTCTGGGATGCAATTTCTCACTTTTCGTCTATCTCTCTGGCAAGCACATGCACCCAATAGCAATAATCTCTAAAAAAGGAAAACTAATTTGAGTAGTTGGACAAAAAATGGAGCAAAATATTTGACAATGATAACATAAAATATAGAAGTGATGAGATCATAGTATAGTGTTTTAAGGTTATTGTATTGATGAGAAGATATAAGTTTTGAGTAACCAGATAAAGTGTGCTAAAAGTTAAAACCATTAGGATAAAGGTACATAAATACATTGTGTAATATAGCAACAGAAGGGAAGACAAAGGGAATGACTAGAATGTGATTTAATAGAATGTAGGAAAGGGGATAAAGAGAGCTGGAGGGGGAATATGGTATGAAGAAGACATAAAATAAGGTAATAACATAAGTCCAAATATATTAGATTCGTGATAAATGTAAATGAATAAAAGCTATCTTTTAAAGATTCTCAGATTAGCTGTTCCTTCAGATTCTGAAGAATGTCTTTCTGTAACTTAGAAAAGAATAGATTATTTCAAACATACTTGTATTAATATTTAATATTTACCTTGTACAATTAAAGAAAGAATAATTTTATAGCTACAGTTTGAGACTAACTTACTTTTTGCTTTTTTATTGTAGTCTTATCTCAGCCATGAAATGGAATCTGATATGATAGATGTGGTAAGCAGCCATTAAGATATTTTTAGTATAAAATAAAATATTTTATATGTTTACATTTCTCTTGATACTAAGAGATTAAATAATTATTTTTCCTTTAGTAGTCCATATAAAAATAAAGAGGCATACATATACAAGACAATGTCAAAAATTTCATATAAAAATGGAATTTTCTGAGAAATATTTTGTTGTTGGGCACATGCACTTGCAAGCACATGAGAGAGAAAGTGAGAAATCACCCCCTAAGGGGATGGCCCCGCCATAATCTCCTCTTCTATATTTTCCCCATGAGATTTGGTGCACACACGCACATGCACCCCACGTGAATTTCAGGCTACCAGACCTGGGACTTGAACTGCTGTTGGCCAAGTAGCAGTCCAGTGCCTTAACCACTATGCCACCTGCTGGCCCTGGAAAAATGGAATTAAAGTATAAGTTTGTTTGGGTGTGAAAAATTTTTGAAATCAATGCAGTTTTTTCACAATACACACTTTCCATGAACTTTCAAAGATACCTTGTATAATGAATGTTTAAACCATATTTTGGTCTACTCTTTTCTGACATACAAATGAAGTTGGATGAAACAAAGAAAAACAGAAATGTTTCTCACAGATGATATTCGAGAATATGACAAAAAAACCTATTATCTTAGTGAAGGATGTAGACTATAATGGGTATATGTGAGCAGTATCTTTACAGCATATTTTGAATAAAAAGCTGCAAACTACATTTCTTGAAGAGATTTCATGCTATAGGGTTCATGCATTCCCTAGAGAGACTGAGAGATTAAAGTAAGAAATCATCCCCCAGACCGTATGGCCATGCCACAATCCCTTCTCCTCCATTCTCCTCTCAGGATTATAGGCATGCACCCACATGTGCCCAGCATGAGTGTTAAATTGCTAGGTCTGGGACTTGAACCACGGTCAACTATGTGGGAGTCCAGCGATGTAACCGTTATACCATCTGCTGATCCAAAAAACTAGGTTCTAATTCATATTTCTGATCTGGAAGACCCTTCTCCTAGGAAATAATTTTCTTGCATGAACTTGCCTTTCACAGAGACTGTAACTGTTCTTTGGGACTCTTAATTATCCAAGAGAACAGAGTAATTTATCTATACACTTTAGGAGTCAAAATTCTTAGGAATGATATATAGCATATATTGGCATAAAGAAATTCATCTGTATACAGATGCCACTGCTGGAAATTTATTTTTCCTCAGTAAGTCCCACGAAAAGGAACCTTTTGCCTTGGGTACCTATGTTTGTTCTTTGTTTAGAAAAAAAATTTGTGCTAGTACACTCTAGACTTACAGATTGCCTGAGATATTTTATATGTGACTAAAACAATTAGAAATAGAAATATAATTTATTATATAGAAATATAATTTATTATATTTCTTTGTTTTCTAATTAAGCTAGTGTTCATTTGAAGGAAGGTTAAGAATCTAAAACACTTATGATGGTAAATGGCTTAAGAGCAAGTTTTTTCTTTTGTTTTTCTCTTTGTTTTACCTATTGCTTAGCAGTTTCGTGCCAGAAGAAAGCACCTAATACCAAGTTCATTTTGAACATATCATTTATAAAAAAGAAATCCCCTCTGCCTTAGAAACTACCTTCTTTTCCAGTTTGCTGATGTTTGAAAGTATTTTTTTTTTTATAGAGAGATTTTTGACATAGGGCTTGTGCACTTGCCAGACAGACAGAGAATCAGAAAGTGAGAAATCACTCCCCAGGGGGGTTGGCCATGCCACAGTCCCTTCTTCTCCATTCTCCTCTTGGGATTTTGGGTATGCTCACACATGCACCCATCATGAGCTTTCAGTCACCTGGTCCAGGACTTGAAACATGGTCAATTATGTGGGAGTCCAGTGATGTTACCATTATGCCATCTGCTGGTACCAAAAGTAGTTTTTGTCTAGTTCTGTAACAAAATGAAAAAAATCCTGTGAGATGTGCAATGTTAATTAATTCACGTTTTCCTTTTGAGTCTTTCGTTCCTTTCTGAAAGACAGGTTTTATTAAGGAAAGTTGAATTAAAGCACGAGAACATTAAATTCATAGGCAAATTGGAAGTGTAAAAGAAAAAATAGAGGAATAAGCTACTTGACAGTTTTTCCTGAGGGCAGACCACTTTGTTCTCGAAGGATTTGTTTTAGTTAGGTAAGGGTTGAATTCAGCTTCAATAAGAAAGTAGGAGCCAGTCACCAAAGGTATTGTAAAAAAAAAAAAAATGAAGTAGTTTTGCATCACATATCTGCCATAAATTGTCACTGCATCTTTCTCATTATTAACTCAATAGAGGTCTTTTGTTTGAGATTATCCTATTTTATTATATCTTTACTAATTTCATTACATTCTTCATGCCTGTGTAGACTGGAAAGGTTCAACAAGTAAATATTATACAAATGGAGTAAATTTTGTGATTTTAAATAAATATTAAATGTGAAGTAGATTTTAAAATGTTTTACCTTGATGGTGTTTCAATAAGCATACATTATTTAAATATTATATGGTGTTTTGTGTTTGTTTTTCACCATGTTTTGTTCAGAGTGCATTTATTTTAATATTTTTAAGGTTTTTGCCATAGGGTGCATGTACTTGCCAGAGAGAGCCAGACAGAGACAGTGAGAAGGAAAGTAAGAAATCACCCCCTGGGGGCATGACCAGATCACAATCCCTCTTCCTCCATTCTCCTGGAATTTTGGAGACACACACACACGTACTTAGCATGATTTCCAAGCTGTCAGGTCCAGGACTGGAACTGTGGTTGGCCAAGTGTGAATCCATCATCTTAAACATTATGCCACCTGCTGGGCCCTGTCCAAGTATATTTTATCCTCCCTTCTCATTTTCATTTTTCTTTAGCCTTCAGATTTTCCCTCTCTAACCATTTCTATTTTTTTTGAGAGTTTTTTTCGCTATAGGGCGCATGCGCTCGCCAGACAGACAGAGAGAGACATAGAGACAGAAAGCGAGAAATCACCCCCCCAGGGGGGATGGTCACGCCACAATCCCTTCTCCTCCATTCTCCTCTCGGGATCTTGGGCACGCACGCACACGCGCCCGGCGTGAGTTGTAAGCCACCGGGTCCGAGACGCGAACCGCGGTCGACTACGTGGGAGTCCAGCGACATAGCCATTACACTAACTGCTGGTTCCCTAACCATTTCTATTTTGTCTTTCTCTGTTTTTCTCTCTTACTGCCCCACATGGAAATTGAAAGTAAAGTATTGATGTGAAATACAGGAAATATTCATTGACTTGGAGAATATAAACTGTTAAAAGTGTCAGCCTTCAGAAAGTAATAAAAACACTTACCTTCTAAAGGACTGTGTATGTGTCTCTGGCCACACTGCTCAGGATTTACAATTAGAGCAATGTCTAATCTCTAAGACATGCTTCTTCAGAAAATTTGTTAACATTATGTGATAGATGGACATAAAGAAGAAACATTTTTCCTCTCTTTCTCTGGGATAATATTCTGTTTTAACTTCCTAAGTGCCTGTTAATCAGATGTTAATTTTTGCTTTCCCCTAGTAAAACACAAATTGCTTATATATTGTCTCAGATGTCAGCTCTGAGATCCAATTTTTAGTAAACTTCAAGTACAATGAATAACGTCATGGGATGACAGGTTTATAGACCTGGAAGACACTATAGTTTTAATCCAATCATACATTCTAGTATTTGAATTACCTTTAATATATCAAAGAGGGCCTAATATGTGCCAAATACAGTATTTTGTTCTAACATTCACTTAATTTCATTTTATTCTCATAATCTCTATGATGTTGAAGTACATTTTACAGAAGAGGAAATTGAGGCTTAGAGAGTTTAAATCACTTGATCAGGTAATTAATGCAATTAATAAGTTACACATTGAAATTTGGATTCAGGCTATTGTGATACCAAAGCCCAGGTACATTCCTTTATACTACACATTTGTACAGCATATGCACATATACCTGTAGGTCATGGAATCCTGTCTACCTGATAAGCTGATTATATACTTCGATAGTTTTTACTGTCAGAAAATCCTCTCTTAAATTGATAAAAAGAAATCTGTTATTTTACAGTGCCCACTCATTGTTCTTTCTTGGACTTCAGGAGTTAACAGAATTAGTTTGTTCTTCCATATCACTATTAGCTATTTTAATACAGCAACATTATCTTCTTTAATAAACACTCTGAGTTCCCTTTACTATTATAGTTCTCTGGCACAAATATGGGACAGAGTATTCATGCTCTTTTTAAATAATTATTTTAAATAATTCTTTAAATAAAGAATTTATTGATGAACTATGATAGCATAGAGTAAGTCTCTCATTTTTCTTATTATAAAGTTAATAGTCTTCAATATGGTATAAGATGGAATTCATCATTTGCTTTGTTTTTTGCATTCTCATTACACTGTTGATACAAGATTGTGCTCTTGCCCAAATAATAAAAAGAATTGCAAGTACAAACATAGTAAGTACAATGCACAGACACTTTTATGTGTTTTACATATGTTAACTCATTTAATTTAACTAAAATTTCTTAGTCAGCTTCCCATGGCCACTGCCATTTTCTCTTTCCTTGAACTTTAGCATTATTTTTTTTATTAAATTATACAGCTGCCCTCATTAAATGTCATAATTGGGACCAGAAGTTGGTGTAGCACTTATATCACTGGACTCCCACATGGCTGACTGTGGTTTGAGTCCCAGAAAATTTCATAAATAAAAATCATGCTTCAAAATCATGCTGGGCATGTGGGCATGTGTGCCCAACATCCTCTGAGGAGAATGGAGGAGAAGGGATTGTGGTGTGGCCATTCCCCCTGGGAGGTGGTTTCTCACTTTCTCACTGTGTCTGTCTCATTCTCTCTCTCCAGCAAGCACATTCACTCTAAGGCAAAATCCTCTAAAAAAGAAAATATATATATATATATATATATATATATATACCATTACCATTTATTCAGCTCTTTTACAAGTCTAATTCATTAATTTAATAATGACAGAACACACAATACATACAAGACACTCTTTAACATGCCAGGAACAAAATAGACAAAACCTTTGCCATCATTGAGTTTGAATCAACACATAAATAATTTAAGTATACAGTGTGTCAGGTGGTGACAAGTGCGATAGAGAAAAATAATATAAGGAAATATGAAAAGATGCTGACCAGCAGGGTTGAATGTTAAAGAAGGTCTGAAGGAAAAGGCGAATTGATCGAAGACCTGAATGTGAGTGATCAGGTCTTGAACCATGTGGTTATCTGGGAGAAGTGTATTCTAGGTGAAGGCCATAAACAGCAGAATGCAAAAGATGTGCATGTCTAATGCATTCTAACAACAAGGTTATTGTGACTGAAGTGAGATGTTGGAGGCAAGAGGTAGAGTAATAGAAGTTGAAGTCTAAGAGGGAATTATGGGGATAAGAGTGCAGATTACATAGGTATTGGGCCACAGTAAAGACTTAAGTTCATTTTCCTCAACATTTGATTACACAGATTTTTTTGGGGGGGGGAGGTTTTTGCTATAGGGCGCGTGCGCTCGCCAGACAGACTGAGAGAGACAGAGAGACAGAAAGCAAGAAATCACCCCCCGGGGGGATGGCCACGCCACAATCCCTTCTCCATTCTCCTCTTGGGATCTTGGGCACACACACACACATGCCCGGCATGAGTTTAAGCCACTGGGTCGGGGACTCGAACCGCGGTTGACTACGTGGGAGTCCAGCGACATAGCCATTATGCTAACTGCTGGTCTCACACAGATTTTTGAACATACAGAAAAGCTGAAAGACTTGTACAGTAAATGCTCATATAAGTGCCACTTAGATCCTACAAATAACATTTGATCATATTTGCTTTATTACACTCATACATTAAACTATACATCATTCTATCCACTCATTCATTTTACTTTATATAATGTATAAACTACTGGTTTACACATACTGGTTTCAGCTTAGTTTTGTAGATAGAATTTAGAGAAATTAAGTGCAAAAATCTTAAATTTGTTGTTCTGTGGATTTTGATAAATACTTGTATGTGTTTAACCCAAACACCTATGTGGACATAGACCATTATGTTTACCCCAGAAAATTTCTTCATGCTCTGTCTTTTTTAAATTTTTTTTTTTTAGATTTTTGTCACAGGGCTCATGTGTTCACCAGTAAGAGGCTTAGAAAGAGACAGTGAGAAATCACTCCCCAGGCAGGCTAGCCATGCCACAATCCCTTCTTCATTCTCCTCCTTGGATTTTGGGCATGCACACACATGTGCCTGGCATGATTTTCAAGTCTCCAGGTCGAGGACTCAAACCATGTCTGGCCATGTAGCAGTCCAGTGCTATAACCAACACACTAACTGCTGGTCCCCATTCTGAGTCATTCTTGATGCTTACGCCATCATCTTCCCACTCCTCTGAGTGGCCGAGTGGCAAAGCATAAATGCATTGCATGTTAAGCAAGTCAAGCATATTACCATACATAATAACTTTATATTCTTGTGTCTGTTTAATGTGCTCCCCCCCCCCCGAGTCCCTCCCTCCTATCCCCAACTGTCTACCTCTTCCTATATCTCTGATATCTACACATGCTGTCTCTGCTATTATATTTTCCAGTCTTTGGTGCCAGCAGGTGGCATGGTGGTTAAGGTTGGTTAAGGCACTAGACTCCCACATGGCCAATTACTGGAGCTGACAGCTTGAAAATCATGCTCGGTGTGTGTGTGTGTACCCAAAATCCTGAGAGGAAAATGGATTGTGGCATGGCCATACCCCTTGAGGAGTGATTTATCACTTTCACTCTCTCTGTCTCTGTTTCTCTACAGTCAAGTGTACATACCTTATGGCCAAAATCTAAAAACAAAACAAAACACAAAACCATATAGATAACATCATACTTAATCATGGAAAACTGAATGCTTTCCTCCAGCAATCAGGAAAAAAGTAAGGATGGCTGCTCTTGTCATTTCTATTCAACATTGTATACAGGAGGTCCCAGCCAAACAATTAGTTAAGAAAAAGAAATATAATAAAAGCATCCTGATTAGAAAGGAAGAAATAAAACTATCTCTATTTGAAAATGGCATGTTCTCATATATAGAAAATCTTGAGGAACGTGCATATGCACCAAAAACAAAATATAACAATGACTGGAGCTTAAAAAGAAGTTCAGCAATGTTGCAGAACACAGATAAATATATAAAACAAATGTATTCCTTTACAATAGCAGAGCAAACTCTGAAAATGAAATTAAGAAAAGTTTAATTTATAATAGCACCAGAAATGATAGAATAAATAAAAATAAATTTAAGAAATAAGGGTTGGATGGATGGATAGATATATGATAGATAAATAGATGATAGATAGTTAGACAGATAAACTGGATTATATTGATATCTAAAACATTTATGTTTCAAAGAACACCCTAAGAAAGCAGAAAGACAACACATGGAATGAAGAAAATATTTGCAAATTATATCTGATCTACAGATAATTTATATCCAAAGTATATAAAGAACTGTTGCAACTAACTCATTAGTTAAAACATAATCAAATTTAAAATGGTCAGAGGATCGAATATTTGTTTCTTCAAAAAAGATAACAAATAAGAACATGAAAAGATATTTAACATTACCATTATTAAGGAAATGCAAATCAAATCCAAAATGAGATACCACTTCAAACCAGCTATTAGCAAAAAGAAAGATAATAGCCAGTGTTAGCAAATTTCAATAAGTAAATAAATAAATAAATAAATAAAGTTAAAATAATAAAAACTAAAAAAATTAAAAACATCTAGATAAAAATGTAAAAAATAGGGACCAGCAGATGGCATAATGATTATGTCACTGGACTCCCACATATTTGACCCCGGTTCATGTCCCAGACTTGGTGGCTTAAAATTCACACTGGGTGCATGTGTGTGTGTATGTGTGTGCCCAAATTCCCAAGAGGAAAATAGAGGAGAAGGGATTGTAGTAGTGTGACCATGTGGCCATCTCCTCCAAGGGGTGATTTCTCACTTTCTGTCTCTCTGGTGAGCACATAGGCCCTCTAGCAAAAATCTCTAATGCCCCCCCCTCCCTCCCAAAAGTAAAATATATATATATATATATATATATATATATATATATATATATATACACACACACATATACATACATATATAAAATCTTCACAACCTGAGATATTCAAAGTTTTACTAGACATTACACAGAAAGCAATAATAATAATAAAAGTCCCACCATATTGAACTTTATCAAGATTAGAAACTGTTACTCATTAAAAGACTCCATGATGAGGTCAGCAGGTGGCATGGTTGTTGGGGCACTGGATTCCCACATCATCAACCATGGTTCAAGTCCTAGACCCAGCAGCTTCAGAATCATTATGGGCTCAAGTGCATGCATGCCCAAAATCCAGAAAGTAGAATGGAGGCAAAGGGATTTTGGATTACGGTGTGGCCAGCCTCAGTGGTGGGTGAGTTCTCATCTCTCTTCTCTCTATCTCCAGAGAGTGTACTTGCCCTATGACAAAAATCTAAAACAAAACAAAACAAAACCTCTATGAAGATGAATAGGTACTCTCTACATTAAGAGAAGAGATTCATAGACTATATACCTGACAAATGACTGATATATGGGATATATAAAATATTTCAATGACTCAATAATACAACATACAAACAACCAAATTCTGGAAATGGGCAAAAGTTTTAAACAGACACTGCACACACACAAGTTCCTTGAAAGAATAAAGTGTACTTAACCAAAGCACTTAACATAATCATTCAACACTGAAATGCAAATTAAAGTTACAATGAGATACCACTTAACACTCACTAGAATCGTTAAAATTTAAGTATGAAACATGAAATTTATGTAAGAATGTGGAGTATAGAGAATTTCCCTATATTTTTTAAAAATTGAAATATTGTATGGTACAACTACTTTGGAAGCTTTTCATAAAACTAAATATGCATCTTCCTCAGGAATCTCATTTCTAGGTATTTCTAAAGAAAAATAAAACAATATATCCACAAAAATACTTTGTAAATGTATCTATAGAAACTTTATTCACATGTTTTATACTGAAAACAACAACAATGTCCATCAGCAGAAGAATGGACAAGTTATGCCTTATATAGTCTTAAAAATGGGATGTTATATTACAATATGAAATGGAAAAATTAAATTATATGAAAATTTTATATCAAAAATCGATACACAAAACATCATGCTGAGTAAAAAGACCTTATACAAAACATCACAGAATGTATAATTCCATTTCCAGAATGGGAAAAATTAATGTAATATGGAAAAAATCATAACTGAGTGGCCCAGTCACGGTGGTTCAAGTGGTGGGATACCAGTCTGCAATGTTGGAGCCACAAGAAAGACATGGTTTGGATCTCATATTGTCCTGAAACACACTGGGAATGCTTGTATGCCCATGATCCTGGTTAGTTGGAAAGGCTGGAGGAGATGGATCATAATATGAAGAGATACTGTCTAGGATGCCTGTTTCTTGCTCTCTCTCTCTTGCTCTAATGAAATATATATGCGTATATATACACGTGTATGTGTGTGTGTGTGTATATATATATATATATATATATATATACACATGTACATACATGTCTATGTGTGTATATATATATATATATTTATTTTTCTTTCTCAGATTAATTAAATTCACATTTTACATAAAGTCCCCATTATGATGTATACAATATACATATACATATATAGTTTTCAACAGAGATCTCTACATTTTTGGTGTTAAATGGTTCTTCCCTTTGCCTCCCACGCCCACTCTCTACCACCCACTCCCCTCCCTTACAGCCTCTGGTATCTACATTTATCCTTTCTGCTATCATATCTTCAGATCTTTCTCCTTCTGCCAGAGTGCTGATATTTTTTTTTCATTGCACATCTTTACAGTGTACAGCATGGTTTTTCCCAGCATGAGTACAGTGCACATTAGTCAAGACAATGATATCACCATGTACATCATAATCAACAGACAACTTTTCATTTTTGTGTCTATTAAGTGTGTTGTTTGTTCCCTGAATCCCTCCCCTCCACCCTCCATTACTCATTCCCATTACCTCTCCCATACTGTCTCTAGTATCTGCAGTTGCCTTCCCTGCTATTATATCTTCCAGTTCTTTCAGTTTTTTTTTTTTTTTCAATTATCAGCTCATAAAGTTTTTAACAATAGGGAGCATAGATTCTATTCAGGGTTGGGTTAAGGGTGGGTCTCGTGCAGTTTCGCAATTGTAGGTGAATCTCCATGGGATACAGTTTCAGGAAAGTGGTTCTGGAAAGCAGAGATGATTATCAGTTGATGCGGCACAGCATCCATCTTGTGATTACCGGGAATGGTGTTGTGGGGATCTGCAGCGTGAGTCATCCTCCGGTATCTGGCTTCCTTAAGAATGGTAGAATAGTTCTTGTTTTTCCCTGAGGTAATGCAGGGCTGGTAACCATCATCTTCTCACTGTCCATAGGCAAAGAAAATCCTCCTATACAATATATTTCTCAATTGGTTTAAGACAGCTAAAGTTTCTTTCTGTTGCTTGTAGTTGCAAGTTCTTAATCCTAGTTTTCGGCTTCAGTTTGCCGCCTGCAGCTGGCGGCCACGCGCAGGCGCAGGCCCGGCAGCCACATGCAGGCCCGGTGGCCACGCTCAGACCCGGTGGCCCTGTGCAGGCCCGGGGACCACGCGCAGGCCCGGCGGCCACGCGCTGGTCCGGCAACCACACGCAGGCCCGGGGGCCACGCTCAGGCCCTGCGGCCACACGCAGGCGCAGGCCCAGCGGCCATGCACAGGCCCAGAGGCCACACACCAGCCCCGAGCGCACGAATGTGTGCGGGATCCAGCACCACCTCCCGCTTGCCCGCCCGGCCCGAGAAAGGAAGGACGGCGAGCTCGACCAGTCCGCGCCACCGGCCCGTGTCGGCACCGAGTGTGGGACACACCCAGCGCCAGAGAGGCAGCGGGGGCCGGGCGGTCCAGGCCGTGGCACGCGAGGCAGAGCCCCGGCCGCGCAGGCCCAGCCGCGAGGCACAGCCCCGGCCCGCCATAGTCTTTTTGATATGCTGTCAGATTTAATTTGCTACTGTTTTGTTGAGAATATTTGCATTTATGTTCATCAAAGATATTGGCAAATAGTTTTCTTCTTTTTGTTGTGTCCTAGTCTGATTTTAGAGTAAAGGCAAGCCTGGTCAGATTGAATGAATTTAAAAGAATTTTCTCCCTTTCAATTTTTTAAAATAGTTTGAGGAAAACCAGTGTTAATGCTTCTTTAAAAGTCTGGTAGAATTTAGCAGTAAAAGCATCCAGTCTTTTACTTATTTTTGTTGGAAAACTATTGCTGATTCAATTTCATTACTCATTATTGGTCTGTTTGGGTTTTCTGTCTCTTCCTGGTTCAATCCAAATAGGTTGTATGTGTCCTGGAATTTACTCATTTTCTCTAGTTTTGCAAATTTGTTGGCATATAGTTTTGTTTATAGTAGTCTCTAATGATCCTCTACATTTCTGTAGTATCAGTTGTAATGTCTCTCTCTTACTTAATATTTGATTTGTCTTTTTTTTTCCTAGTTAGTATACTTAAGTTTGTTGGTTTTGTTCATCTTCGCAAAAGCCAACATTTTGTTTTGTCAGTCTTCTGTACTGTTTTGTTAGATTCCATTTTGCTTGTTTGTTTCTGATCTTTATTATTTCCTTTTTTCCTACTAATTTTGTGTTTAGCTTATTTATTTTTTAAGAGAGATTTTTTTTTCTATAAGGTGCATGTACTCACAGTAGAGACAGAGAGAGACAGAGAAATAGAGATGGCCATGCTGCAATCCCTTCTCTTTCATTCTCCTCTCAGGACTTTGGGCATGCACACACATGCACCTGGCATGAGTTACAAGTGGCCGGGTCTGGGATTTGAACCATGGTCAGCCATGCACACACATGCACTTGGCATGAGTTACAAGTGCCCGGGTCTGGGACTTGAACCATTACACCATTTGCTGATCCCCTGTGTTTGGTTTATTTGTGTTTTTCTGGTTTCTTGAAGTGTATCATTAGATTGTTTCTTTGAAATCTTTTTACTTCTATGATGTAGGCATTTATAGTTATAAACTTCACTCTTAGTGTGGTTTTCCTTTATCTCATAAGTTTTGGTATGTTGTATTTTCATTTTAATTTTTTCCAAGAAATTTTTCTGTTAATATCTTGGTTGATTCATTGGTTGTTCAGTAGCATGTTGTTTGTTTTCTATGTCTTTGTACAGTTTCCAAAGTATTTCTTGTTATTGATTTACAGTTCTTTCTGTGGTCAGAAAAGTTATTTGATATGATTTCAATTTTTTAGAAATTTTCCCACTTATTTTGTGCTGTAATATATGATTTATCTTTGAGGATGTTCCATGAGGTGGTATGAATGTGTATTCTGCAGCTTTTGGATTAAATGTTTTCTAAAGAGTTCTTAGGTCCATTTTGTATACACTACAGTTTAAGTGTGATATTTCTTTCTTGATTTTCTGTCTAGATGATATATATAATTTTAAGAGTGGGATGTTGATGTCCTTATTATTATTTTGGATTCTATTTCTCTCTTTAGATATAATAAAATTTTCTTTATGTATTTGGGTGTGCAGATGCTTGGCACATATCCTCATATGGGGTATATGTGGAATATGGGAATATATTCGGGAAAATGGAATTAAATTATGAGTTTATTTTGGTGCAAAAAATTTTTGAAATCATGCATAGTTTTTTTCACAATCAAGATTTTCTATGAAAATTTTGAAGAATTTCTCATATATGTTTCTTATTGTTACCTCATATTGCCAAATTGATCCTTTTATTACTATAATTATAATTATTACAATTATAATTACAATGTTAATTATAATTATTTATATTATAATATATTATTATTATGCATTCTTTCTCTGTTTTTACTATTTTTTTACCTAGTCTATTTTATCATTATGTGGATATAAGTATAACTAGTCCTGCTTGCTTTTGCTTTCCATTTCAATAGATTGGGTCTATTTAATTCAACTAAATGTTACAAGGCTGTACTCTAAAATGGTTGCATTAATCCACAAGCAGACCATGGGTTTTCTATTTTCACATATTTTTGCTAAGACTTGACATTGTTTAAATTTCTAATTTCAGTAATTCTCATTGGTATAGCATTCCTTAAGTTTCCTTTCTCTGATATTAGTACATCATGTGTTTCTTTATACAGTAACTAGCCTTTCTAGGTTTCTTCTTATATAAATTGCCTATTCATATACATGGTCATTTTTCATTAATGTTGTTATTTTTTCCTTTAATTTTTGTGGTTTCCTGTATACTCTAGAGAATCAATCTTCTATATTTTTCCTTTTTTTTATACTGATTTCTTTATTTTTTTTTCTTTTTTGGGTGTTTTCTGTGTTTATTTTTCCAACTTCATATGCTGAATGCTTAACTTTTTTTAACTTTCCTTTTTCCCTGATAAATGCATTTAAAGCTACAATTTTACTTGTTCATTTGATTATTTATTTTTTGCTATAAGGCCCATGAACTCTCTGGAAACAGACAAAGAGACATAGAGGAAAGTGAGAAATCAGCTTACAGAGGGATTGGTCACTCCACAATACCTTCTCCAACAATATCCTCTTGGGATTTTGGGCATGCATAGACAAGCATCTGGCATGTTTTCAAGCTGCCAACCTGGAATTCAATAGGCTATATGAGATCCAGATGCCTTAACATCTGTGCCACTTGCTGGCCCGAAGTTATAAAATTTTAATTAATACTTCAATCATGTCACACAAATTAAGTCATATAGTGCTATATATGTGTGTGTATATATATAATATATTTATTTATTCCATATAGTGCTTTTAATCATTATTAAATTCTAAATACATCTCTGTATATATATAATATATTTATTTATTCCATATAGTGCTTTTAATCATTATTAAATTCTAAATACATCTCTGTTTCCGTCATGATTTCCTTTTTTTTTTTTTGGAGAGGTTTTCGCTATAGGGCGCGTGTGCTCACCAGACAGACAGAGAGAGACATAGAGACAGAAAGCGAGAAATCACCCCCCAGGGGGGATGGTCATGCCGCAATCCCTTCTCCTCCATTCTCCTCTCGGGATCTTGGGCATGCACACACACGTGCCCGGCATGAATTTTAAGCCACCTGGTCTGGGACGCAAACCGCGGTCGACTACGTGGGAGTCCAGAGACATAGCCATTACGCTAACTGCTGGTTCCCATGATTTCCTTTCTTAACTCAAATGTTAGTTAACAATATCTTATTTAGTTTCAGAACATACTTTTGGATGGTTTTTTGATCTTTTGGAATTTACTGAAGATTTCTTTGTGAATAATTTGGTCTTTTTTCTGTTTCTGCGAGTGGTATAAATTAATGTGCATTCTTTGTTATTGAATTAGATTATTATAAATTAACTATAATTATACTTATGTATAATTCATATCTCAGGCTTATGCATAATATTGATAACATCTATGCAATTTATCTTTATTTTTGTCTATTTGATCTATCAATTACCAAAAGGGGTTTCTTAAAATATGTGCCTTTTGAGGCCAACAGGTGACAGATGACATAGTGCTTTTTTTTTTTTTTTTTGAGAGGTTTTTCACTATAGGGCGTGTGCGCTTGCCAAACAGACAGAGAGAGACAGAGAGACAGAAAGCGAGACATCACCCCCCCCCCCCAGAGGGGATGGCCACGACGCAATCCCTTCTCCTCCATTCTCCTCTCGGGATCTTGGGCACGCACGCACACGCGCCTGGCGTGAGTTTTAAGCCACCGGGTCTGGGACGCGAACTGCGGTCGACTATGTGGGAGTCCAGCAACATAGCCATTACACTAACTGCTGGTTCCCAATGACATAGTGCTTAAAGTGCTGGATTCCCACATAGTCAACCGCAGTTCAAGTCCCGGACACGGCAGCTTGAAACTCATGCTGGGCACATGTGTGCACACCCAAAATTCCAAGAGGAGAATGGAGGAGAAGGGATTAGGACTGTGGTGTAACCATCCTGCCAGAGAGTGATTTCTCACTTTGCTTCTCTCTGTCTCTCTGGTGAGCACATGCACCTTATAGCAAAAACAAAAGCAAGCAAACAAGCAAACAAAAGCCTTTTTAAATTTTGTTGATTAACTTCATTTTTGAATATTTATTCTCTTTTAAAGTGTGTAACATCTTTATTATTTTTAATGATGTATTCCCTTTAAGTCTATTTATTTACAAATAATATTATTAAGCTATCATTATTTTGGATCAGTTTTTGCTTTTGTATTATTTTGTATTCTTTTACTTTTAACATTTGAACTTTTTTTTTTTTAAAGATTTTTGGCCACACAACAATCACTTCTCCTCCATTCTCTCCCGGGTGCATGCATTTTGGCCATGTATGCATATGTACCCAACTTGGTTTTCTTTCTTTTTTTTTTTTTTTTTTGAGAGAGAAGTTTTTGCTACAGGATGCATGTGCTTGCCAGAAAGACAGAGAGAGACAGAGAGACGCTTGCCAGAATGACAGAGAGAGACAGAGAGACAGAGAAACAGAAAGCGAGAAATCACCCCCCAGGGGAGGATGGCCACACCACAACCATTTCTCCTCCATTCTCCTCTTGGGATCTTGGGCATGCAAGCACACACGCCTGGTGTGAGTTTAAGCCACTGGGTCCAGGAGTAGAACCACAGTCGACTACATGGGAGTCAACCACATAGCCATTATGCGAACTGCTGGTCTCCCTAGCATGGTTTTCAAGCTGCCAGGTTCAGGACTCAAACCGTTGTGGACCATGTGGGATCTACTGCCTTAACCACTATGCCACCTGCTGGGCCAACATTTGTATATTATTTTTAAACTATGACTTTTGTGAACAACACATTGGCAGGTCATTTTTATATTTTATATGATTTTATGTCTTACATTTATTATATGACTATTATATTAGGGCTTCTTGTTTCAATTTTGTTTTATATTATCCATGCAGTATCCAATTGTTTTTCATTTATTCTTTTTATTGTATGAATTTAGATTTTTTGAAAGCTATACAGTATTTTTCCTTGTAAAATTTGCTCTTTTTATCAGTACCAGATACATTTTATTAGTATCGATTTGTTAATATTATCAACATCTATATATTTTTCCTTATGCTTTTTTATGAAATATAGAAATAGGTATTTTCAACAGAATCTTGCCGTAATATGATCCTCCTACCTCAGCCTCCCAGTTAGCTAGAATTACAGTACACATTCCCATGTTCAGCATATTTAGGTTGTCCTGTGATTCAAACTCAGTCCTTCTATGCAACTCTAATATCACAAAGCTACACCCCACTGCCTATTCCAGCACATTTGGGACTCTTATACTCTTTTGATCTCTTCCTATCATCATGATATTGTCTGGTATTTTAGATTATTCTAAAATTTGTATAAAAGCTTTCTCTTTTTCTATTACTTAAACATTTTTTGCATCGTGGCAAGAAACAGAGTTCTCCAGAAAAGAGATATCTCAATATAGTAACAATTTACAGGTAACAATAAATGATCATTTTCTTATGTACAAGGAAATGAAGTTGTTTGACAAATTTTCTGCTGCTGTACCTATGAGTTAGTTTAGTAGAAGTATCTGAGGACCTAATAATATATATTTCACTAAAAGCAAAGTTTGGTAGAAGAGGGTACCTTAAAGCCTTTTTTTGGGGGGGAGGAGGTTTTTGCTATAGGGCGCGTGCACTCGCCAGACAGACAGAGAGAGGCAGAGAGACAGAAAGCGAGAAATCAGCCCCCAGGGGGGATGGCCACGCTGCAGTCCCTTCTCCTCCATTCTGCTCTCGGGATCTTGGGCACGCACGCACACACACCCGGCGTGAGTTTAAGCCGCCGCGTCCGGGACTCGAACCACGGTCGACTACGTGGGAGTCCAGCGACATAGCCATTACGCTAACTGCTGGTCCCCACCTTAAAGCCTTTTCAAAGGGGCTTATTTGGGGACATAAAAGACATTACTACAAGCAAAACAATTGATCATTAAAATATAATTTATTATGAATATGGTGTTGAAAAACAAAAGTCGACTCATAATTTGTTCCCAATAAGTTTCTTTCTCTAACTATAAAGCATAGAAAGACTAATTCATTTGTTCATGTTATACAGCTAATTGGCAGATTGGATGGTGTTTCTAAAAGTCTTTAGAATCTCATTCCAGAAGTTTGTTTCATTTTTTATTATATTAGTTTGCATTTAAATGGCTACAAGGCAATTTTCAAAACCTACTTTTTAAAAGCATTCTGCATGTCTATATAATATTATTTCAGTAGAACAGAAAACTGAAATAGACACATTTTTTGAGAAAATTCTTTATTTTACCTATTTATTTCAGTGAATAAAATCTGTTATTTCCACACAGTAAATTATTCTTCATCTCACCTTCTATAGTGAGAATTTGTTATTATTTGAACGTATTTCAACTGTACTCTAGCCATGCTGCAATCCCTTCCCCATTATCCCATCAGGATTTTGGGCTTTGGGCTTGCACACACATGTGCCCATCATGAGTTTTTTTTTTTTTTTTTTTTTTTTTAAGAGGTTTTTGCTATAAGGTCCAGTCCATGTGCTCGCCAGAAAGACAGAGAGAGACAGAGAGATAGAAAGCAAGAAATCACCCCCTAGGGGGGATAGCCATGTCAAAATCCCTTCTCCTCCATTCTCCTCTCGGGATCTTGGGCACACATGCACACGCGCCCGGCGTGAGTTTAAGCCACCAGGTCCGGGACTTGAACTGCGGTTGGTTACATGGAAGTTCAGTAACATAGCCATTATGCTAACTTCTGGTTCCATTTTTTTTCCCCATCATGAGTTTTAAGCTGCTGGGTCGAACTACAGTCAACTACCTGGGATTCCAGCAATGTAACCATTATGCCATCTACTGATCCCATGATTTCTTTATATTTTCTAGTAGGCAGCTTTTTCTTAAAAAAAAAAAAAAAAACTATTTACTATTATTATTATTATTTATACATTCAATTGCATTGCATCATTTCTATTGTAAAGAGATTTTACCCAACATGATATACGCCACATACCAGGTGAGTTGAGAGTACTATACACAACATCATCAACAAGCAACAAATCATATCTGTGTCCCACAAATGTCTTACTTCTCCATTTTTTCCCAAATTTCCCTTCCTGCTCTCTTCCTCTCTCATACTCTCCTTCCACTTTGTCCCCAGTGTCCATAACCATTTTCAATGCTATTATGTCCTTCAGTCTTTCAGTCTCTACCATAGAGTGTAGGCAGTCGGTATATGTTAAGTGGAGACAGCTTTTTAAGTGATTATATTGTTATATATTACTAAATTTGAATATGATGGACAAAATTTTAAAAAAAATTTCATCTAGATAAAAATTCTGAATTATTTTCATGTAGGGTAATTGACAGAGGCTTTGAAATATCAAGCATCATGTAATGTTGTTAGTCAGCCTAATGGTTGTTATGTTTCCCTTTAAGACAAACCACAATCACCATTTGTTTTGTAATAATTGATTCAGCTTATATGTAAAAATAATTTATTCAACTTTAGTCTGAAACATCATAATTATAAATGTTTCTCAATTTCTGGATTATGCCCAGTGCTCGAACCTGACTGTACATATGCCTATGTATTAAGTATATTAGGAAAGGCTACTTTTTAATGAAATATTTATCCTAGACACCTGTTTAGGTGCCAAAAAATTTTCCCTCACCAGCATCTCCTTTGAACACTTCTTTGGGTGATGCTAGCTATCAAAATGTATGTCTTATCCCAAAAAGAATTAATTATTAATGACTTAATTTATCAGAACTGAAAATTTCAGGGCCCTGATACAGTGCTGAAAAGAGAAGAAAAAGTTGACTCTGGGGTACACTTTCATACCTATGTGATAGCATAAGGGTACTGGGTATCTTGGGACCTAGAATTGAGAGAGGTCAAGAGGCATTAGATAGAGAAAAACATGGCCTAAAATTTGTATTTCCCCTAATTACAATTAGCCATGAAAAAACATAGGTAAGCCAATCTTGATGTCTGAAGTTAAAGAAAGCTTATGTGCCACTTATTAGTCTTAAATATGTGTACCCAATATTTTCTGATATTATTCAGAAATTTATTCATTAGTAGTGCCTCTTTTCAAATAGTCTTGATATTCAAATCATTATTGACAAAAATTAAACATCTGTGCCCTTATGAGTAACACTATAATCCATGAGAACACAGAGAAAAGAAACAATGTGATATATATTTTTTTTGAGAGGTTTTTGCTATAGGGTGCATGTGTTCACCAGAAAGACAGAGAGAGGCAGAGAGACAGAAAACGAGAAATCAACCCCCAGGGGGGATGCCCATGCAGCAATCCCTTCTCCTCCATTCTCCTCTCGGGATCTTGGGCACGCACACATACGTGCCTGGCGTGAGTTTAAGCCACTGGGTCCAGGACTCGAACCGCTACATGGGAGTCTAGTGACATAGCCATTATGCTAACAGCTGGTCCTGTGATATATATTTTATAAAGAGTTATTTTGGGCCACTCCACAGGGCACAGTGATAATGTGCTACTTAAGAGAGGCTGAATCCTATATGGCAACCACAGTTTCAGACCCCAGCCTGGTGAGCCCGAAACATGCAAGGCACACATGCAAGTACCCGAGATCACATGAGTTGGTGTGCTAGAGTAGAGGGACTGCAGCATGACCCTAGTAGAGGGTGCTTCTCTCTCTCATGTACACATGTGCACTCTGTCTATTGTAAAGAAAAAATATTATCATTTCTTTAAAAAGTAGTTATTTTGAAGGGAGTTCATGTAAAGTACAGAAGGACAAAAAGTTGGACAGGAATATTTCAGTTTTCATTAGTCTTACTATATTAAAGAGACTTAAACACATGATAGGAAAGGAAATTAGGAGACAGTGTTAAGCAAAGAGGTGAGACTCCGTTTTGGCAAATGTTGTGCTATTTACATTAAGGTTGAAAAACTTGGGAATATTTGGATTAAAAGAAAGGCCAGGGCATTAGTAATTCTCAGTGGAGGTGGAAGTTGGAGGTGAGGCTGGACTGATAACACTTGAAAATTTCCTGCTCTTATGGTGACCTTTCATATGTAACTTGAGAGTCTCTGGAGGATTTCCTTCATTGTGTTAAAAAGATAAGTGGAACCCATTCTGTTGTACTCATTTTTTTTTTTTAGCTATAATATTAGCACTTATGCTTTTAAGATTTTAGGGATCCTACCTGTATAATAAAATTCTTGTTTATTGAAATTTTGGCTGAAGAGGAATATAGAATATTACTTTTGCAGGTGTACTCATTCTTAACGGCATTCTCTTAGCCATTTGTTTTAAGGAACTTTCAGAATAATTCATTGCTACCAAACCACGAATTTAATAGGAAAAAAATAAAACCATGATACCTTTAGTTATGTTAATGTGGTTAAGTGACTGTGGCCAAAGATGTCTAACTTGAACAGAAAAAAATTTTTAATTAATATACAACCTAAATTAGTTTGTCTATTCAGTGAAAAATGCATTTTGGGAAGCTATGTAATTCATGTTTTCAGAATAAATAAAGGGAAGAGAACATATAACTATAGAAATATAAAACAAAAGATAGTGTTGCTTAATAATGCAAATATTAATATTTCAATAGTCCTAGAAAACTTCATGTCTAAATCTGTTTACATACATTATAAGAGTAAAATTAGTGGGAAGAAAATAGTGGTACTGAGTGTGTTTTCTGTAGTTTCTATTTAAGATTTTCATTTACACTATTAGATACTTTATTACCTAATAAATGATATTCACAAAGTCTGACATAGATGAGAGTTACTTTTTATCTTCTATTTTACTGCATATTTTAAAAGTGCTTTTTAGTAAAAAATATATTCTTTTAAAAATATTTACCCCAATAATTTAAAAAAATGAATGTATTTTCCCCTCTTTGCAACCCCTGCCTCCTCTAATAATTATTAACTATAGCAGGAAAAGGTGTCTTCATATTTATAATAATATATCGAAGAAAAATAACTTTCTCTTTAGGTTATTCTGATCTTCTAATCTTAATGTAAGGTTATTTCTTCTGCCATTTAAATTACATATTTCTTAAGTAAAATGTGTGTCAAAATAGCTTCTCAAGAAGAAAATTCAAATAGATTTACACAAAGCATGTTTTTTCTTAGCAATTTTTTTTAAAAAAAAAAGACTTCTGAAGCAATACTATGCAATGTCTGAATTACAATGACACTCTACCAAAAAAGAACACACATTTGATAATCCTTAATAAGTATATACTGAAATATGCTAAGAATTCTTAGTCAAGGCTGCCTATCTGAACCTTATGACACATTTGAAATGATAAAATGATATTTAAAAAGGAGAAAAAAATGTTAGGATTATGTCATATTTTGTAATGGATTTACTATATGAACTATATTCTATGCAGTTAAGAGGGCATAACTTTTCTTTATTATGATTTGATTTTGGTTATTATTACACTGTACATTTGCAAAGCAGTTTTAGTTTTTAAAGTACTTTTTTTTTTTTTTTTTTTTTTTTTTTTTTTTTTTTACATTTTTGCCATAAATTGTGTGCACTCACTGGAGAGAGACAGAGAGAGAAAAAGTAAGAAATCACCACCCAGGGGG
This sequence comes from Tupaia tana, assembly GCA_026018925.1. Taxonomy (NCBI): domain Eukaryota; kingdom Metazoa; phylum Chordata; class Mammalia; order Scandentia; family Tupaiidae; genus Tupaia; species Tupaia tana. Next base: position 72,687,588 of record JAKSZU010000009.1, on the reverse strand, counting down.
AACGGCCATGCCACTATCCCTTCTCCATCCACTCTCCTTTTGGGGTTTTGGGCATGCATGCACACATGTCCATAGTGATTTTCAAGCAGCTGGGCTTAGGATTCGAACTGTGGTTGACCAGGTGGGAGTCAAGTGCTTTAACCACTATACCACCTGCTGACACCTCAAAGTACTTTTTTTTTTTTGAGAGGTTTTCGCTATAGGGCGTGTGCACTCGACAGACAGACAGAGACAGAGAGACAGAAAGTGAGAAATCAGCCTTCAGGAAGGTTGGCCACGCCGCAATCCCTTCTCCTCCATTCTCCTCTCAGGATCTTGGGCACGCACGCATACGCGCCCGGTGTGAGTTTTAAGCTGCCGGGTCTGGGACGCAAACCGCGGTTGACTAAGTGGGAGTCCAGCAACATAGCCATTACGCTAACTGCTGGTCCTACCTCAAAGTACTTGTAAAAATAATGTTTTTCCATAGGGTGCACACACTCACCAAAGACAGTGTGAGGGAAAGTGAGAAATTGCCCTCCAGGGGAGATAGACACTGAAAATCCTTCTCCTCCATTCTCCTCCTGGAATTTTGAGCACACACACACACATACCAAGGATGATTTTTTAAGCCACCAGGTACAGAACTTGAACTGTTGTCAGCTGTGTGGGAATTCAGTGCCTTATCCACCACGCCACCTGCTGGACCTTCAGAGTATTTTTCAAAGGTATGTTTTTCTTAGTTTTATTTCTAAAATGAAGAACTTTGGGTCTGTATGTTCACATATAAAATATGTGGAGGAGTGAGTAAGTGATAGCGCACATGGGGAAACTATGCCAGTTATGTTTCTGTGAAGTGTAGGCCGGATTTTCAATATATTTTATGAAGCCAGTATTTCGAATTACACTACCTATGTAAGAAATTCCAATTAGTTCATTGCATACACAGAATATAAAATACAAAGCCATAATTATGCTGATGAATTATATTAAGAATGGATTTTTAGTAGCCATGCTGAAGACATTTTGAAAATTGGCCTTTGATTCTGTTTTCCATTTTTGCTTTCATAATGTAAATCACTTCCATGGTAATCTACAATAGCTTTAGACTACATCTTTATATTTCTGTGAATATTTATGGTTTGAACTGTGAGATGTGAAAGATATGGGTGTGTACAGACAAGAAATGCTTAAGTTTAATCCTAAATTTAAAGGAGTTTCTAAATGCTGATATGAGTTAGTAGCAAGAAAGAAATTAGTATGTGCCTTGCATTTTCATATATCCTTTAAAAAAGATTTTATAATTATATTACTTTGAATAACAAGTGTAATGCATATCTATTGGAGAAAAATTCAAATGACATAGAATTGTAAAACGGGACCAGCAGATGGTGTAATGGTTACATCACTGGACTCCCACATAGTTGACAGCAGTTCAAATCTCATACTCAGTGACTTAAACTCATGCCAGGCATATGTGTGTGCATGGCCAAGATCCTGAGAGGTGAATGGAGGAGAAGAAACTATGGCATGGCCATAGCCCACTGGGGGGTGATTTCTCGCTTTCTGTCTCTCTGTCTCTCTCTGTTTTTCCAGCAAGTGCATGCACCCTATACCAAAAATTCTTTAAACTGAAAGTCACCCTCATTCCTCTTTGATACCCCAACAAAATCTCACCCCATTGAAGTATCTATTATCACGTGTTTGGTATATACATATTTTTTGGTATTTTTTCTATAATAATTAAAAATTATGTAAAAATACATATGTGATGTATGTTATAGTTCTGAAAAGTGATCATACTTTACTATTACTTTGAAAATTGCTTCATAAAAATTTTTTAAAGAATTATTTTATTTAATTTTATTTATTTATTTAATTTTATTATTTTAATTTGACCAGAGGGGGACAGAGTGAAACAGCGAGAGAAAGTGAGAAAGCAAGCCCCAAGGTCCGGGACTCAAACCATGGTTGTCCATGTGGGAGTCCAGCGCCCTTAACCACCATGCCACCTGCCAGCCCCACTTCTTAAAGATTTTAACATATGCAATCTACTTTTCTTAATTATTACTATGCACACACACATACAAACACACACACACATATATATGAAGAATTTTGGTTCTGTGTGTTCACATATAAAATATGTGTGTGAGTAAATAAGTGATAGCACACATGGGGAAAATATGCCAGCTATGTTTCTGTGGAGTATAGGCTAGATTTTCAATATCTTTTAAGAAGCCAGTATTTTGAATTACACTGCCTATGCAAGGAATTCCAATTAATATACACACACATACATACACATACACATTGAGAGAGAGATTTTTTCTATAGGGCATGTGTGCTCTTTAGAGAGACAGAGAGACAGAAAGTGAGAAATCACCCCCTGGGAGAATGGCCATGCCACAATCCCTTCTCCTCCATTCTCCTCTTAGGCTCTTGGGCACGCACGCACATGTACCTGGCGTGAGTTTAAGCCACCAGGTCAGGAATGAGAACCACAACTGATTACATGGAGCCCAGCGATGTAACCATTTTGCTATCTGCTGGTCCTCTTACTTTATATATTTAGGTAAATTTATAAATAATAAAACAACGAATCCCAATGCACCCTCTAGATCCCAATCCAGTAACTAGAATAATGTGCTTTTCCTCCATTCCATCCTGCATACCTCCCTGTTCCTGAATTTTTTGCCTTTTAAAATTTAATTTTATTTATGTAAGTATATATACCTACACAATATATTGTTAAGCTCTGGATGGGTTATAGCAATAAAAACTGGTACTAAACAGTTGTATATAGTCTTGTGGTACTTGCTTTATTTTCTTAATATTATGTTTCTAAGATTCATTAATCTTGTTTCATGTGGCTGAATTTTCTTCATTTTCACGGTTACAATATTGTTGTATGAGTATTCCATTGTTGTTTTCATAATTCTCCTATTTATGAAAATTTAGGTGAGTGTTTAAGCATTTTCTAATTGTTGTGTATGCTAAATCAACATTGTGCCTGTGTGACACTTCATTTTACATCATTTCTTGCACTGCACAAGTTTTGTTTTACTTTTGTCTAGAGGGTGAGCTCACCACAGTGAGAGAGAAAGAGGAGTGCTTACCAGAGAAAGAGAGAGAAAGAGAAAGCATGCTTCTATGGTCACTCTGCAAATCCTTCTCCAACACTCCCTCTGTCTAGAATTTGGGGCATGCAAATACAGGCTCCTAATGTGTTTCTTAAACTGCTGGGTCCAGGATTGAATTGTACAGTTGGTCATATGGGATCCAGCTCCCTTAACCACCAGACCACAGAGCCAGCTCGTACCACACAAATTTTTAGGAAAAAACCTAGGAGTATAATTGCTGAATTATAGGGTATGTGAATGTTCAACTTTATGAAATGATGTGTAGTCACTGTCAAAATTAGTTATACAAATTTGTATGCTTCAGAAATTTAAGACTTCCTGTTGATCTGTGCTCTCCAATACTTCATATTATCTGACATCTCGATTATTCCCGTCTAGTAATATAAAATGCTATATTGTTAGGTACTTAATCCCCTCGATTATTGAGTCCACTCTATTTTAATAATTTTTTATTTTATGTTGTTGCCATAGGGTGCATGTACTCAACAGACAGATAGAAAGTGAGATATTACCTCCCATAGGGGATGACCATGCCACAAACCCTTCTCTTCCATCTCCTTTCAAGACTCTGGGCATGAACACACACACACCTGGCGTGATCCTCAAGCTGCCAGGTCCAGGACTTGAACAATGAGGGAGTCCGTGCCTCAACCATCATGCCATCTGATGGCCCTTATTTTAATAATCTTTTAAAAATTATTATTCCCTGAGAGAGATAGACAAAGATACAACATCCCTAACAGTGTCTTGATACCATAATCCAAATCCCAGTCTCAGCCAGCATTGATCATTGTCATGCACATACCTGGAGTACTCAGAGAGGTCTATAATCTTGAACTGGCAACTTTCCCATTCAAGATTGCCTCACACAGCATTGAATTTTATCTCTCTGCCACCATCCAGCTCCATGTTCAGCATATTTTAGTATGTTTATTATTTTTCTTTTGTGCAATATTTTATTTTCTTTCTACTGTGATATTTATCTTTTTAATTGTTTTTTAGTATTTTGCATATTCTAGGTTCTAGTCCTTTGAGATTATACATCTTTCAAATATCTTCTTCCAGTTAAGATGGTCTTTTCATGGTCTTTGTGGTACTATCTTTATTTTAACATAGTATTATAGAATTTATTGATCCTTCTCTTTCTGTCTAGTGTTTTTTATATATTGTTAAGGAGATCCTTCATAGTCCCAAGGTCAGAAATTTGATATTCAATAATCTAAATTTTTAAAAAATTTCCATTTTACATTTATATTTTTAATACAACTGATTTTTTTTTTTTTGAGAGGTTTTCGCTATAGGGCGCGTGCGCTCGCCAGACAGACAGAGAGAGACATAGAGACAGAAAGTGAGAAATCACCCCCCAGGGGGGATGGTCACGCCACAATCCCTTCTCCTCCATTCTCCTCTTGGGATCTTGGGCACGCACGCACACGCGCCCAGAGTGAGTTTTAAGCCACCGGATCCGGGACGTGAACCGCAGTCGACTACGTGGGAGTCCAGCGACATAGCCATTACGCTAACTGCTGGTTCCCAATACAACTGATTTTTTTACATGTAATAGGGAATATATCTAATTTTATTTTTCTCCAAATGGATAAACGGTACCACTTAGTGAATGGATGCTTTCTTTCCCACCTCTTCTGCTATACCTCTTCTATAAAAGTTCTATATTCATACATGTACCCATTTCTGGGTGCTCTATGTTCCTCCATGATTAATTTATTTATCCTTGCAACAATACCATTCTGTCTTAATTATTATAACTTTCTAATGAGTCTTTATGTCTTGTAGGAAACCTTCACTTACATGATTTATTGTGGATTTTCTCAAACTTCTTTGCTCATATTTGTCCTTCAGAGCATTTGTTAAATACATACATACAATCTTGGACTTTACCCTAGGGGCCTAAAATAATAATAATAATAGACATTTATTATTTTTATATATAAAGCACTTTTACATAAATTATAAATATATACTTTATATATCCATTTATATGTGTAAATATGTATTCTTTATATATACACCAAACTCTGCTTTAACTCTTTTAATTCACACAATTGTACTATGTAAGTTTCTACTATTATCTCCATTGTATACATTAATGTAACTGAGGGGATCCCTATCCTTCATATAGGTGGTATTATTGCTGTTTCTGCTGCTGCTTCTACTTTCAGGAAGAACATGATGTTTTGTTCCTTTTCCTGAGAGCCATACTACAGTGTGAGGTGACAGAGTCTTCCAGGGTTATACTTAAAAAGCCACACAGAATATTGATTTTTTTCTTTTTCAAATATAACCTTTTGAAAAATATAATAAAGTTATCCTATATTTTATATTTAATTTTGGAAAAGAAATTTCTTCACTAAGTGGGAAGGTAGATTTAATGATTCTTTACTAACATGCTAAATTCTTTGCTAACATTCTGATATTCTTAAAAATATAGTGAGCCAGTATTGGCTCCTCTGAGGTTTGGTTCAGATAACATTATAGTACGCCACATGCTATGTGTCATAGAGAAGATAGGACAAGGAAAGGACATTGACTTTGACCTTATTTCTTGGTCACAAACCCAAAGAGATGGATAACTTAAGGAAATCATTTTGTGTACATTGTAATAATCAAATCACATAGATAAAAAGATCATTGTAAACATCCAGCTAAAGACTTCTAGAGCTTGAAGAAATCATGAGATAGCATACAACCTAGTGTTCCTGTCCTGTCCTCCATTGGCTAGACAAACTGTATTTCTTTTTTTTATTTATCTTAGGTTTAAATATAACATTAATAGCACTTTATATTAGTATAGGTTATTACAGTTTTAAAGGCACTTTTTGTACATCGATACAATATTATACAATATTGTATAAAGGTCAAGGCATAATCTTTGAAGTTCACTAGATATAAAGTCAAATCCTGCCTCTATTTCATCTCATATATGAGTGAAATCATTTAACATCACCTGATTTACTCTTCTGGTAGTTGAAACTAATTTCAAATTCATAAAAGGTCATTGTTAAATTAAAACATGCACATGCACACATACACACATGCACTACTATGGCATAACATGAAGTAAACACTCAATGTATGGTCTGTGAGATAAGGAAGACAACTGTTGTCTTTCTTGTTTTATAGATGATAAGAGCCAAGTGTCAGAAAGATTGTTATTTGCCTAACCTATAATAGGTTGAGTTTATTCTGCTACTACTGGATTGCAAATTTTCCATCTCTTTATAAAATATTCTCTTTAACCAATGGTGAGCTGGTATTTAATTATTGCATGTGGCACTTTGTTCTTATGATTCTAATTATTTACAGATATGTTCAATGGTTATGTCCAATGGTTATTTGGACATATCTGTATGTCCTCTGCATTTCAGAGCCAATATCAATGGTTTCCTTAGCTCGTCAATGACCCATACAGAATTTTCTAATGAACATTATTTGATGTAATCAAGCTTTTTGTCCTTTTAAGTTATGACAGAGGATAATCCTTTTAGCTTAGTGATTACTGATGCTTCTAAATATGAAGTTCTAAGTTGATAATGAAACTTTAAACTGAAGTAGATCTCTCATTTCTCATGGTAAGCACTTGAGACATCTCCTGATCTACCTTCCACAAAATAGTGGGTATGTTCCAGGCCAATGGTAAGAATTCTGACATGGGAATGATAAACAGAGAAAAGAATACCAAGATGAACAAAACAATTGGTTCAGATGACATTTTCAATTTTGGTTCACATCATTGGTCTTAGACTTGGGAAATGCATTTTATTTTTGTTTCAGTTGGATAAAGAAACTGTATGGTGTAAAGAATTTTTTGTTAATCTTAGGGTTAATTTTTTAAGTGAACAATTGGGGATCAGCAGATGGTGTAATGGTTACGTCACTGGACTCCCATATAGTCAACCACAGTCTGAGCCTCAGACCCAGACAAAAAATCATGCAGGGTGCATGTGCATGCATGCCAAAAATCCGGAGAAGAGAATGAAGAAAAAGAGGTTGCAGCATGGCCATCCCCTCTGGGGGGTAATATCTTACTTTCTATCTCTCTGTCTCACTGGCGAGCACATGTGCTGTATAGCAAAAATCTCTCTCAAAGAACAAAATGAAACAAAACAAAACAAAAATAAACAATTGGCTTCAATTTAGAATTCTGCAGATGAACCCTATCCATTCCTCTCCTTGGCTCTTGATTTAGTTGTGTTCATATCCTTGAGATAATGAAACATTTTTGCACTTTGAAAGCTTACAGAATGGTACTAGTATTTTATCAAATCCTGATGTGCTACATTCTCTTGATTATAAAGCTACTACCTATATCAGTCCCCATAAAATGAACACCATTCTGTTATGGTTTGGATAACAGTTTGTCCCCAAAAGGTTCATGTTCTGGAAGCTTGGATCCCAGTGGCTTTGGGAGGTAAGGAGAGAGACCTTTAAGAAATTGGGGCTAATGCGAGGGCATCATTCAGTCAGGTGGGAGTGTGAAAAGGACAAACAGAGGAACTGTCAAAGTTTGTTTCCTTTTCTCTCTCTTTCCTTTCTCTGGTACATGCCAGCCTTATTCTCTGCTTCTGTCAGCCATGTTGGGAGGCCAGTCAGCTGCCATCCCCATGACTTTAGACTTTCTAGCTACTCGTAAGTCAAATAAACTTCTATTCTTTAAAATCACCCAGACTCAGGTATGTCTATTAGCAACACAGTAGTGGACTAACACAATTACTTTTTAGATTCACATAATGAATACATTATTATTAACAATAGTCACCTTGTTGTAAAATAGATTTTTTCAATTTATTCCTGCTGTGTAAATGAAATTTTGTATCTTTTTACCCTAATCTCCCCAATATCTCTGATCCCCACTACCAGCTCCCAGTAACCACCATTCTGTTCTCTGCTTCAATGACTTCAACTTTTTGATTGTACATATAACTGAGATCATGCAGTATTTGTCTTTCTGTGTCTGGCTTATTTTACTTTTCATAACATCTTCAAGGTTCATCCATGTTGTTCCCAAAATGACAGAATTTTAAGGGTATAGAGTATCCTACTATGTATATGTACCACATTTTCTTTTCTTATGTTTTTTTCTTTTTGAGAGATTTTTGCTATAGGGTGTATGCACTCACCAGAGAGACAGAGAAAGACAGAAAGTGAGAACCCTGCCCCACAGGGGGATGGCCACACCATGATCTCTTTTGCTCCATTCTCCACTTGGGATTTTGGGCACACATGTACATGCACCCAGCCTGAGTTTTAAGCCATTCAGTCTAGGACTCAAACCCCAGTCAGCTACATGGGAGCCCAGTGACATAACTGCTACAGCATCTGCTGGTCCTCATACACATTTTCCTTGTCCATTCATCTGTGATGGACACTTAAGTTGATTCCACATCTTGGATATTGTGAATAATGCTGCAATGAACATGGCAGTGCAGATATCTCTTCAATATAAAAATTGCTGAGAGAGTAGATTTTAAGTGTTCTCATAACACAAAAGATAAGCTGATACATATATTAACTAGCTTGATTCAGCCATTCCACAAATACGTATTTCAAAATATTATATTTAATACAATAAATATATACAAATTTATGTCCATTTTAATAATTATTATTAATAATGAAGATTAACATAATCAAAATATCTCAGAAACCAGATTTTCCTGAATTTAGATAGTTACTATTGCAAAAGGTAGAAAATTAATAATTCAACCATAAAATATATAATCTGACAACATGTTTCTTCTCCTTTCCTGTCATTTCTCTAAAAAATAGTAATTTGAGATGTGAGCCTCTGCCACATGCATCATATCTAAAACTTATTTGCTAAAGAAATATCACTGAAATAATACATTTTTCTCTCATTCTATAGGAAATTTGTGTTAATCCTCTTCTTTTGTTTCTTGGCTATGGCCCCGGGGAAGTAGTCTTAAATACAAGCAATATTTTATGTATTTCCTGTTATGTTTCTCTTTGTCATCCGTACCATTGTCTCTTCTACCATCTGTCCTTATCCTTATATTTGCTGCTTGATTTAAGCCTTGAAGCTTATGCTTTTTTATTATCATCATAATCTTTATATTACATTGAATTACATGTTACTTTACAGTGTATTACATTGCTTTTTCAAAAGGGAATGCCATGCATGTCAATCAGTACAGAGACATTAATCTCCCCGCTTCAACATTCAATATCTTTTCTATGTTTTCCCCAATCATTATTATTATTATTCTAATTATTTTTTAAAACAGTCAATCGCTATTTCTCATTTTCCTTGTACAAATACTCTGCCCATCATGAAACACTTCTCAGACGAATCCAGTTGAGAACACTATACACGTCAACATCAACAGTCAATAAGCTACATCTGTTTCTCACTAACATCCTGCCTCTCTATTGTTCACTTGCTATCTTTCTCTATCCTCTTCTCTTCACTTCCCCCATTCCACACTGTCCTATTCTCATTAAGTACCTTCACTGCTTTTATGTCCTCCAATTTTTTGCTCTCTACCATAGAGTGTGGATAGTCGGTATATATTGAGTGGATACATACAATATCTTTCTTTCATAGCCTGGCTTACTTCACTCAGCAATAGATCCTCCATATCTGACCACTTTCTATCAAATTCCAGAGTCTTGTTATTTTTTATGGCTGAGTAGTATTCCATAGAGTATATATACCACACTTTTCCAATCCATTCTTCAGTTTGTGGACATTTAGGTTGGTTCCATGTCTTGGCAATTGTGAATAATGCTGCAATAAACATTGATGTGCAAGCACTTTTCTGACTGAGCGTTCTCCTGTCTTTTGGGTAAATACCCAGAAGTGGGATTGCTGGATCAAATGGTAGTTCTATTTGTAGATCTTTGAGGAACCTCCATATTGTTCTCCACAGTGGTTGAACTAGTTTACATTCCCACCAACAGTGTAGGAGGGTTCCCTTTTCACCACATCCCCGCCAACACTTAATCACTTTTTATATTCTTAATCTTTGCCATTCTGACAGGGGTTAGGTGGTATCTCATTGTGGTTTTTATCTGCATCTCCCTTATGATGAGGGATGTTGAGCATTTCCTCATATGCCTTTTGGCTGTTCGTATGTCTTCCTTAGAGAGACTTTTGTTCAGCTCATTTTCCCATCTTTTAATTGGGTTAATCATTTTTTTTTTGCATAAGGCACTTGAGTTCCCTATGTATTCTGGTTATCAGTCCCTTGTCTGAGGCATATTTAACAAAAATATTTTCCCATTCTGAGGGTTGTCGGTTCACACTTGTTACTGTGTCCTTTGCTGTGCAGAAAATTCTTAATCTAATATAGTCCCACTTGTCTATTTTAGGGACTATTGCCTGTGCTTTCGGAGTCTTATTTAAGAAGTCTTTGCCTACTCCAATGTCCCCCAGAGTTTCCCCTGCATTTTCCACCAGTTTTATTGTTTGAGGTCTTAGGTTCAGATCTTTGATCCATTTTGAGTTGACTGTTGTTAATGGTGAAAGATGGGGGTTCAGTTACATCTTTCTGCAGGTGGATACCCAGTTTTCCAGCACCATTTACTAAAGAGGATTTCCTTTTCCCAATGGATTGACTGATATCCTTTGTCAAAGATCAGTTGGCTGTAAGCTTTGGGGGTTATTTCTGGGGTCTCTATTCTCTTCCATTGGTCCACATGTCTGTTTTTATGCCAATACCATGCTGTTTTGATGACCACAGCTTTATAGTATATCTTGGGATCAGGGAGTGATATGCCTCCTACTCCATTCTTCTTGCGCAGGATTGCTTTTGCAATATGAGGTCTTTTATGGTTCCAGAAAAATTCTATGATTGCCTTTTCTAGCTCTCTGAAGAATATCTCTGGTATTTTGATTGGAATTGCATTAAACACGTAGATTAATTTGGGTAGAATTGCCATTTTGATTATGTTAATTCTTCCAATCCAGGAGCATGGGATGTCCTTCCACTTTTTTATGTCACTTTCAATGTCTCTTTTAAGATTTTCGTAGTTTTCTTTATAAAGGTCTTTGACTTTCTTAGTTAGGTTTATCCCTAGGTATCTTATACACCTTGTGGCTATGGTGAAAGGGATTCCTTTCTTCAGCTCTGCTTCGTTCAACTTGTTGTTCATAAACAGAAATGCTATAGATTTTTGGATATTGATTTTGTATCCTGCCACCTTACTGTATTCACTTATTACTTCAAGCAGTTTTTTCATGGATACCTTTGGGTCTTCTAAGTATACCATCATGTCATCTGCAAATAAAGATATTTTCAATTCTTCTTTGCCTATTCGAATGCCTTTGATATTGTTCTCTTCTCTGATTGCAATAGCTAAGACTTCCAGTACTATATTAAAGAGCAGTGGAGAAAGTGGGCAGCCTTGCCTACTACCTGTTTTCAGAGGAAAAGCTTTCAGCTTTTCCCCATTCAGTATAATGTTAGCTGTAGGTTTTTCATAGATTGCTTTTATTGTGTCCAGAAATGACCCTTCTATACCAATCTTACTGAGAGTCTTAATCATAAAAGGATGTTGTATTTTATCAAATGCTTTCTCCGCATCAGTTGAGATGATCATATGGTTTTTATCTTTCTTTCTGTTAATGTGGTGTATTAAATTTATGGTCTTGTGTATATTGAACCACACTTGCATCCCTGGTATAAAGCCTACCTGATCATGATGAATGATCTTTGTTATATGTTGTTGGATACGATTTGCGAGTATCTTGTTGAAAATTTTTGCGTCTATATTCATCAATGATATTGGTCTGTAGTTTTCCTTTTTTGTCATATCTTTATCTGTTTTGGGGATGAGAATGATGGAGGCTTCATAAAATGAATTTGGAAGGTTTCCTTCCTTTTGAATCTTTAGAAATAATTTTAGTAGAATAGGGGTTAACTCTTCCTTAAAAGTTTTGTAGAATTCACAAGTGAAGCCATCTGGGCCTGGGCTTTTCTTTGTTGGGAGGTTATTTATTACTGATTCAATCTCCTGGCTTGTTATAGGTCTATTCAGGTTCTCTATGTCTTCCTGATCCAACCTTGGTAGATTATATGCATCCAGGAATTTGTCCATCTCCTCCAGGTTATCTTGTTTGTTGGCGTAAAGTCTCTCATAGTATCCTCTAATGATAGTTTGTATTTCTGCTATGTCTTTGGTAATATTGCCTGTTTCATCACATATTTGATTAATCTGGTTTCTTTCTTTCTTCTTCTTGGTCAGTCTAGCCAATGGTGTGTCAATCTTGTTAATCTTTTCAAAGAACCAGCTTTTACTTTCATTTATTTTCTGTATGGTTTGTTTATTTTCTATTTCATTTATTTCTGCTCGAACCTTTATTATTTCTTTTTGCCTGGCATTTTGGGGGTTTGTTTGTTGTTGTTTTTCCAATTCTCTGAGGCATGATGATAAGTTATCTACTTGCCATCTTTCCATCCTTTTCTTATGCGCACTAATTGCTATGAATTTCCCTCTTATGACTTCTTTTGCTGTGTCCCATAGATTCTGGACACTTGTGTACTCATTATCATTAGTTTCCATAAATTTTTTTATTTCAGCCTTAATTTCTTCAGTAGTGAAGAAGTCATTCAGAAGGAGGTTGTTCAGTTTCCATGTGTTCGTGTATTTTCGGGGTTGTGTCTTGAAATTAATCTTGAGTTTAATTCCATTATGGTCAAAGAAGATACTGGGTACAGTTTCTATGCCTTTGAATCTATAAAGGCTTTATTTGTGTCCTAATATATGATCTATCTTTGAAAAGGTTCCATGTCTGGGTGAGAAAAATGTATATGTTGTGGATGTAGGGTGGAAAGTTCTATAGATATCAGTCAAGCCCATTCCATTTATAGTATCATTTAAGTCCTGTATCTCTCTATTTATTTTCTGTCTAGAAGATCTGTCTATAGGAGATAATGGGGTGTTGAGATCTCCAACAATTATAGTATTTCTCCCTATCTCTCCTTTTAGCTCCAGCAGTCTTTCCTTCACATATTTAGGCACACCTGAGTTGGGTGCATAGATATTTATGAGGGTTATGTCTTCTTGCTGGATTACCCCATTTACTAATATATAATGCCCTTCTTTGTCTCTTCTTACAGTCTCTGTCTTGAAATCTATTTTGTCTGAGATCGATATCGCTACTCCAGCCTTTTTTTGATTTTCATTTACATGGAATATCTTTTTCCAGCCCTTGACTTTTAGTCTATGTATGTCTTTATCCATAAGGTGAGTTTCTTATAGGCAACAGTTAGAGGGTTTCTGTTTTCTTATCCATTCAGCCAGTCTATGTCTCTTAACTGGAGAATTTAATCCATTGACATTCAATGTAATTATCGATATTTCCATACCTGATCCTATCATTAAGTGAGCCATTTTCTTGGTTGCTTTTTGTTCTCGTATAACTGTCTCTGATTTTTTAGTTTTCCTGGTATAATACTCCCTTCAGAACCTCTTGAAGAGCTGGTCTGGAGTTGGTAAATTCCTTCAAATTTTGTTTATTCGAGAATGTTTTTATCCTTTTTTCCCATATGAAAGATAATTTTGCCGGGTATAGTATTCTTGGTTGAAATTGTTTTTCACTCAACACTTTGACTATGCTTCCCCATTCTTTCCTTTCCTGCATTGTTTCTGCCGAGAGATTCGATGTTAGCCTGATGGGGTGACCTTTGTAAGTAACCTGGCGTTTCCCTCTTGCCAACTTTAGTATCTTGTCTTTGTCTGTTGTTTTTGTCAGTCTGGCTATGATGTGCCTTGGAGAGGATCTTCTTGGGTTGATTGTACTTGGGGTCCTATGTATTTCCTGGGTCTGGATATTTGAATGCCTTTCTAGATTTGGAACGTTTTCTTCCAGGATCTCATGGAATAAATTATCTAGGCCCTTATTATTTTCTTCCTCTTCTGGAATACCAATTATCCGGATGTTGGGGCGCTTGATAGTATCCAGTATTCCTCGTATATTATCCTCATTTTTCATGGTTGTTTTCTCAATCTTCTTGATACTTTTTTCTAGGTCAGATGTTTTGTCTTCTACATTAGAGATTCAATCTTCTGCCTGGTCTAACCTACTTTTAATACTTTCAAGGGAGGTTTTTATTTCCCGTATCACATTCTTCAATCCTAAAAGTTCCATCTGGTTCTTGTTTAAGGTATCCATTTCTTCTTTCAAGTCATTGCAGGACTTCCTCATCTCCTGGAGCTCCTTCTCTTTTCTCTTCCATCTCAGTTAGTTTGGTCACTACAAATATTCTGAATTCCTTATCAGACATGTCCACGACGTCCATTGTATTGACTGTGGGTGATGTAGGCTTGATGATTTCCCTTGAGGGAGAGGCCTTTTGTTGGTTGCTCATATTTCTTGAGCCTCTGCAATTCTTCCTAGTCATCAGATAATCTATATGTTTCTTCCTAACTGATTGTTATAAGTTGTACAGGCTTAGAAAATTGATGATTTTCCTTATGGTTGGCCTACCTGTTGCTCACAATTACCATTAACTGTTGCCACTACCCTGGATGGCCCAAAGTCCTCACTGGCTCTAAGGAGAGGTGAGCCTTCAATTGACCGAATAAGCAACACCCCAAGAGCAAAGAAAAACAAAATGAAAAAAGGCCGCACACTATTCAAATCACCAAAATTCAAAGAGTCCACAGGTTAGTAGGAAAGGGTCAGAAGATGAGTGACAGGACCAGGTTGATCGGGCCTGCAGCCTCAGTCCGCCTGGTGCCCGGAACTGCTGGCCGTCTCGATCCGGATTGTGGGTGGGGTGGGGTGGGAGTTCACCTTAAAGTCCCAGACAACCAACCTGGGGTCCAAGGAAGAGAAACGGTGGGGATGCGTGGAGATTCGGAAGGGTCGGGCCTGCAGCCTCAGTTCCGCCTGGTGCACGGAACTGCTGGCCGGCTCGATCCTGCTTTTTTTTAATCTCTTAACTTTAACACTTTATCTGACCAACGTAGTAGCAAAAACTTCTTAGCTGTATCAAAAGGAAGTATGATTTATGTGTTAAATAATTATCTTGAGTTCTTTTTTTTCTAGTGTTGGAGATATGGACCATAGGATATGACTGACTTGGTAGTCCTTAGCTACAATAAATACTATTTCTGAACCTTTCCTATACACAATACTTTTTTTACTAAATATAAAAATTTATATGCCCCAAAGGGAAATATTATAGGACCAGAGGAGCTGGAGTGGGGGATCTTGACATTGCAGATGGATTATGAAATTCATGTTATTCAATACACATAAAAAGGAGTGGAAGAGTTTAAGACAATTTTTCTGTATCACAGTATAGAATCAGAAGTCCTCTAAGGCATGGATATATATATATATATATATATATATATATATTTTGCTATAGGGCACGTGCACTTGCCAGAAAGAGAGAGAGACAGAGAGATAGAAAGCAAGAAATCACCCCCCAGCGGGGATGGCCACGCCGTAATTTCTCCTCCATTCTCCTCTCAGGATCTTGGGCACGTATGCACACGTGCCCAGCGTGAATTTAAGCCACCGGGTCCGGGACTCAAACTGTGGTTGGCTACTTGGGAGTTCAGTGACATAGCCATTACACTAACTGCTAGTCCCTGGACATATATTTTTAAAGGAAATAGTACCTTATTCTCAGAGTGCACAGTTCCAAGATTTGTCCACTGAATTTTAGGTGTTATAAATCCTTAAAATCACTTAGAATGTACAATTATATGTAGAAATAAGTGCTTCAGCTTTTGAAACTTGCAGCTAATCTCCTCTCACACCAGTGAAAAGAATTTGTAGTAATGGAGATTTGTTTCTTATCTTCCCACTCCCCACCTCTCAGGTTGTTAACTGGTTTCTGATCCTTCCAGTGTCAAAGTGGAGGTAGGAGAGTGAGAAACTATGGAAAGAAAAAATGGCCACAAAAGTAGTTACTTAATTAGTACTATATTCAGCTGTCCTTATATGTTATGGGCCTTCTGTTTGTTGAAATTATTCTGTATACACTGTGTTGGGGGATTTACAAATTGTGAAATATGTTCTATGCCTTTAAGGAGTTGATAACATAATTTAGAAAACAAGTCCTAATAGCCTTATTAGGAAAATATTGTATCCAAAGAAATGAATGGATAAGACAAAGATATGTTCTGTGACATCTACCAACACTGTCCAACTATAGGTTTTTAGAAGCAACTTCACACTATCTCACTACTTATCTTTGATCCACTCCTAATACTATGATAAAAACTCTTTTTCTCTTCCTTTCATCTACCCCTAACCTTTTCCTTGGACTTCTTGGTCCAAGTTAAGGATTTGGATGGGAGATTGTTCTTCAATGGAATTTGATTTGGAAGATAGTTGTAGTGTGCCCAGACAGCTAAAGCCATCTATAAGGTTTCACAAATAAAGTTGAAACTCAAATGGGTTTTGAAGCCTGGGGGACTATTTAGTCAGATAGAAGTGAAGGCAGGATTATTAAAATATAAAGGAACAGTACAGAAGCAGGAATGAGCATTGTAGACTGGTGAAATAATGAATAAACTGGATGGTTAAGAATGATAAGTGTTGGCGGGGGTGTGGTGAAAGGGGAACTCTTTTACATTGCTGGTGGGAATGTAGATTGGTCCAACCACTATGGAGAATAATTTGGAGATTCCTCAAAAACCTACAGATAGATCTGCCATATGATCCAGGGATCCCACTCCTTGGTATCTACCCAAAGGACAGAAGAATTCTTCATTGGAAAAGTGCTTGCACATAGATGTTTATTGCGGCACTATTCACAATTTCTAAGTCATGGAACCAACCCAAATGCCCCCGTATGGAGGAATGGATTGAAAAACTGTGGCACATATACTCTATGGAATACTACTCAGCCATAAAAACCAACAGAGCCCTGGCTTTTGACAGAAATTGGAAGAATATGGAAGATGTACTGCTGAGTGAGGCAAGCCAGGCTATGAAGGAGAGACATTGTATGTCCCCACGTAACATATACCGTTTGTCTGCACTCTATGTCTGAAACTGATTGACTAACAGTTGAACAAACACAAGAGATGGGTGTGAATGTCAGATGAGGTGTATGTGGAGGAGTGGGGCCTAATGAAAGACATTTGGAGAAGGGATACAGAGGTAGAGCATTGACGGGATGGGGAGGTGTGGTGTTATCTGTTGAAAATATTTCGATCAACGGGTCTGGGGAGAAATGTTCACATATCGAAATGGTCTCATTGTAAGCCAAACAATATGATTGAAAGTATATACAATAATAATAATAATAATAATATTAAATAATGTGAAAAAATAAAAATTAAAAAAAGAGATGGAATCAAGGATGGGAAATATATATATATATATATATATATATATATATATACACATATATATATACAGGAAACAAGAAATGGAAAATTATTTGCTGATGGTAACACGTATGTTGATGCGCTTGATTGAGACAATATACAGTGTACTCTAGATGGAAAATCTCACTTTGTAGGCTGTAATGATGTACAGTGAATGAATGTAAATAAATAAATTTAATTTAAAAAAAAAGAATAAAGTTTCTTGGGACCAGCAGTTGGCGTAATGGCTCAAGTCATGGTTCAAGTCCCGGACCTGGTGGCTTAAACTCATGCTGAGTGCGTGTGCGTGTGTGCCCAAGATCCCGAGAGGAGAATGGAGGAGAAGGCATTGCAACATGGCCATCCCCCCTGTGGGGTGATTTCTCGCTTTCTGGGTTTCTGTCTCTCTGTGTCTCTCTTTCTGGTGAGCTCATAAGCTCTATAGCAAAAGAAACCTCTAAAAAAAAGAATAAAGTTTCTTCTGGGAATGAACTTCATTTATTCAGCAAACGTTTAATGAGTATCCACCATGGTTCCAGGCACTGGGTTTAATCAATGGAGATAGAAAGAACATAATATAATCTTTGTTCCACATGTTAAATTGAATGAGCCTCAGTTTTCCCATCTGAAAATGAAGGGAGTTGGACTTGATGTTATTTAAGATAATATCCAAACTCAATATTTTGGTTTTCCTTTTAAAAAATTTACCATTCATGTATGTGTAACCTGCAGCATATTTATAACTTTATACTTTACTTCAAATGTCATATAAATTGGAATACTTACTAGGTATAATATATACATTTGGTACCTGCATTAATATGCATTTTAGCTATAGTTTTCTTTTGTCTGTTTTTTTGTTTTGTTTTGTTTTGCTATAAGGCACATGCCAGAGAGAGACAGAGAGAAGCAAAGTGAGAAATCACTCCCCAGGAAGGATGGTCACACTGTAATCCCTTCTATATTCTCTTCTAGAGATTTTAATTATACGCACACATGCACCTGGAACCTGGAATGATTTTTCAAGCTACTGGATCTGGGACTCAAACTACAGTCAGCCATGTGGGAGTCCAACAATTTAGCTACCATGCCACCTGCTAGCCCCTTAGCATTGTTTTTTTGCAAGTCATTAATACTGTAAACTAGTCTACTTCTTAATTATAAAAATCATTGTTTTCTAACAATCCCTTTACCTAAAGCCAACATTAGACTTAATCTTTCTATGTATGCCTTGAAAACTGTTTTTATGCCATCGTACAGTAAATATTTGTTGAAAATTGTGCTAATTAATAAGGATCCAAAGAGTTATATACAAGCTTCAGTTGCCATGCTAAGATTTATTGATAGTTAAGAAAGTGGGTTATCAGATCATTATTTAAAATCCTTCCCTTTTGTTTAAAGTATTAATTCCTTCATGATTTTTTACTGAGAGTTAAAAATGAAATTTTATGAATTATATCAAAATATGAAAATTTACACAGTTCAATTTCCCTTCAGGATATTTGCTGTATTTGAAAGAAATGCCAGTATGGTCTCTGAAGTCATATATACAGAGATATATAAAAGTTCTGCCAAAAGTCCATTTCAAAATAAGCCATAATAATTAGATATTTTTAGATTACATCATTTTAAATCAATTTAAATGTTGTCCTGTGGCTGGTATTCTGGAAGATGGATATTTTCTTCTTAGGCTTATCAATCTTTTCTAAAATTTCCATTAAAAAAAGACATACATATCCCAAAATAAATGAACATTTAAAATGTCATTTTGGGCCAACCGGGTAGTGCAACAGTAATGTAACTGGATCTCACATGGCTGGCTGTGCGGTTCGAATCCTGGATTTCGTGGCTTGAAAAATATGCTAGGTACATGTATGTGTATGCCCAAAATTACAAGAGGAGAATGGAGGAGAAGGGATTACTGCAAGGCTGTCCCTCTGAGGGAGTGCTTTCTCACATTCCCTCTGTCTCTTTCTGGCTCTCTCTAGAGAGTGCACATGCCCTGTAGCAAACTAAAAAAAAAAAAAAAGGAAAAGAAAAAATGTACACATAAAATGTAATTTCACTTCTCACTCATCTGCATGTTGCCTGCTTCATGACTGAGAGGACCTAAGAATTTAAGCCCAGTATTACAATTGGATACTACATACTTGACTCACTCAAGAACTTTTGGCTTTTTTGACAAATATATGTTTTATCCTACTTGTGACTCTTCCCCTTATATAGTCATATATTAAAAAATGAAAATATTTGCAATTACATATTAGCACTGAGTAAACAACTTGATATAAATGCCATGCATCTTTTTGTTTTCTTCTTTTCTAGTGCAAGGGTATGACTAAAATCTGTCATTATATAATTGCTCTGCCACCTGATCTTCTAGAACCAGAAACACAAATTTCAGAATTTATTACCCCTGAAAAGAAGCCAACTAGGGTGCAAAAGGTAAGCAATTTAAAGAAAAAAACGATTTATCTTCAATATAAATAATTTATAAATGATTTGTAAATGTCTCTCAAATTCTAACTTAACACAGCAAACACTTATGGGTATTTTGCTACTTTCCAATGTTTCTGAGTGTATATAGTACTTAATATAATCACATCTCTCTTTATCATTTTTAGTGATTATATTAATTTTAAGTGACTGAATTATATACTATCATATATATATATATATATATATATATATATATATATATATACACCATAATTCATATAATCTTTCAATTATTGTTTTATTAAGGTTGGTACAAGTTTTTATTTATTTATTATCATACTCTTGTTTATATTACATTGAATTACAGATAATTTTACAGTGTATTACATTTCTCTTACCAGAAGGAATACCATGCATATCAGTCAATCCAGGGACATTAAAATTCCCATCTTCATCATCCAATAGCTTTTCATTTTTTTCCCAATTATTATCATTATTATTCCAATTATTTTTTTAAACAGTCATTTACTATTTATCATTTTGCTTATAAAAAGACTTGACCCAACATGAAATACTTCTCAGACCAATCCAGTTGAGAAAACAATACACATTACCAGTAATAAACCATATCTGTGTCCCACTAATTTCATGCCTCTATATTTGTTCTTCTGTTATCTTTATATTCTTCTCTTCTCCCGCTCCCACACTCTCTTATCATCATTAACTATTTTCACTGCTTTTATGCCCTCCATATTTCAATCTCTACCATAGAGTTCAGAGAATCAGTACATATTAAGTGGATACCTACAATATCTTTCTTTCATATCATGACTTGCTTCAGTCAGCAATAGATCCTCCATATACGACCACTTTCTATCAAATGCCAGGGACTTCTTGCATTTTATGGCTAGTAGAATTCCATAGAATATATGTGCCACACTTTTACTATCCATTCATCTGTTTGTGGACATTTGGGTTGGTTCCATGTCTTGGTGATCATGAATAATGCTGCAATAAACATTGATGTACAAGCACTTTTCTAACAGTGTTCTCCTGTCCTTTGGGTAGATACTCAGAAGTGGGATTGCTGGATCAAATAGTAATTCTATTTGTAGATCTTTGAGGAACCTCCATATTGTTCTCCACAGTGGCTGAACCAGTTTACATCCCCAATAACAGCGTAGGAGAGTTCCCTGTTCACCACATCCCTGACAGCACTTATCAATATTTATATGCTTAATCTTTGCCATTCTGACAGGGGTTAGGTGGTATATCATTGTGGTTTTTATCTGCATCTCCGTTATGATGAGTGATGTTGAGCATTTCCTCATATGCTTTTTGGCTGTTCGTATGTCTTCTTTAGAGAAATTTTTGTTCAGCTCATTTTCCCATCTTTTAATTGGGTTAATCATTGATTTTTGCATAAGGCACTTGAGTTCCCTGTGTATTCTGGTTATCAGTCCCTTGTCTCAGGTATATTTTATACAAATATTCTCTTATTCTGAGGGTTGTCTATTCACATTTGTTATTGTGTCCTTTGATATGCAGAAACTTCTTAGTCTTATGTAGTCCCATGTGTCTATTTTAGAGATTATTTCCTGTGTTTTGGGAGTCTTATTTAATAAGTCTTTGCCTACTCCAATGTCTCCGAGACTTTCCCCAGCACTTTCCATCAGTAGTTTTATTGTTTGAGGTCTTAGGTTCAGATCTTTGATCCATTTTGAATTGACTTTTGTTAATAGTGAAAGATGGGGATTCAGTTTCATCTTTCTGCAAGTGGATACCCAGTTTTTCCAGCACCATTTACTAAAGAGGTTTTCCTTTTCCCAATGGATTGACTGATATCCTTTGTCAAAAATCAGTTGGCTGAAAGCTGTGGGGGTTATTTCTGGGGTCTCTATCCTATTCCATTGGTCCACATGTCTGTTTTTGTGCCAATACCATGCTGTTTTCATGATCACAGCTTTATAGTATATCTTGGGATCAGAGAGTGATATACCTCCCACTCCACTCTTCTTGTGCAGGATTGCTTTGGCAGTACGAGGTCTTTTATGATTCCAGACTAATTCTGTGATTGCCTTTTCTAGAGCTGTGAAGAATATTTCTTGCATTTTTATTGTAATTGCATTAAACATGTAGATTAATTTGGGCAGAATCGCCATTTTGTTTATGTTAATTCTTCCAATCCTGGAACATGGAATGTCCTTCCACTTTTTTATGTCACTTTCAATATCTTTTTTAAGATTTTCAGTTTTCTTTATAAAGGTCTTTGACTTCATTAGTTAGGTTTATCCCTAGGTATCTTATACATCTTGTGTCTGTGGTGAAAGGGATTCCTTTCTTCACCTCTACTTCATTCAACTTGTTGTTCATATATAGAAATGCTATAGATTTTTGGATGTTGATTTTGTATCCTGCCACTTTACTGTATTCACTTATTACTTCAAGATGTTTTTTTCATGGAGACCTTCGTGTCTTCTAAGTATACCATCATGTCATCTGTGAATAAACATATTTTCAAGTCTTCTTTGCCTATTTGAATGCCTTTTATATTATTTTCTTTTCTGATTGCATTAGCTAAGACTTCCAGCACTATGTTAAAGAACAGTGGAGAAAGTGGGTAACTTTACCTAGTACCAGTTTTTAGTGGAAAAGCTTTTAGCTTTTCGCCTTTCAGTATTATGTTAGCTGTAGGTTTTTCATAGATGGCTTTTACTTTGTTGAATTGACCCTTCTATACCAATCTTACTGGGCGTCTTAATCATGAAAGGATGTTTTATTTTATGAAATACTTTATCTGCATCAACTGAAATGATCATATGATTTTTATCTTTGTTTCTGTTAATACGGTGTAGTACATTTATGGTCTTGCATATATTGAACTACCCTTGCATCACTGGAATAAAGCCTACCTGGTTGTGATGAATAATCTTTGTTATATGTTGTTGGATACGATTTGTGAGTATCTTGTTGAGAATTTTTGCATCTATATTCATCAACGATATTGATCTGTTGTTTTCCTTGTTTGTCATGTCTTTATCTGTTTTTGGGAATGAGGATGATGGAGGCTTCATAAAATGAATTTGGAAGGTTTCCCTCCTTTTGAAACTTTAGAAATAATTTGAGTAGGATACAGATTACCTCTTCCTTAAATATTTGTAGAACTCAGAAGTGAAGACATCTGAACCTGGGCTTTTCTTTGTCGGGGAGTTGTTTATCACTGATTCAATCTCCTGGCTTGTTATGGGTCTATTCAGGTATCTATGTCCTCCTGATTCAATCTTAGTAGATTATATGCATCCAGTAATTTGTCCATCTCCTCCAAGTTATTTTGATTTTTGGCATATAGTCACTCATAGTATCCTCTAATGATATTTTGTATTTCTACTCTGTCTGTTGTAATATTGCCTGTCTCATCATGTATTTGATTTATCTGGTTTCTTTCTTTCTTCTTCATCAGTCTAGCCAATGATGTGTTGATCTTGTTAATCTTTTCCAAGAACCAGCTTTTTCTTTCATTTTTTTTTCTGTATGGTTCATTTATTTTCTTTTTCACTTATTTATGCTCAAACCTTTATTGTTTCTTTTTGCCTTGCATTTTGTTGTTGTTGTTGTTGTTTTTCCAATTCCCTGAGACATGATGTTAGGTTATATATTTACCATCTTTCCATCCTTTTCTTTTCTTTCTTTTTTTTTTTTTTTTTTTTTTGAGAAGTTTTTCCTATAGGGCACGTGCGTTCACCAGACAGACAGAGAGAGACAGAAAGATAGAAAGCGAGAAATCACCCCCCAGGGGGGATTGCCATGTCACAATCCCTTCTCCTCCATTCTCCTCTTGGGATCTTGGACACACATGCACACACACCCGGCATGAGTTTTAAGCCACCGGGTCCGGGACACGAACCACGGTTGACTACGTGGGAGTCCAGCGACATAGTCATTACACTAACTGCTGGTCCCGTTTACATCCTTTTCTCATGTGCACTGATTGCCATGAATTTCTCTTATGACTGCTTTAGCCGTGTCCCATAGATTATGGAAACTTGTATACTCCTTATCATTTGTTTACATAAATTTTTTGATTTCAGACTTAATTTTTTCTGTAGTGAAGACATCATTCAGAAGTAGGTTGTTCAGTTTCAATGTGTTTGTGTATTTTTGAGGGTGCTTCTTGAAATTAATCTTGAGTTTAATTCCATCATGGTCAGAGAAGATATTGCATATAGTTTGTATGCCTTTGATTCTGTAAAGGCTTGATTCGTGTCATAGCATATGGTCAATCTTTGAAAAGGTTCCATGCCGGGGCGAGAAAAATGTATATTTTGTGGACTTTGGGTGGAAAGTTCTATAGGTATCTATGAAGCCCATTTGGTTTATAGTATCATTTAGTTTCTGTACCTCTATATTTATTATCTGCCTAGAAGATCTGTCCAAAGGAGGTAATGGGGTATTGTTCTCCAACAATTATAGTGTTTCTCCCTATCTCTTCTTTTAGCTCCAGAAGTGCATAGATATTTATAAGCGTTATGTCTTCTTGATGGAGTAACCCATTTACTATTATATAATGCCCTTCTTTGTCTCTTCTTATAGTCTTTGACTTGAAGTCTATTTTGTCTGAAATCAATATTGCTACTCCAGCCCTTTTTTGATTTCCATTTGCATGGAATATCTTTTTCCAGCCCTTCACTTTTAGTCTACGTATGTCTTTATCCATGAGGTGAGTTTCTTGTAGGCAACAGATAAAGGGTTTCTGTTTTCTTATCCATTCGGCCAGTCTGTGTCTCTTAATTGAAGAATTTAATACTTTGACATTCAGTGTTAGTATCAATATTTCTGGACTTGTTCCTATCATTAAGTGAGCCATTTTTTTGGTTACTTTTTTTTTCTTTTATAACCATCCATCTGACATTTTAGTTTTCCTGGTATAGCAATCCCTTCAGAATCTCTTGGAGAGCTGGTCTGGAGTTGGTAAATTCCTTCAAAATATGTGGAATGCTTTACGAATTTACATGTCATCATTGTGCTGGGGCCATGTTAATCTGTTTTATTCCTATTTTAGTATATGTGCTGCTGAAGCAAGCACGGTATGAGTTTTCAGGTGTTAAAAGTAAAGATAATATAATTATCTTTGTTAAATGTATTTTTAATTATTGTAAAATTTTCCTTAATATATTTCTAAAATTCCAATTATAGTTCCAGCCTGTATAATTGTTTTGAGATTATTTTGTATCATTAAATTACATATCAGAAAAATTCTACCAAATTCAACTCTACATTCTTACCAGTATTGGGTTTTATCTATTTTCTTTAACTGCTAGATTTGTAAAATTAAACCTCATATTTAATTGCTGAGACCTTTTTTTAAAATGCTATTTGTTTCTACTATTTTTTTCATTTTACTTTATTACTAAAGGTAATTTTATAATTTGTAAGTATTAACTATACATTAAATAAAGCAGAAATTATAAAAAAACATTTGAATTGTTTAACTGTTAATATTTAAATATTTTCTTTCAGTTGTCTATTCATATTTTACTTACAAAATTGTGATATATATTTAATTTGATCATGTAGACATAATGCAGTTTATCTGACATTTTCTTCATTGTTGGAATTGAAATTATTTCAAATTCTTTCTATATTATAGGTACTTCTCTGATGCACATAATTGTGCATCTTCATGCATAAGGAGTTTACTTCAGATTAAGTTGCTTAGATATGTAATTATTAGTCCAAGGGTTTTAAACATCTTTTAAGTTTTTTAACATATCTTGAAAAGTTGCCTTCTAAAGGGTAGTGTCTGAGTTGGCTCTGTGGTACAGTGTTAATACACTGCCCAAGAGAATCCAGATGCCATCTGGCAACCTTATTTAGAATCCCTAGCCCAGTCAGCCTGAAACATGCTAAGAAGACATGTGAGTGCCCAAGATCTAACAGGATGGAGGACTGGGGGAAGGGTGCTTCTCTCTCTCTCTCTCTCCCTTCCACTCTCTCATGCTCTGTCATGAATAAAGAAAATGGTAGTATCACATTATATTCCTATCAGAAACATACATTTATCAGCAATTAATGAAGCTTTTCTTTTTAAAAACTTTGATATGGGGCATGTGCTCTCACTGGAGAGAAACAGAAATATAGAGAGAGACAGTGAGAAAGTGAGAAAGCACCCTTCTCCCAGCGGGGGGAATGGTCATGATATAAACTCTTCTCCATTTTTCTCTTGGGATTTTGGGCACAGACTCATAGGCACCCAGTATATTTTTCAAGTCATTGGTCCAGGACTTGAAACACACAGTTGGCCATGTGGGATCCAGCATCCTTAACTATCACATCACCAGTTGGCCTTAGGATGTTTTTATTTAAACACATAGAATTATCTAAGTGAAAAATAGTCATAATCATAATCCTAGTCATATTTTATGTTTCTCTTATAATTAATTGTATTAGGTGTTTTTCTTTATATTAGCCATTTTTATTTTTTTCTTTCTGGATTGCCTGTTCATAACCCTTGTTCATTTACCCACTGGGGTCTTAGTCATAATTTACATGCATTGTTATATTATTTACATGTATATATACCGAGCTTGTTATAAATATTTTCATAATAAACAGAAATAAGGATTATTTTGGGTCAGAAATAAGAAAGCTAAAGATTAATTCTCACTGAAATCAGCTTGCATTCTTTTTTTTTCTTTTTTTTTTTTTGTAATTGAGATTTATTGGTTGTGTTGAGAATCAGTACAGATATTTCAATTTGTACCCAATTCTTAACATATGTACCAAAAGTTTAAAAAGTCAAGCATAGTGATTCTTTTTAAGTTATTCCAGTGATATTCCAGCTTCAAATTTCTAGGCAAATTTTCTTTAAGAGAATATCAAGAACTACTGTCTTCAAATGTTGAACGCTATTATGTAACTCCCACCAAGTCACAATTTAGTATCATATATACTACATACTTCAAATTTCCAATCTTTCACAGCACATTAACAAAATTATTAGGAAAATTGGACTACCATGACCAAAGATGTTACAGAGTGCACAGAATTCTGACAGGGAGAGCAACAATCAAAGAGTGGTTTTCTTTAGGAAACAATACTACTAAAAATCATAATAGAAGTAATTTAAAATATTCAAGACACATTAAATGCATGATCATGACTCTAACCTGCCATTTAATATGCTTTGTATGTGGGATATAAAAACTACCCACCTGCCCCCACCTATGGAATGTTAAGTTGACATGCAAGAGAGTCAAAGCCTCCTATAAGTCAATATCCCACTATTTTCTGGTTGTACTGAAAAATAAACAACCAGTAAATGATTTCACCTCTTAAACAAATGCATTTACACTTAAAAAATAGGATGAGGTGGGATTCTCTCCTTATTAAAAATGTTTCTAGAGCTACTAAAAAACTTGCATTTATAAAATAGTTGATAAAAATACTCCTCTGGATTGTACAAGAAGGGAGACAGGGGACCAGCAGTTAGCGTAATGGCTATGTCACTGGACTCCCACGTAGTTGACCGCGGTTCGAGTCCCGGACCCGGCGGCTTAAACTCACGCCAGGCACGTGTGCGTGCGTGCCCAAGATCCCGAGAGGAGAATGGAGGAGAAGGGATTGCGGCGTGGCCATCCCCCCTGGGGGGTGATTTCCTGCTTTCTATCTCTCTGTCTCTCTCTGTCTGTCTGGCGAGCGCACGCGCCCTATAGCAAAAACCTCTCCAAAAAAAGAAAAAAAAAAAAAAAAAAAAAAAAGAAGGGAGACAGGGACCATTGATAAGACATAGTGTATGACATTACTCAGACTTGACTTCCTTCTCGCCTGCTCCATCAGAGGGTGGACTCTTCTCATTTTTCATTTCTCCATTTTCTGCAAGTAAATCTTTAGTGTCTCAGTTGGTCACTTCAGCCTGTTTCCCCTTTGCTCCCCTTTTCCCTTTTGTTTGCACTCTTTTGTCTGAAGATTTACCCTTCCCTGCCACCTTTTTTGGCTTAGTCTACACTTTTGCAGGAGGAGGTTTAGCCTGACAACCTCGCCAATCTCCTCCTAGGCTCTTCCTAGGCCACCCCTTTGGCTGAGCTGACCTTCCTCTTGAGCTTCTTGGCTGCGGACAGGGTGCATACGGGTGCCTGAGAGGCCATGGCTCGCCTAGAGCCTTTGCTGAGTTAAGTGGATAAACCCTACTGCTCCTCCCACCACAAGAGCTGCTGGAACCTCAGCTTGCATTTTTCAAGGGCACTATTTTAACCCAATCACAAAATGATTACATCTCTCTTTGTATTTATGTGAGTTTCCAGTAATTTCTTAAATAACGTAATTATGACTTACCTATCTCTCAGCAGAAAGGAAAATAACCTTCAGAGTTCTTCCAGCAGAGTGATTTAGCATGCAATTTTTAGCTATAATTTGAAAGAATCCTTTAAATTTATGCTAGTATTTTCAAAATCATTTTATCTATCATTAAATCTTATTATTATCTGTTAGCATAAGAAAATTATTACAGTTGCATGGAAAATTTAATTTCAAATACTGATTTAATTAAAGATAGAGGGTAGATCTTTATACTATATAATTGATTGAGTTGAAATAATCAGTTAATGACTTGAAAAAATGAATAGCCCTTTAAAGAGAAATGGTTATCATGTTGTTCAGTTGGATCAAAGATATCATTAAACTCTAAACTACTTACAAAAAGAATATGATATTATATGCTGATGCTTAAGTACACAAAATAATGACTTGAAATATTGAATAATAATTTGACTATCAATCATAAAGCATCAGATTTTTATCTAACACTATCTATTTTAACCTTGTTATGAAAAATATACAAACCCAACCCAAAAAAAATATACAAATCCAAAACATGTTAGAAAATAAACTTTATAAATGCTGAAGCAAACAAATTGGACGAGTAGTAGAGTAAGTTTTTACTAGTTTCCTGAAATCTACTTTACCACTAATGACCTAGATTTAAACTTGAGCAAACAATATTTCCTCTCTAATTGTCAGTTTTCTCATATGTAAAATGTGTGAGTTGGGTTAATGAGGCCTATAAATCTAATAAGGCTTAACAAGCCCACACTCATTTATTTCCATATTGATCTATCAAAGAAACCAGTAGTAGGTAGTGTATATATTCTGCTTAGTGTTTAATTAATTCTTAACATGGAAATGGATTGGGTATTATTGATTTTCATCAAAATGATTTTGTGTAACTGTGGTTGGGTAGTAGGGATAGGGGAGGATGGTAGAAATGTGGGGAGGATGGTAGGAAAGATATGAAATCAGATTCCACTTACTATTGGTGAAGGACACAACAAAGGAAGATCCACGTTTTGAAGAACCTGAATCTTATATAGTTTGAGGGTCCCTCTTCTAAAGAACACAAAATTATGAATACAAATTACATGCAAATTGAATATTTAGAATAAGAAAACACAACGCATGATAGATTTTAAAAAGCTGGAAAATATTGCATGCAAAATACGTTTTAGGCCTTAGAAGGGGCCTGTACAAGAGAGGATCCCTAAAACTTAAGCTTCATTGGCTTCATGGTAAAGTTATCTCTGGGATTAGGCATGTCCTTTGTTTTCCATACTTCTCTCTGGCTCTAATACTTATCTTTAACCATTCTTCTATCTACATGGATACAAGTAACAAGTGAAAGAAGAAAACAACATTAGATGTCAAACAGTAAATACTGTTGTAGATATGGTTTTTGTATCATCAAAGAATATACCAAGCCAGTATGCTTCCCTCTATATCTACTGCCTGAATTATTCTTGTTGTATCTTATTAAATACTGATGCCAAAGTTATAACCAGTTTGGGATGAATAAAATGTTTAGGGGATGCTTTCATTAGATGGCTGAAGAAATCTACTCACTAATTTGGGCCTATTCTAATCCCAATTAAAATAACTAATAAATTTCCCATCTGGGACCATTATTTCCTATTCAGGAAAATGTACTGGCACATTTACATAATCTTTTCCAGTATCTTGTCACACTCATCTTTCATCTAAGATGCCTGGCTCCATGTGCTTTTTGTGTACTTTATCTTTGGATAATTATGACAGTTTACTTGATCAAGGATTGTGAAAATTCTTTGTTTTCATTGTCATAGTCTACAAATTCTTGTGTAATCAAAGATTTATATTGCATGCTATGGTTTTTAAATCATGGTTTCCTCTTTTTTTGGCAATCATCTAAAATACTATATTTGGAACATTGCAATGCTGTAAGCAGTCAATGGTTTTCGAGAGGTTTTCGCTACAGGGCGCATGCACTCGCCAGAAAGACAGAGAGAGACAGAGAGATAAAAAGCGAAAAGTCACCCCCCAGGGGGGATGGCCACGCCACAATCCCTTCTCCATTATCCTGTTGGGATCTTGGGCACACACGCACATGCTCCCGGCATGAGTTTAAGCCACCGGGTCTGGGACTCGAACCACGGTCGACTACATGGGAGTTCAGCGACATAGCCATTACGCTAACTGCTGGTCCCAGTAGTCAATGGTTTTGTACTGGGTTCTGAAATCTTGTATGTTCCAAGAAACTGTGACATCTGTGCCTAACTCTTGGTGATCAGTATCAGCAATCTAAAATAAAAATTAAAATAAAAAATGTAATTGTACCTCTGGAATATAGTATATAACATTCTAATCAATAGATGTAGGAATAAATCAATATGCCTTGTTGAGGAAACTAACAGTAGAATAAAGCTACGCAAAAGTAAATAGATGACAGGAAAAATAATCCTTAGTGCACTAAAGGATAAATTAAGTAACTGAGACTGACAGTGGTTCAAGTCCTGGACTCATCAGCTTGAAACTCATGCCAGGTGTGTGTGCATGCGTGCCCAAAATCCCTAGAGGAGAATGGAGGAGAAGGGACTGTGGATGGCCATCACCCCTGGGGGTGATTTCTTGCTTTAAGTCTCTCTGTCTCTGTCTCTCTGGTGAGCACACATGCCCTATAGCAAACATCTCTTCAAAAAAAAAAAAAAAAGAAGTAACTATTTATCCAAGTCAATGAAAAAGTTTATTTAGCATTTTTATTTAGCATTTTTAATATACTACTCTCTGGGCTTCTCTGTTTTAAAATAAATCAATAGTGGAATCATTTCTAAGCATTAGAAAATAATTACAAAATATATGTTTGTGTGTTGGAATGTAACACAACTACAAGGTATTTTCATCATAAATGCTTCATCTTTTTATTTATTTATTTATTTTGGAGAGGTTTTTCTACAGGGCATGTGCACTCGCCAGAAAGAGAGAGAGAGACAGAAAGTGAGAAATCACCCCCCAGAGGGGATGGCCACGCCACAATCCCTTCTCCTCCATTCTCCTCTCAGGATCTTGGGCATGCATGTACACGTGCCTAACATGAGTTTAAGCCACCAGGTCCAGGACTCAAACCACAGTTGACTATATGGGAGTCCAGTGACATAGCCATTATGCCATCTACTGGTCCCATAAATGCTTCATCTTAAAGCAGTGTTGTGTGTCCCCAAAAATGTGTCGTGAAATACATTATGAAAATCTGTCCTGTAGTTCCAAAAATGTGTTTCTGTCCTCTTATCCTTAGAAACCATGTTTCAGATTTTCTCTCTTCTCATGTGAAAATTGTAAATACTGAACTATGTTACAAAATTGTTGAGCTTCAATGGTCCATCTCTGCTCAGAAGGAGAAACCTAAAACCACTTAGTTTACATCTTGTTTCCATTCAAATGGTAGGACCCAAGAGATGAAACAAGAGCCCACAATCAGACACTAGGCTTCTTGTGTTCTCAATCAACCTTTCTGAAGTGACCCTATGACCAATGACCCTGATACACATAGCATAGCTAGTCTGGGTGAGATAGTTGTGCTAAATTATCCTCATTAAGAAAATGCTTTGTAACAGCTCAAATTTAAAGAGGAAGGCATATATTCGGAAGTCACAGAATACCTACCTTAGTCTCTGTGCTTTTCTTACTCCTCCTGTCCCATCTCCCTTTATTCCTTTCTTGTTCTCTCCAGTTGGCTCCAAGTATGTGATCAATCATTTGCCTGTGGACATCCTTTCTTCCATCAACATTTCCACCAATGCTATGGGAATACAGGAGCAAATTTTAATTCTGTGAATAAAAATGTAAAGGATGTTCATGATCCTAAAAAGTAAACTCTGGAAGATGTATTTCCATACATTTTGTTCTTTTGAAGAACAGATAATTTCAAATTTAGTATTTCTTTGATTTTTAAAAATATGTATGTGTATAACTAACCAATACTTGTACCACCTTAGTTTACTTTCACATGCATTATTTCTTTTGAATGCATATGATCATCTCATTTGGTCTTCAAAATGATTCTGTAATAGACAGGGTAAGAATTATTATTATACTCATTTTAAAAATTAAGAAATTGAAGTCCAGATGCATTATAGCTTTCTCTGCCCATGCTTGTCACTGCTCTCAAATTCATTTGGATTATCAATATCACTTATTTATCCATTTAATAACCTGTGGTCAGCTGTCTTTTCCCAGAAGCTAAACTAAAATTTCACCTCACCCCCCCACCAAAGAGGCCCCCTATTGAACTCCAGACTCCTTTTAATCTCAACTTATGGCCTTACTTCCTTCTTCAGAAAAAATCTTGGCCCAATCAGTTATGAACTTCTTGGGAGTATCTCCAATAATGGCAGATTTGGTATTCTGTGTCAATCTTCTGACTGAAAACAACCAGAAAAGTGTAACAAATTTTAAAAATATTTTAAAGTATTAGAGTGCTTACAGTCACTCAAAAATATGGGATGAAGATCTGGGAGAAGAAAGAAACCTAGACGGTAAAGCGTTGCATGCCAGAAGACTATGAAATACTATTTTTCAAAAGTGAACTATGAAATTACTTAAAGAAAATAGCTTCCAACTTACAATTCTATTTTCTACTACCCTTCAAAAATGAAAGTGAAGTAAAGACTTTTTAGATAAAAAAGAAAAAGCTGAGAATTTGTTACCAGCATGCCCAACTGAAGGTTGTACTTCAGAAGAAAAATTATTTCAGATGGAAGTTTGAGAATGTCAAAAGGGATGAAGAGCAACAAAAATGGTAAACATGTATGCAAATCTAAATAATTATTGATTTTGCAAAATAATAATGATACCAGTAATAATAATATGGGGTTTAAAATGTATAGAATTTAAACTCATTGCCACAGTAGCAAAGAAGGAGGGAGGAGGGTAAATGGAGTTAAAATATTCTGAAGTCCTTGCATTATCTAAGAAGTGAAAAAGTACTTTGATAAGTCATAGATGCCTGTGGTAACCACTAAAAATAAGAATAATATGTACTTATCAATCAATAGAAAGGAAAATAAAACTAACCATCCAAAAGAAAGCAAACATGGAGATAAAAAGGGAAGAAAAATAGGCAGAAAAAGTGGAAATCAATAGAAAGATAGTAGATTTAAGCCCATATATATGAGCAATAACATAAATGTAAACAGACTAAATGTTCCAATTAAAAGAAAAAGAATATCATAGGTAGGGAAAAAAAGGAAGACAACTCAAAGCTGCTTACAAGAGATGAACCTATAATATAAAAATAGACAATGTTTGAAGATAAAATGATAGAAGATATATCATGAGAATAATTACTAAAAGAAAGCTGACATATTAAACTAAGTAAATTTTAAGACAAAAAGCATTATTAGAAATAAAGAGGATTATATCATAAGGTAAAATACGATTGATAATTTCACCAGAAAGGTAAGATAATTATAAATTTGTATGCATATAATATAGCCTCAACATAAATAAAGGAAAAGCTTCCTGCACTCCTGTCTACAAAATTATTCTTATCCACAGGAACCTTATTTCCTCCCCTCTAAATACAGAGTAGGACATTTCTTCTTTCATTTTTATTTTCTAGTTTTGTGCTATAGGGTGTGTGTATTCACCAGAGAGAGATGGAGAAAGAAACAGAGAGAGAGAGAAAGTGAGAAATCACCCCCTGGAGGAATGACCACTCCACAACCCCTTTCCCTCCAGTCTCCTCTCTGGATTTTGGGCACACATGCATTCACACCCTGTATAATTTTCAAGCAGCTGAGTCTAGGACTCAAACCTCACAGTTGGCCATGTGGAATCCAGTACTTTAACCTCCACCCCACTTACTGGCACATTTCTCTTTCTTTATAAGTATAATCCTCTTAGCTAGCCTCTCGTGTCCTCCAGTATCTTGTTTCTTTTCACCTTTGCTTACCTCTTAGCTTTTCTTTTCACTCACCTGTTCTTTTCACTCAATCTACGGATGGGCTCAGGTCTCTCTCATCTCCCTTAATAAAATAGTCATTGGTTCTGAATCTTCCTTTAACTATTTAATTGCCTTTCTTCTTCACATCTAAGCTAAGATTCCTCTAACAATACTTTGTGTTTTGAATTTATAACTCCCATTCACAGTTCAACGTACAGGAGTCAATTTCTGCCCCAACTGCTCTACTAAAACTTCATTTATAATTTTATTTGGTTTATATACAATGTAGTTGAGCACTGCTTCTTTAATATACTTTCTTCTATTGGCTTTTACAAAGCCATATTTTCTGATTCTTCTCTAAATTGTCTTGCCATTTTTTCAATGTTTTTTGACTGGCTCCAATTTGTTTATTATATAAATACTGGTATTCTCCCATACTTTGCCATGCATTTTTTTCTCTGCCCACTCTTTATCAGTATTTTTCAAATTATGACATTTTGACTACATGCATCAGAATCACTTAGATACTTCTGGTAAAAATGCAGATTCCTGAATTATACTTTCACATCTTCTGAATCAGAATCTGGAGGGGTAGGGCCCTGGAATCTGTAATTTTTAACAAACTCTTGATGATTCAGATGCAAACCAATATTTGAGAAGCACTGCCTTTCCTTAGATAATTTCACCTTAAGGAAACTCCTAATGTTTTAAACTATTACTTATATGCAGATAATTTTCAAGTTATTTTATCCTGGAAGTCATCATTTAATTTGTTGACCATGGAGTCATTCTACAGTAAATGAATCCCTTATGGATCTCTAGGGGATGGCAAGTATCATAACAGGAAACTAAACTGTTATTTTGAGGTTAGATGACCTAAATAAGTACCTAATAATTACTCTCAATAAGCAGGCAATTTGCAGTAGTTTGTAGAAGACAGAATTCTATGTGGTTACAATAGCTTTTTTGACTTATTATATGATGCTGTGGTAGCACCACTGTTTGTCCAACATAGCTAAATGTTTATCAACAACATTCAAGAAATTTCAGTAAGTCCCAATAATGAAATAGCCTAAGTATCATTTCAATAATGATCACATATTAGCATTTATCCTCTAATTATACTACCTTTCTAGCACCCTACGTGGCTCTGGAGCCCATTATCTCAGCCAAGATTCATTTCCTAAAATATTTTCTCCTAGGATTTACAAACACTTTAAATATTCTGAATTTTTTTTTTAAGTTTTTGACAAAGGGTGTATGCACTCGCTGGAGGAAGATAGAGCCAGAGAGAGAGAGATAGAGATATCACCACCTGTGGGATGCCTATGCCACAATCCCTTCTTCTTCATTCTCAGGATTTTGGGCACTCACACCTGGTATGATTTTTAAACCTCTGTGTCTGGGTCTCAAACTGTGGTCGGCCATGTGGGAATCCAGTACCTTCACCAGCATGCCACCTTCTGCCCCAATATTCTGAAAATTTTGAGGCAAGTTCATATATCAAAACAAGTTCAGCTATTGAAGACTTTAAACAAATAGAAGTGTTTAATTTAATGCTATGGACTATGCTAAAGAGTGGGCCAGGTTATCATAGGGAAGGATGTGTCAGTGGCAATAAAGCAGAAGGTTTATTGTTGACAGCATACTTTATATTTAATTAATTTTTGGTTTCACTTTTGTTTCATATACTTAAACATTTCAGAACAAATCTTTATCAGTGCAAGTATTTTAACTTGTTTTTGTCAGTATTTACTAGAAATACCAGTATTTCTAAGGTAGTGATAGTATAAATGATTTTTTGGAGTACTATTCAACATTTAAAAACTGGAAATAATGTCTTTACCTGTACTTTTTCAAGGAAACAGTTATGTTATCAAAGATAAACAAAGCTGGACACTTGTCAAAGGTGATAAAGATAACTTTTACTCAGAATAACTATTGCAATAGGGGAGAGACCTCAGTATAATCTGTGCTTAAATCTCCCAAAATAAAAGCCAGGAGACTTTAAATGCTGGGAATGTGCTGAAGAAAAGAAACTAAAGTGTGTTGTGGGGAGATTAGTCTATGTGTCACCTGTGTTTGTGAATTGACACTTACCCCAAGGAGAGACAAACTTCTCTTATCATTATGGTAGGAGATATAAATTAAAGCAAGGTGCTCACCAAAGTTAGACCCTTACCCTCCATAGGAATTGAGAATGAAGGCTATCTTTTTGAATGTTTATAAAACAAAACAAAATAAATTTTAAAAAAGATTGCTCCAAGGACCTTGGAAAGATAGTTTTGAGTGATAGATGACTTATATTTCAACAGACAGAGAAAATATTTATAATTCCACACTTTTTAAAGTAACTGCTCAGAGGCCTATAGGCCTATCACCAGACTTTTGGCTGGAAAAAGCAATAAATCCTTACAGTTTGAGCTTTGTCAGGAATTTAAAGGGGTCTGGGATCATCCTAGGAGCATGACCTCAAATTTTCACAAGTCATGCCAGAATTCTTTCAAGTCTCTTATTGTTGAGGTTAGGATAGAACCAATATGTGCCAAAGTTTATGTCCTTCTCAATGCTAATTTTCCATTTGTCATTCAGGATGCTATATTTCAGTGCTTTAATGACAGAATTTCTCTAGTGATGGCTATTAAGTAGCATGAATTTATCCAATATATACAGGACAGTTACTATTAATAAATAAACTTTCTTAGAATGTTTTATTTAATAACTTGAAAATATCCAGATCAATCTTCTTATAATGGAGATACTTAATTGGTAGGGTTTACATATACATTGCTAATTATTGCTTACTAGAGCATGAAGGTCTAGAGAATGGCAATAGAGAATTAAGTTGTATTTGTGTGACACAAAATACCTATTTTGGCAGATTTTGGTTCTAAATTGATAGATTCTTTTGATAGTGTTTAGGGCCAACAATTCAATCAGAATATTGTAGATTACTCATGGAATTCAAATGTTTGGGTGGTTCTGACCTGAGAAAAGTGTTATGTAATGGCAAGCAAGAGAACAGATCCAGTATCCTTGGTCTTCTGAATAGAAACATTGCACTTTAGAGCTTTACAAATCCTCTCTTTAAATAAAAAATCACCTTACCTGGGTCTTATTCACATAATTATAATTATATTATTATTCTAATAATGAGCATGAGAAGTTTGACTAAATATTTGTATCTTACAAAGAGTTTAGAGAAATCGTGTTATCTTAAAGAAGCAGCTATATATGGTTTGTAATTTTATTCTCTGTGCTAGTCAAAGAAGATGATATTTTGTTTAAAAGAACTATACATCACACCATATAACCAGATTCTTGACCTGCTTAGTCTTAGAGCTAGACAACAAAGAGTGATATAAAAGCAATAAAACTTTAAATCCTGTATATATGGCCAATAACTGATTAGATAATGTTAGAAATTTTGGTAAATCTTGGTGAACTCAAGTGACCAACTAGACATTTTATTTGTAATTTTTCCTGACTCCTTTTAAAATATTACTGTAATCTTCAAGGTTGAACAGTGTCTTAAATGGGAAAACTCAGTCCTCACATGTTAAATTCAGTAACTTGCAAGTATATAGTTCAACACTGTTAGAATATTTTACTACTCTTGGAAGAGAGTCATTATGGGTGTAACCTAATTAAAACACTTTAACTCATTCATTCTGACACTGATTTTCTAAAAAGAGAAAATTGTGTGTGTGTGTGTGTGTGTGTGTGTGTGTGTGTGTGTGTTTAGGTCAAACAAGAAGAAATGTCTATTAGAATTGTATTTTGGATTTAAAATATAAATGACCATTTGAGATGGTCTTTAGATCACTTTTGATCTTCTGATAGTTGTAGTTGTGATTACATCAATACTCAGTAAATAAAGCAAGTAAATAAAATACTACTTCTATTTATATGGGTTAGCTATTTTATCATCCAAAGGCAATTCTACTTTATACAAAGCACAGATCTAGGGCCAGCAAGTGTTGTAGTGGTTTAGGCACTGGATTCCACATAGTTGACTGTGGTTTTAGTCCTAGATCCAGCAGCTTGAAACTCATGCCAGGAGCATATGCTTGCATGCCAAAATCCCGAGATGAGAATTAGAGAAGAAAGAATTGCTGCATGATCAATCCCACCAGGATGGTGTTTTCTCACTTTCTGTCTTTCTGTCTCTCTCTGTCACTCCAGCAAAAGCACATGCCCCAAAGCAAAAATCTCTGAATAAATAAATAAAAGCACAGATCTGGCAATTTTTTATTTGGTTTGAGAAAATGTAATAGTATTTTTTAAAAAGAATTATTTATTTAATTTTATTAATCATTATTATTATTTAATTTGACCAGAGAGAGAAGGAAACTAAGAAAGCAAGCTGTCAGGTCCAGTACTTGAACTGTGGTTGCCTATATGGGTGTCCAGTATCTTAAACACCATGCCACCTGCTGGCCCTTAGAGAAATTTTTGCTATTAGGTGACGAGTGTTTGCTGGAATGACAGAGAGACAGAAACTGAGAAATTTCCCTCCAAGGGGGATGGCCAAGCTGCAATCTCTTATCCTCCATTCTCCTCTTGGGATTTTGAACATACACACATGTAGCCAGCATGCATTTCATATCAAGTCCCCACATGGTCTGGGACTTGATCCATGACTGGCTACGTGGGCACCCAGTGCCTTAACCTCTATGCCACCTGCTAGCCCTGAGAAAATGTATCAGTCTTTTTTTTTTTTTTTTTTTTTTTTTTTTGGAGAGGTTTTCGCTATGCGCTCACCAGAAAGACAGAGAGAGACAGAGAGACAGAAAGCAAGAAATTACCCCCCAGGGGGGATGGCAACGCCACAATCCCTTCTCCTCCATTCTCCTCTAGGAATCTTGGGCACGCATGCACACGCGCCCGGCATGAGTTTAAGCAACCGGGTCCGGGACTCAAACCACAGTTGACTACATGGGAGTCCAGCAACATAGTCATTACGCTAACCGCTGGTCCCGAACATGTATCAGTCTTAACTCCAAGTAAGTGAGGAGATGGTGGGAGATCAGAATTTATTAATATAGAAAATACCATTAGATAATCAACAGTTATCCCATTCTATAATGGGTAGAATATAATAAAAACCCACAGTATTTTTATTGTTCTGAATTTTAACTAATTCTGTTACCATATATAATAATAAAATTACTCTTATATGTAAAACAGTCATTTCCCTGTTAAAAATGTTTCTTATACCTCCATCAGTTGGATTCTTTTCAATGATTCCTTGGCATAATTTGGACCTTCTAAAATAAATATTCTGATTTTGTCTATTACATATAAAGGAAATAGCTAAATTTTCTTTGATGAAAGACATGATAGCAATGAAAATTCTCACCAATAATAGTTAATATGTAAAATATTTCATAGTTGATTGGAATATCTTGGAGTCTATATAATGACATCATAATCAGTCAGTTTTAATTTACATTACTCCTAAAGAGGTTAGCTAAGAGGATTTGTCAATCCATATGATCTAATACATTTGTTTGATACTGCTTATATATTTTAATCTACCACATAGTTAACTTCTATCATTGTTGGACCCACCGATGGCGAACAGTTCCTGAGTTGGGGGGGCGAGGATTAAAGAAAAGACAAGAGGACAGGACAGGAACGGGAGGACTGCCAGTCAATACCGGTCAGCCACGAGTTAACTTTATTGCTCTGTTTTATACAGAAACATTTGGCTTCCTTAACGTGGGACTCAAAAGTCCTTGCTGAGCTTATCAGGTTGTTGTAACAATACTTGGAACATTCTGCACATAACAGTTCAGACGCCCAAGGCCAGGTCCAGACAATAACCCTTGTCTCCATCTAGCGGTCACGTCCTGCACGTTCCTCAAGTCTCCTTCCTGGCTCCCCACATATCATATAGGAAATTGTAACTGATTCCCTCAAATTTATATATTCAAATAACCCTACTCTAATAATTTAGGGGAATTCCCAACTGGGAGATTTGCTTTGCTTTGCTTTGATTCAATAAAAGCCAATAC
Source organism: Tupaia tana (assembly GCA_026018925.1). Classification (NCBI taxonomy): domain Eukaryota; kingdom Metazoa; phylum Chordata; class Mammalia; order Scandentia; family Tupaiidae; genus Tupaia; species Tupaia tana. Next base: position 72,647,446 of record JAKSZU010000009.1, on the reverse strand, counting down.
TTATTTTGCTTTTAATAATAAAATTTTCCTGGTGTCTGTGGATGGCTTGGTGGCTGAGGAGCTGGATTCCCACATGGTCAGCTGTGGTTTGAGTCCCAGAACTGGCAGTTTGCCTTCTTTCTGTCTCTCTCTGTCTCTCTCTGTTGAGTACACATGCCCTATAGCAAATTTTAAAATAATAATAAATAAAAATAAATAAATAATTCTTTTTAAAAGTATTAAAATTGTCCCTTTTAATTAGAATTTGGTATGTTTATAAAACCTTGTTCTCATCCATAATTCACAGAATTCGGTTAATCAGACTTTCTAACTGAATAACAGATTTATTGAGAATAAAAACCAAAGGCAAAATTGAATTACATGTCCCAGATCAAAGCAGATTTTCAGTAAATTCTATAGCATCTAATATTTGGAAGATTCTATATTTGAGAGATCTTCAAAAAGTTCAAGAAAAAATATATATTATGAAAAAAACTGACTATGGTTATAATTTTTTTGTGTGTGTGCCAAAATAAGCTGGTAGTTTAATTCCATTTTCTCATGAACTTTTTGAAATCCCTTCACATACCACATTAAAAAGTAATCCCCTTATAGTATAGAGAAAAGTCTTGTGATTTATAAAGGTGAAGCTCCTTAAGACATATAACTAGCTCTTGACTAAGCGCAGATATTTGCTTCTCATTAATAACAAGATGAATTTGGGGCCCAGCAGGTGGCACGGTGGTTAAGATTCTGGACTCCCATATGGCCAACTGTTGTTCGAGTTCCAGACACAGTGGCTTGAAACTCAAGCCAAGCACGTGTCCATGCATGCCCAGAATCCCAAGGAGAGAATGGAGAAGGGATTGCAGTGTGACCATTCCACCTGGGGAATGATTTCTTTCTTTCTGTCTCTCTGTCTCTGTTTGTCTCTCTGGTGAGTGCATGGACCATATGGCAAAAATCTCTCTCTCTCTCTCAAAAAATAAATGACTTTAAGGGTGACCAAAATAGCTTTAGATTTTTTTGGAATGGTCACCAAGAGTTAGCATCAATTTACTCAGAAGAAGTCATCAGATATTAAGTCACAGGATTGACTTTACCTAATGTGCAGACATCTAACTGGGAGACCGATTACCTCCTCAAAACATTTACTTCTGTTTACGTATTTTGATCAACTAGATTGGGGAGAAGTGTTCACATACTGAAATGTTCACTTTGTAAGCTAAATAATGTGATAGAGTGTATAAAAAAAATTAAAAAATTAAAAGTGTATTTTCTTAACTGGTGCTATTTTTTATTCTCAAATTCAAGCAATATTTAATTTTATGAGATTCCAGCTTTCATTGTCTACCACTTATGGTTTTCCAATCAATCCAGGTATAATTAATATATTAATATATTAATTAAGGTTCCCTTAGGCTTTAGTGGAAATGCAATGTTTCTAGTATGGGTTAAGAGGATATATCACCTATCTACTTCACCCTTAATTAATCAGTATCCAAATGTCCCTTAATTTCTTTTCTTTCCAATTTCTTAACTCATGGGACACTATGAATCTTTCCTTTCTTTTTTTTCTGGCTGCCTTCAAGATAAAGAAAAATGACTGCAGGGCAGAAGTGTATAAATAAAAGTCCACCTATGCTTAAGCAAGAAATTTTTATTCTCTATTGTGAAGAGAGATATTGGTTCACTTGTCAACAGGCTTTGTTGTCTATAGATATACAGGTTAAAAGTTAGTCAACAGTTCTATAAAGTGTCATACAAGTAGTGTTCCATAGATAGCTATCTCCACCAGAGTACCACTGCAAATTATGCAAAGAGATTATATTTACCACATACCTCTTAAGCTACTGGAATCTTTGATAACAGAGCACCTCTTTGTAATGTCTCTCACAGAAAAATCCCTCAATAATATACCTTCTCTGACTGACTCCTTTGGAACATTAAAGTAAGTTTTAGAAATTTCAGACATGTGGAATCTTTTTCTTTTCTCTTTTCTTTTTTTTCTTTTCTTTTCTTTTCTTTTCTTTTCTTTTCTTTTCTTTTCTTTTCTTTTCTTTTCTTCTCCCTTCTCTTCTCTTTTCTTTCTTTCTTTATTTAGACTTTTGTCTTAAGTCATGTGTACTCATGGGGGGGGGAGAGTTAGAAATCACCCCCTACGGGAATGTCTATGCTGCAATCTCACTCCTCCATTCTCTTCTTGTGATTTTGAGGCACGCATACACATGTGCCCAGCATGTTTTCAATCTGCTTGGTCCAGGATCAAACATCACAGTCAGCCATATGGGATCCAGCCCCTTAACCACCATATGTCCTGCTAACTTGAGTTCTTTTATTTTCTAAATATGGTGTTTTATGAAAAAGCTTCATTGCAAATAAGAAATTTTATATACATATTTCTAGTCATAAATATAATACATATATAAAATATATGTTTTATATAAAATATGTATTATACTTATGACTACATATATAATTCTTATTTATATATTTGCACATGCATATATACAAGTTGATAATATTCCTCATCAATTTTTCTCTGCATATTTTAAATGATAAGTAAAGCAGTAATAGAATAGCATTAAGATTCTATTTTCTTCCCATTGAAACTACTTTTTTAGATCCTTCTCTGGTTAATGTATTTACTAGTAAATAGGCTTGATTTCTTTCTCTATGTATCTGCCAGAAAAATTTCCATGGCCTGGATTTTCATTTAAAAACTCTCCATTTGTCATTATTATTGTTGTTATTATTATTATTAGACAGGGCCTTGCTGTCATGATCGGTCTGCCTTAGCCTTCCCAAGTCACTGAGATTACAGACATAGGCCTCCACATTCAGCCTTTAAGTTGGATCAGGAATCAAATCCTGGCCTCCCATGTGGTCCCAGCCTTCAGAGCAGTGTCTCAGCAGTATGTGCCACTGTGACTGAGTCTTTAGTTCTTGTTTTTGATTTAGCATGGGATGTCTTTTGGTGATTATGGTGTCTATGGCCCAACATGAATATAGAGGGAGTCTACTGTCTTTAACTTACTTATTTATTATTAATTGAATATCTACAATATATTATGAACTGTTCTATGTGAAGTAGTGAACAAAATCTGACACCTACCCCCATAAAAAATTTTATGGAGCTCACATTCTAATAATTTTGTATTTATTTTTAAAATGAATGTGTTTCTCCCTATCCCTGTTGCTGTTGTCCCGTATAAATTGTCGTATTTCAAGGAAAAATTCAAAAGGAAATGTTGTGTTATCCCTGTTCAAAATAAGTATCAATACATCCTCTAAACTCATGGAAATTATTCTCTAGGTGCTTATGAATAATATAATTTGGTAAGAATTCTGTTTTCAAAAGCCAGCATATTTCTAACAGTATTTAATGTTAACTAGATCAGGTTTTCACATTTTTGTACTTGGAGAATCACAAGATACATTTTTAATACCTGAATTAGATGTCAATAGGACAGTATGCTGCATAGATCATTAAAATATATATTGGGGTATTGTGGACTCAGCAATCAAAATCCCATAGGGAGCCTATGTAATCAAGAAAGCTTCATTTCAGATTCTTATATTCAATTTTTGTTTTTGTTTTTGGATTTTTTGTTTGTTTGCTTGTTTTTTGTTTTGAGAGATTTTTGTTATAGGGCACATGAACTCGCTGGAGAGGCAGAGAGAGGGAAAGTGAGAAATCACCACCCGGGGGATGGCCACGTTGCAATCCCTTCTTCTCCATTCTCAGAATTTTCGGTATGCACACACAGGTGCCCAGAGGGAGTTTCAAGCTGCAGAGTCCAGGACTCTGTAATTAACCACGTGGGAGCTCAGCACCTTAACCATTACACACATCTGCTGGCCTCCTACATTCAGTTTTTAAAGTATCTTAATTACAGCAAGAAAATAACATAATGATAATCACAGTAATGAGTCTACCATTCAGGTATTCCTTACTATGCTTTTGGCACTGTTCTAAGTGCTGGACAAATATTAACACCTTTAAATACGTATAGAAACTCTGTGAGGTAGGACTGTTATTTTCCTAATTTTAACAATGAAGAAACTGGAGTATTTAATGCCCCTACCAGCAATTTGGCATCAAATTTAAAGAGGCATTTTAGGATTAAAACAATGCCATTACATTGTACTATTTAGCATAAACCTTCTATCCAAGTATGCCACAATGTTCGTATTCCTAACTTTCCCTTCCATAGGAAAAATCATTGTAAGAATTCTGATTGAGAAGGTTAAGAATTCTATTGTGCTTTTTATAGATTGAACTTAGCTAGGTAATGTTTAAATATGGGCCACTAAGTTTTTGGTAAAGAGTATCCCTGCTTCCAAGTGAAAGTTTTCTTATCACAACTTCAGTCTCATGCAAAACTCATAACAAATTAAATTAATTAGATATTTCTAATGAAAAACAATCTAAAACATATTAATTATCACTTTCACTCTAAGGAAATCTCCATGATAGAATTTGTATTTTCATGTAGGTATCACAGAGATAGGTTAAAAGTAAAGATGTGTTTTTATTGGTTATATGTTTTGCTTAATTTTATTTAATTTTATTTGACATATTATATTCAATTGCAAAGGCTACAATCTGCTGAAATGACAAAGAGCTTTAATCCAAGTATGTGTGCTTCAAATGCTATTGTACAAACATATTTTATTTTTATATTGTAGTATTGAAAGGAGACTGTGTCCAAATACTTACCCATGTATACTAATTGATTCTTCTGCTCTTTTTTGTTTTGTTTTGTTTTTGTTTTTGCTACAGGGCATGTGCACTCAACCAGAGAGAGACAGACAGAAAGACAGAGAGGGAAAGTGAGAAATCATCCCCCAGGGGTCATGACCACACTGCAGTTCCTTCTCCTCTAGTCTCCTCTCAAGATTTAGAGCATGCAAGGACACACACCCAGCATGATTTTTCAAGCCACCGGGAGTCCAAAACTCAAACTACAGAGTTGGCAATGTAGGAATTAGCAAGTTTACCTCCATGCCACCTGCCTGCCCTTTCTGCTCTTTCTTAAGGGATGTATATCACATCAATATGTGATGGATTGCTTATAATCATTAACAGCTTAGAAGTTTTCTTAAGATATGTTTTTGTATACAACTGACTGTTTCACCACATTGTATAGACTGGCTTAGGGGAGTTAATGTAGACATTCTACATTTTCCCTCCTTAGCTTTTAAATTAACTATAGTATAGTTGTTTAAGTTTCCCTAGGATAAAAGACAAGCAAGAGAATGAATGCATTTTTAAACTGTTTTCCAGTAATGGTTTTCAAATAAATATTATCTCATAAACAATGTTTTCTAATTTGCCTATGAAGCCTGTGTGTATATATATATATATATATATATATATATATATATATGTGTGTGTGTGTGTGTGTGTGTGTGTGTATTATAAAATTTATTTAAAGTTAAAATAATATTAAAGTTAACTTCTCTTTAATTACTTTTATGATTCAGCCAAAAAATTAAATTGAATCCTGACCTTATTGGCAGAGTTCCCAAGAGGTGGCACTAGAAATATATTCAAGGTTTATAAACTAAGCTGGTACTTCCACTGTCACTATTATCATCTTATATACATTTTAGTCTTTTATATCCCCAAAATGTTTTGAATTTAGCTTATGTTGTTCCTTTTTATGCCAACTCTATAAAGAAAGTAGAAGAAGAGGTATTTTTATTCCTATTTTGTAGATTAAGAAGCTGTAACTCGAGTTTGTCCAATAATACTCAGCAGTTTCTCGAGCTCAGGAAAATTGGCATTTGTGGCTGGATGATGCTTTTTTTGGAGGTCCAGGGATCCTGCCTATAATTATAGGATGTTTAGTAGCATTCCTGGTTTCTATCCACTACATGCTGGTCGCAATTTTCCAGTTATGATAACCATAAAGGTCTTGATATATGCCAGATATCTCTGGTGTGAAAATCACCATTGATTAAAATATACATATACATATATGTGTGTGTGTGTGTGTGTGTGTGTGTGTGTGTATATATATATATATATATATATGTATATATATATATATATATAATTTTTATCTTATTTTTTATTTTTTCCCCAAAAAATGTTCTGAGAAATACAAAGACGCTTGTTGGGATGGTGTCTAAGATACTAACTTTAATGTATTAAAATTCAGTTTCTCTTTATAAAACACTTGTATAAAGAAAATTGGGTTCAGTAGAGAGATTGGTGTGGAGATTAAGGCTGGATCCCACATGGCTGACTCTGCTATTAAAGTCCTAGTGGCTTGAGAAACATGCAAAACATATGCACGTGTGTGCCCAAAATCTCAAAGGAGAAAGAAGAAGGGACTGTAGTGTGGCCATCTCCCTGAAAGATGCTTTCTTACTTTCTCTGTCTCTGTCTCTGTCTCTGGAAATTACACATGCCCTATAGCAATTTTTTTAATTACAAACATAAAAATGTTGGTGCCAGCTGATGGCATGGTGGGTATGGTGCTGGACTCCCACATGGCTGACCACAGTACAAGTCCCAGACCTGGCAGCTTGCTTTCTCATTTCCGGTCCCCTCTCCCTCCCTCATCTCTCTCTGAAGAGCACATGAGCTCTACAGGAAATTTTAAAAATAGCAATAGTAAGTAAAATTAAATAAATAGTACTTTAGAAAAAATAAAATAAAAACATTTATTTTAATTAGGAGATTTTCACAGACCAAATATGTTGATTGTCCTAGTAAATTCATATAAAAAAAGATTTTTCACAAAATATAGTACTTATCAATTTATCATGTCCCTTGTTTTTTCAGGAAACTAATTCAGACTTTAAGTATATGATGTTAATCTATTTGTATTAAAGAGAAACTTGAAAGAGACCAAAATCATGGATTTAAAGTTGCAGTATCGATCACTTTTTCTTTGTGACCTTTTTTATTTTTTAAATATATTTTTTATTTCAATTTCTCTTATACATTCAATCACATATGTCACTTGGCTTGCAAAGTTAATATTCCAACTTGTATATATTTCTCACCAGTCCAGTTGAGAATATTATACACATTATCTTCAACAGATAATAACCCATTTCTTTGTCCCATAAATACCTTGCCACTCTATTTTTCTCCTTAATATTTTTCCTCAGACTCTCCTCCTTTACCCACCTGCTTCGTACACTGTATCTGGTATTTATAACCATTTTCTAAGTTTCTATATCCTCTAGTCATTCCATTTGGGTCATAGAGTGCAGACACTTAGTATATATTAAGTAGAGGCATATAATGCCTTCCTTCATAGTCTGGCTTGCTTCACTCAGTAGTAAATCTTCAATATTCATCCACTTTCTGTCAAAATCTAGGGTCTTGTTTTTTTATGGCTGAATAGTATTCCATAGAATATATGTGCCACAGTTTTTCAATCCATTCATCTGTTTGTGGGCATTTGGGTTGGTTCCATGTCTTAGCAATTGTTAATAATGCTGCAATAAACATCAATGTGCAAGCACTTTTCCAACTAAGGATTCTTCTGTCCTTTGGGAAGATACCAAGGAGTGGGATTGCTGGATCATATGGTAGTTCTATATGTAGATCTTTGAGGTATCTCCAAATTGTTCTCCACAGTGGCTGGACCAATTTACATTCTCACCAGCAGTGTAGTAGAGTTCCCCTTTCACCACACCACAGCCAGGAGTTATCATTTTTTTTTTTTAATCTTAGTCATTCTGACTGGGGTTAGGTGTTATCTCATTATGGTTTTGATCTGCATCTCCCTTCTGATGAACGATGTTGAACATTTTTTCATATGCCTTTTGGCTATTCATATATCTTCCTTAGAGAGTGTTTTTTTCCAACTCATTCTCCCATCTTTTAATAGGGTTGATCATCTTTTTTTCAGAAAGCTGCATGAGTTCCATGTGTATTCTGGTTATCAGTCCCTTATCTGATGCATAGTTTACAAAAGTATTTTCCCATTCTGGGAACCAGCAGTTAGCGTAATGGCTATGTCGCTGGACTCCCACGTGGTCGACCGCGGTTCGGGTCTCGGACCCGGTGGCTTACAACTCACGCCGGGCGCATGTGCGTGCGTGCCCGAGATCCCGAGAGGAGAATGGAGGAGAAGGGATTGCGGCGTGACCACCCCCCCTGGGGGGTGATTTCTCGCTTTCTGTCTCTATGTCTCTCTCTGTCTGTCTGGCGAGCGCACGCGCCCTATAGCGAAAAACCTCTCCAAAAAAAAAAAAAAAAAAAAAAAAAAAAAAAGTATTTTCCCATTCTGAGGGCTGTCGATTCACTCCAATTACTGTGTCTTTTGCCATGCAGAAGCTTCTTTTTTTCCCCCACATTTTATTGATTCACAAAATCCCTTAAACTAAAAGTATGAACAAAACTAGTATCTAGTTACAAGTACACTGTAATTTTCTTCTGAAAGATTTTTTTTTAATTATTTTACATTTATTCCCTCTGCATCGTTACAGCATACAAAATGTGATTTCCCATCCAGAATACACTGTATAGTGGCTTAATCATACATGTTATTGTCAATAATTTTCCATTTTAGTTTCCCCCTATTTCTAACCCTTTGCCATTTCCCACCCTCCTCCCACATTATCTCAGGTATCTATAGTTATTTTCCAATCCTTTTCCCCCTACATTTTATTGATTCACAAAATTTCTTAAGTAATCTAACTACTTTCAATAGCAAGTTCAGCTGGTATGTACATATCTCTGAATACATGTCTGACTTTAGGGGTGAAACTCTGAGTGGAATGAATATACTATAAGGTAGCACCCAACTGATGCTATATGGCTTACTACGGTCATTAAATAGGTATTTTAAATATATTTTTTAATTTCAAGAAAAGAAGTTTTAGCTTTAATAAATCAAAGAAATGCTAAGGAACTTTGCTTAAAACTTAAAGCCAGGATACAGGTTGGAGTTATGTTCAAATATTAGGTACATGAACATATCATCAGCTCGAGATGGGACAAAAGTCCTTAAAACTGGAAAACAAAGCATAGAAAAAAATCAGCAATGTTTTAGTCAAAAGTCATAAAATGCTATTTTACTAGTTCAGTCTCATGTACTTAATCTATCTTCTACTGTGGTTTGATCTTCCCCATTAAATTCTGGGATATAATGTTCAACTCCAGACTTGTCCCTATGATTAAGTTGGCCATTTTCTTAGTTTTTGAACTCTTATTACTGTGTGTCTATATTTAATTTTCCCGGTATAGCACTCCCTTCAGAACTTCTTGGAGATCTGGTCTAGTGTTGGTAAATTCTTTCAGGTTTTATTTATCTGAGAATATTTTTGTCTTTTCTTCCCATATGAAGGATAATTTTTCTGGGTACAGTATTCTTGGTTGAAATTATTTTTCCCTTTATACTTTGAATATATTTTCCCATTCTTTCTTCGCTCACATTTTTTATGATGAGAGGTCCACTGCTAGCCTGATGAGATATCCTTTGTAGGTAACTTGCCCGTTTCTCTCTTGCCTTTCTTAGTATCTTGTCTTTGTCTGTGGTTTTGGTCAATCTGGCTGTAATGTGTCTTGGAGAAGATCTTCTTGGGTTGATTCTATTGGGGTTGCTTTGTATTTCTTGGGTCTGGATCTTTGAGTTCCTTTTTAGGTTTGGAAAGTTTTCTTCCAGGATTTCATGGAATAGATTATCAATGCCCTTATGTGTCTCTTCGCCTTCTGGGATACCATTTATCCAGATGTTTGGACGTTTGATGGTATCTAGTATTTCATTTCTGGGGGGCCATTTTCTCAGTCTTCATGGTGGATTTTTCTAGGCCAGCGATTCTATCTTCTACATCTGACATTCGATTTTCTGTATGATCTAGTCTGCTCTTAATACTTTCAAGGGATATTTTGACTTCCTGTATTATAGCCTTCATCTCTAACAGGTCCATTTGATTCTTTTTTAGAGTGTGCATTTCCTCTTTTAGATCTTTTAAGAATTTCCTCACCTCCTGGAACTCATCAGCTCCTTTCTCCTGCCTCTTCTGCAGTTGATTGTCTCTCTTCTCTTCCATCTCTGTTAGCTTTGTCATTATGAACATTCTAAAATCCTTATCAGACATTTCCATGAGTTTCATTGTACTGTCTGAGGATGAAGAGGTGTCATTCTTTTTCCTTGGAGGAGAATTCTTGTCTTGCTTTCCCATATTTCTTGTGATCCTGTGGTGATTTCTAGTCATCCAATGGATGGTGCATTTCTTCCTAATTCTTGAAGTTCAATCTGAGCGTTCAGAGGCGAACAGAACGAGGTGATCTGCCTACTGTTCCATTTTGACTCTTTTTACATTGGATTCAAGGTGAATAAAAAAATATTCTGGCCCTAATCATATTCAGATGATTGGAAACTGTTCACTTTGACCTGTCCAGACATTTAGTGCATAGAGGCTGATAGGAAAATGAATAAAGAAAAAGGGAAAATAATTAAGAAGAGGAAAAAAGAAGAAAAAATAAATTGTAAAAGAAGGAGGAAAAATAGAGAACAAAATCCATAAGATTATAATTTTTAAAAGCAAAGATGAAAACTGCACAGTGTGCATGCTCACCGCACAAAACCAGTATTTCACAGCTGAAATATGGTATCCATCTCAGGATAGGCCTGGATTGGGTTGTGCCTTTCCTACTAGAAATGAGTCTGGAGAGGGAAATCTCAGGAGAAAAGTCTTCATTTTTGGTCAAGGAAATCAGTATTTCACAGCTGAAGTATGGTATCCATCTCAAGATAGGTCTGGATTGGGTTTTGCCATTCCCACTAGAAATGAGTCTGGAGGGGAATGTCTCAGCAGAAAATATTCCACCATGCAGAAACTTCTAATCTGATGTAATCCCACTTGTCTGTATTTGGGATTATTGACTGTGCTTCAGTGTGTTATTTAAGAAGTCTTTGCCTACCGCAATGTCTCCGTGAGTTTCCCCAGTGTTTTATAGCAGTAGTTTCATATTTTGAGCTCTTAGGTTTAGATCTTTGATACACTTTGAGTTGATTTTTTATAAATGATGAGAGGTAGGGGTTTAGATTCATCTTTCTGCAGGTGGCTGGATATCCAGTTTTTCCAGCACCATTTGCTAAAGAGATTTTCCTTTTCCCACTGGACTGATTGGTACCCTTTGTCAAAAATAAGTTGGCTGTGTATGTTTGGGAGTTTATTTCTGGAGTCTCTACTCTGTTCCATTTGTTCACCTGTCTGTTTCTGTGCCAATACCATGCTATTTTGGTGTCAAGGAGTGAGATGCCGCCCTATCCACTTTTCTTGCACAGAATTGCTTTGGCAATACGACGTCTTTTATGATTCCAGACAAATTGTATGATTGTCATTTCTACATCTGTGAAGAATAAGAATGTCTCTGGCACTTTGATTGGGATTGCATTAAATATATAGATTAATTTAGATCAAATTGATATTTTGATCATATTAATTCTTTCAATCCAGTAACATGGGATGTCCTTCCAATTTTTTGTGTCATTTTTAATTTCATTTTTTAGCTTCTCATAGTTTTCCTTGTGGAGGTCTTTAACTTCTTTGATTAGATTTATTCCTAGGTATCTTATACTTTTTGTGGCTCTGGTAAATGGAATTACTTTTTTCAGTTCTATCTCAGTCTCCCTGCTGATCATATATAGAATTGCTATAGATTTCAGTATGTTGAATTTGTATCCTGCAACTTTACTATATTCATGTACTACTTTCAGAGTTTTTTTTATGGATACCATTGGGTCTTCTATGTTTACAATCATGCTACCTGCAAATAGAAATAATTTCACTTCTTCTTTACATATTTGAATGCTTTTACTTTATTCTCTTTTCTGATTGCATCAGTGAGGACTTCCAGCACTGTATTGAAAAGGAGTGGAGAAAGTGAGCATCCTGATCTTGTATCAGTTTTTACCAGAAAGGCTTTCAGCTTTTCCCCTTTCAGGATGATGTTATCTATGGAATTTTCATAGATAGCTTTTATTGTGTTGAGGAATTAGCCTTCTATGCCAATTTTGCTGAATCTTGATCATGAAGGGATGTTGTATCTTATCAAATGCTTTTTCTGCATCAATTGATATTGTCATATGGTTTTTATCTTTCTATTAATATGATGTATTACATGTATGGTTTTGTGTATGTTGAATCAACCTTGCATTCCCAGAACAAAGCCTACCTAGTCATGATGTATAATCATTTTTATATGTTTTTGGATATGATTTGCTAGTATCTTGTTGAGAATTTTTGCATCTCTATTTATCAGAGATATTGGTCTACAGTTTTCCTTCCTTGTTCTGTCCTTGTCTGTTTTAAGGATAAGGGTGATGAAGGCTTCATAGACAGAATTTTGGAGTGTTCCACCCTTTTGGATCTTTAGAAATAACTTGAGTAGAATGGGAATTATCTCTTCTTCAAAAGTTTTGTAGAATTCAAAAGTGAATTAAAGGAGGTGAGTTTGTATTTAGCCCTTAATGATTGGTAAAATTTGGACAGAATAAAAAGGGGAAGGAAGTCACCCTGAGCAACAGCCCTAAGGATTTGTAAGGACATTGTATATTGATTTGTATATCATCCTGTTTAAAGAAAAGAATTTGGGTCTGAGAATATGTAGAAACACAGCTGGAGGGGCCAGCATATTTCTTAGTGGTTAAGGTGTTGGACTCCCACATGGTTGACTGAAGTTTGAGTTCCAGATCTGGCAGCTTGAAATTCACATAGGGCTTGAGTGTATGCATGTCCAGAATCTCGAGAGGGTAATGGAAGATGGAAATGGAGGAGAAGGGATTGAGGCATGGACATCCCCCTGGGAGATGATGATTTCTCACTTTCTCTCTCTGTGTCTGTCTGTCCAGTGAGCACACACACACTCTATAACAAAATCTCTCTCTAAAAAAAAGAGAAAGAAAGAAATACAGCTTGAAGTGGAGGAAATTTATTAATATAAGCTATATCCATGTTTATAGATAGTAAGTCATTTAAGGATTTTTTAGAGAGATTTTTGCTATAGGGCATGTGCACTCACCAGAGAAATGGAGAGAGAGAAAGTGAGAAATCCCCCCCCCCCAGGGGTGGATGATCATACTACAATCCCTTCTCCTCCTTTCTCCTCTCGGAATCTTGAGCATACATACACACATGCCTGGTGTGAATTTTAAGCCTCTTGGTTCAGGACGTGAACCAAGTTTGACTATGTGAGAGTCTAGTGACATAAGCATTATGCCATTTTCTGGTCTCTATTTAAGGATTTTGAGCAGGAAAATGACATGATAAAAGTGGTAAGGAAGATGTAACTAGATAAATTAGATGTTAAAAGACTGAAGGCAGGAAATTTCAATAGGAGACTTTTGCTTGAACCAAGATTTGAGGGAAGGAGGGAGGAGCTAATATTTAAAATACCCACTATGTACCAGGAATTGTGCTGTTTTTATTTATTTTCTGATTGAATCCCTTTTTCTTTTCATAGCAATCTCATTTTCCATATGAGAATATAATTAGGAGTGTTGAATGATTTGTCAAAATTCATCCTGCCTGATACTGGATTAAATTTCAGGTCTGCTATATTTATAGATAGTAATTGAAGAGGGGAGAGAGGAATGCAAGAGATAATATGTTGGGGGGTCAGAACACAAAACTCTAAAACATAGCCCCTTGGCATACAAAGCATTTTAAGATGAAGGAAATTGAAAAACAAGCAAACAAACAAAAAACACAGAAGTAAGAAGGTCACCCTCTGACCTCCCTCCTTTCTCCCTTGAAGGATGTCATAAAGTAATTCTCTAATCTATCACCCCTGGTAGTAGGTCATAAGACCCTCATTCCAGAGAGGTCTTGTCTTATATCCAGAGGTCAAAAAGACCTAACAAACAGGCCTTGCTAAGTTTCCTCCTAGTTTATTACCATTAGGTCATACACTACTGTCTTCCAATCATATTTCTGCATGACTGTTCATAAAAATGCATGGTCTTCCCTGGGTCTCAGTGTCTTTTTTATGAAGGTTCCCATTGACACAGAGGTGAAGGGGTGCAGAGATGATCAGGCCCAGCATATCCAGCAGGACACAGGTTCTTGTCCACAGAGCTCATGAAGAATTAGAGATGTGGACACAAAGAGTGGGTATAGCAAAGTGTAGAAGTTTATTGAAGGAGAGGGAAGGAAAAACAGGGCTCCCAAGAAGAAGGGCAGGGTCCTTGAAAATGGGTTGCCAAGGAAAAACTGAAGCAAGGGATTTTTATTTTGGTCAGGAAGGGCCTTGTCTGGACTTGTTCTAGGTGGGGTTTGGGCATGCCTCTCCTCATGGTGGCAGGCAGACACATGCTGGATAGGTCCAGTTATTCTTCTAGTTTGGGAATGGGTATAAAGGTCAGGAGACACTTTGTTTAGAAGCATTGGGCCATAAAAACCATTATCTTATCTTTGTGGTGGGGCTTGGGAAAAAAGCCTTTGTTGTAGCTCTAGGTTGTGATGCCTAAGTCAGTCGCTGAGCTACCATTGAAAACCATTTCTCCACAGCCAGTCTCTCCTGAGCAAGCAACCAAATAGCTTGGCTCCATCTTAAAACTTAGACACTTTGTGATGCCATTTTGGGCCTATACCCTAAACTATATTTTTAGGGTCCTGTCTCCTACCTCACTATGTCACATAAAATTTATATTAAAAGATTGTTATGTAGGGGCCAACAGATGGCATAGTGGCTATGTCTCTGGACTCCCACATGGTCAACTTGTGATTGGAGTTCCAGACCCAGTGGCTTGAAATTCATGCCAGGCACATGTGTAGTGTGTGCCCAAGATCCTAGGAGGAGAATGGCAGAGAAGGGATTGTGACATGGCCATCCCCCTAGGAGGTTATTTCTCATTTTCCCTCTCACTGTATCTGTCTCTCTTTCTCTCTGGTGAGTGCAGTTGCCATAGGAAAAAAAAACTTCTTTAAACAAAGTTATTATGTATTTCTTTTGTTAATCTGTATTTTGTTATAGGAGTCTCGGTCATGAGCCTATCAATGGCTAAGGAAAAGATACTACTTTGACTCAAATAACGACAATTATAAAGGCTAAATCAATATGACTTAGTGAAGAAATTTAAGGCTAGACTTGGGGTTTTGGAAGGTGGAGAATAAAAGTTAGGTCTTGCTTTTACAAACAATTGTCAAGCAAAAATTACACTTGCCATTCTCAAATAAAGTTAGACTTTATTATTTGCAATACTGCCTTGTTTCTGAGTCATTCTGGAATACAGATATATAAGGACACTGTACTTTAGAGCCACTCTATAGCTACCCAAGTTTCAAACCATCTATAGCATTGAGTATAAGCAAATAATTTTATTTTGGAGGTGATGTTATTTTTGAGGGTATTGGTCAAACAAATGTTCAAAAGTCCTGAGCCAGGGGACCTTAGACTATTGGAAGTAATTTTAATAAAGACACAATGGCACCATCTCCTGTATTTCTCACATTGTTTAGAAGCACATTGATTATTTTATTCAGGCTTCTATAAATTGTGCTAAATTGTAAACACAAAGACCTATTACATCTAGAAATATACGTAATCATTCACTAGCTGTATGTTTTCATTATTTATAATTTTCAGGTAAGAGGAAATAGTCTTGGAGTCTATACCTAAATGTAGTTTGATATAAGCATAGTTATTGTCAAAGGATGGAAGGATTGTTAATTCATCCAGGAAATTACCTTGGATGATAAAATGCTCAATTAGAAAGCCCAAATGTAGGCTTTAATGGCATACCGAGGTACTAATGGGAGTAATCCTTTAGATAGAAGGGATTTTTGCTATTTGAGACCAATATGAATTCCCTTGGCATTGTACCTATGCACCATAAAAAAAGGTGTGCTTTGTCACAACATGAAGAATAAGAAAAAGGTCTACTAGCTTTGAGACTATTTCATAGAAATTCCTAGAAGCCAAATCAAAATTCATTTTAAGTAGGTATTAGATGAATGGTAAGTCTTTTCAGCCTTTTCATCTACATTTAGAAAAATCTTGCTAGACCTCTATTTGATCACATTGAATAGAGGACTTTTCCATATAATGATTAAAAAACTGTGGTTTGGTTCCTACTAAAAAAACAGCAAAATAACAAGCTTTGTAATAGAACAAGATGAAAATTCAGGGGTTTTTTTTCTAAGTATGTTTTTATTAAAATATTTTTATCATTGACTTTATATTTAAATTTCTCTCATGACAAAGCAAAGCACCAATCTGTCTCAATTTGGAACTGCATAGAACACAAATGGAACAAATATATTAGGGATATAAATGGACAGTTTTGTAGAAATCACATGTCAATTGCATTCCACATAATGTTATATTGAATATTTATCAGATAAAGAATTATGAAAGCAACTTTGGCAAAACAAAAAATTACAAGAAATCTATTAATCTTTCCAAATTTTGTGCAATCAATAATTTCCTTTCGTTTGTTTTCTTTTTTTTAAATTTTTTGAGAGGTTTTTGCTATAGGGCGCGTGTGCTCACCAGAAATACAGAGAGAGAAAGAGAGACAGAAAGTGAGAAATCACCCCCAGGGGGGTTGGCCACGCCGCAATCCCTTCTCCTCCATTCTCCTCTCGGGATCCTGGGCATGCATGCACACGTGCCTGGCGTGAGTTTACGCTACCAGGTCCAAGACTCGAATCGTGGTCGACTATATGGGAGTCCAGTGACATAATCATTACACTAACTGCTGGTCCCTGCAATCAATAATTTCTTGAAAGTAATTGTTTACCTATTGACAGATTATTTGACTAAATATTTTTAGTTAATATTTCCTATTATGGTAATTGATCAGCTCTTTATTTACCAAAGCCATTTCTCTTTAGATTTTTTCATTTTTGTCATCTTAATTAACTTTTGAAATAATTATAATTTGCATTTTAAGCTTACTAAATAATTAAAATATAATAACTCAATGTATTTTCCTACTTCTGTGGATTTAGATCTCCCATATCTGAAAGAACATAGTTCATGATTTGTATAGACTTTTCCATAATAATAATTGGAAAACTATTATTTGGCTTGGTATTGTTGCAACAGAAGGAACAACTGTAAAAGCAAAAGTTATAAGGGGAAAGGGAAGTTTATAGGTCTCACAAAGCTAGCATAAAATAAAGAGTCAGACCCTAGGACATGTAGGCAGACCCACCATTGGTATGGCCAGATGGTGGCAACATGTCTTCTATCCTGAAATATCTAGGGACCTTTATGCTAATAAAATGGTTAAAATAAATGTAAGTTGTTCTCAAAGAGTTTACATTGGATAACTATAACAGAGGAGGATTTTATGAAAATGGGGACAGGATTAAGATTGGGTTAAAGCCCATTAGCAGAAGCTATCTGAAACAATTTATTGGCAGCGATGGTAGTCCATTCAGCAATATTTATGACTAGCCCAAGGGAAAATGCAAACGTGATTATCTTGAAAAAGAACATCTTGTGACAGTCAGTTTAATAGGCAATAGAGAGTATTGGCAACCAGTGAGCCGCTCCCTCCCCCTCAACCTCTTAAAAATTTGTATACAGCAATCTCTTTTCCAGATTACCTTTATATTCACAGTACCTACTGAAAGGTAGCAAACAAAACAAAACAAAACACTCATAACAGAAGTTGGCAAAAAATAAGAAAGAAATGATTATTTAAATTTTTGTACATGGTCCTGATTATATACTATCTCAAATGTAGAATACAGTACTCAGGTTTCAGGTAGACTTAAAAGCGAATACCAATCTATTCTTTAGAAATTTAATAAAATTAATTTATTTAACTGATATTTTATGTCAGGCAAGTTTGGAAGAAATATTAAACCTATAGTCCCATCTTCTCCTTTGGCAGCTAATTAATTTAGAAGGGGATAAGTGTTTGAAACT
Source organism: Tupaia tana (assembly GCA_026018925.1). NCBI lineage: Eukaryota > Metazoa > Chordata > Mammalia > Scandentia > Tupaiidae > Tupaia > Tupaia tana. Next base: position 72,629,604 of record JAKSZU010000009.1, on the reverse strand, counting down.
TAGTTTGCTTGATTTATGTTCTTTTCTTGAGATTGGAATAAGAAGAAGATAAAGCTATTTGATATCTATATGACCTTTGGTAAATATTAAGAACTTTTTTTAACAAGTATTTCATAACAAAGCAAAGATAATAGTGTTTTATTTTGTCTTTAGAGAAACTGACTTCTAATTTTCATTTAGAATTGACATCAAATTGCATATCTATGTAATATTGTGGTTTTACACAATATTTATTGTGTAAATATTGAAGTTTATGTAAAATCAAATTTTGCAGAATGCATTATTATTTCAATTGTACTTTTTCTTCTAAGTCTCTCATTTGCTTCTCACTCCGTGTGTAATAATCTGAGGTAAAAGAGTTATTCCATTTACAAACGTGCCAATCATTAGTAATTAGAGCTAGAATATTTTAAAATTAATTCATTAATTAATTTAATATCATAATCTTGTTTATATTACATTGAATCACATACAACTTTACATTGTATTACATTTCTTTTACCAGAAGGAATACCATGCATAACAGTCCATACAGAGACATTAAAATCCCCATCTTCATCATCCAATAGCTTTTCATTTTTTCCTGATTCTTCTCATTATTATTCCAATTATTTTTTAAACAGTCATTCACTATTTACTATTTTGCTTGTAAAAAGACTTAACACAACATGAGATACTTCTCAGACCAATCCAGTTAAGAAAACTACACATGTCATCAACAGGTAATAAACCATATCTTTGTCCCACTAATGTCATTCCTCTGTATCTGTTCTCTTGCTGTTTTTCTCTATACTCTTCTCTTCTCCCACCCTACTCCATACTGTCTTATCATCATTAACTATTTTCACTGCTTTTATGCCCTCCAGTATTTCAATCTCTACCATAGAGTGTGGATAGTCAGTATATATTAAGTGAATACATACAGTATCTTTCATATCTTGGCTTACTTCTCTCAGCAATAGGTACTCCATATCCAACCACTTTCTATCAAATACCAGCGTCTTGTTCTTTAAGGCTGAATAGTATTCCATACAATATATATGCCACAATTTTTCTATCCATTCTTATGTTTGTGGACATTTGGGTTGGTTCCATGTCGTGAATAATGCTGCAGTAAACGTGGATGTACATGCCCTATTACAACTGAGCATTCTCCTGTCTTTTGGGTAGATACCCAGAAGTGGGATTGCTGGATCAAATGGTAGTTCTATTTGTAGATATTTGAGGAACCTCCATATTGTTCTCCACAGTGGCTGAATCAGCTTACATTTCCACCAACAGTGTAGAAGAGTTCCCTGTTCACCACATCCCCGCCAGCACTTATCAATTTTTATATTCTTAATCTTTGCCATTCTGACAGGGGTTAGATGGTATCTCATTCTGGTTTTTATCTGCATCTCCCTTATGATGAGGGATGTTGAGCATTTCCTCATATGCTTTTTGGCTCTTCATATGTCTTCCTTAGAGAGATTTTTGTTCAGCTCATTTTCCCATCTTTTAATTGGGTTTATCATTTTTTATTTCACGTAAGATGCTTGAGTTCCCTGTGCATTCTGGTTATCAGTCCATTGTCTGAGGTATATTTTATAAAAATATTCTCCCATTCTGAAGGTTGTCGATTAACATTTGTTACTGTGTCCTTTGCTATGCCGAAACTTCTTAGTCTGATATAGTCCCACTTGTCTATTTTATGGATTATTACCTGTGCTTTGGGAGTCTTATTTAAGAAGTCTTTGCCTACTTCAATTTCTCCCAGAGTTTCCCCAGCACTTTCCACCGGTAGTTTTATTGTTTGAGGTCTTAGGTTCAGATCTTTGAAACATTTTGAATTGACTTTTGTTAATGGTGAAATATGGGGGTTCAGGTTCATCTTTCTGCAGGTGGATACCCAGTTTTTCCAGCACCATTTACTAAAGAGGTTTTCCTTTTCCCAATGGATTGACTAATATCCTTTGTCAAAAATCAGTTGGCTGTAAGCTTTGGGGGTTATTTCTGGGGTCTCTATTCTATTCCATTGGTCCACATGTCTATTTTTGTGCCAATGCCATGCTGTTTTCATGATCACAGCTTTATAGTATATCTTGGGATCAGAGAGTGATATACCTCCCACTCCACTCTTCTTGTGCAGGATTGCTTTGACAATGCGAGATCTTTTATGATTCCAAACAAATTCTATGATTGTCTTTTCTAGATCTGTGAAGAATAGTTCTTGTATTTTTATTGTAATTGCATTAAATATGTAGATTAATTTGGTAGAATTGCCATTTTTATTATGCTAATTCTTCAAATCCAGGAACATGGGATGTCCTTCCACTTTTTTATGTCACTTTCAATATCTTTTTTAAGATTTTCATAGTTTTCTTTATAAAGGTCTTTGACTTTCTTAGTTAGGTTTATCTCTATGTATCTTATACATCTTTTATCTGTGGTGAAAGGGATTCCTTTCTTCAGCTCTACTTCATTCAACTTGTTGTTCATATATAAAAATGCTATAGATTTTTGGATGTTTATTTTGTATCCTGCCAATTTACTGTATTCGCTTATTACTTCAGGAAGTTTTTTTCATGGAGACCTTTGGGTTTTCTATGTATACTATCATGTCACCTGCAAATAAAGATATTTTCAACTCCTCTTTGCCTACTTGAATGCCTTTTATATTGTTCTCTTTTCCGATTGCATTGGCTGAGACTTCCAGCACTATATTAAAGAGCAGTGGATAAAGTGGGCAGTCTTGCCTAGTACCACTTTTTCCAGTACCACTACCATTCAGTATAATGTTAGCTATAGGTTTTTCATAGATGGCTATTATTGTGTTGCGAAATGACCCTTCTGTACCATTATTACTGAGGGTCTTAATCATGTAAGGATGTATTTTATCAAATGTTTTCTCTGTACCAATTGAAATGATCGTATGGTTTTTTAATCTTTCTTTCTGTTAATATGGTGTATTACATATATGGTCTTGCATATGTTGAACCACCCTTGCATCCCTGGGATAAAGATTACCTGGTCATGGGACCAGCAGTTAGCATAATGGCTATGTCACTGGACTCCCACATAGTCGACTGCGGTTCGAGTCCCGAACCCAGCGGCTTAAACTCACGCCGGGCGCGTGTGCGTGCGCTACCAAGATCCTGAGAGGAGAATGGAGAAGAAGGGATTACGGCGTGGCCATCCCCCCTGGGGGGTGATTTCTCACTTTCTGTCTCTCTGTCTCTCTCTGTTTGTCTGGCGAGTGCATGCACCCTATAGCAAAAACCTCTCAAAAAAAAAAAAAAGATTACCTGGTTGTAATGAGTAATCTTTCCTATATGTTGTTGTATACTATTTACGAGTATCTTGTTGAGAATTTTTGCACCTATATTCATCAATCATATTGGTCTGTAGTTTTCTTTTTTGGTCATGTCCTTATCTGTTTTGGGAATGAGGATGATGGAGGCTTCATAAAATAAATTTGGAAGGTTTCTTTACTGTTGAATCTTTAGAAATAATTTGAGTAGGATACGGATTAACTCTTCTTTAAAAATTTTGTAAAATTCAGAAGTGAAGCCATCTGGACCTGGCCTTTTCTTCGTTGGCTGGTTATTTATTACTGATTCAATCTCCTGGCTTATTATGGGTCTATTCAGGTTCTCTATGTCCTCCTGATTCAATCTTGGTAGATTATATGCATCCAGGAATTTGTCCATCTCCTCCAAGTTATCTTGTTTGTTGGCATATAGTCTCTCATTGTATCCTCTAATGATATTTTGTATTTCCACTCTGTCTGTGGTAATATTGCCTGTTTCATCACGTATTTGACCTATCTGTTTTCTTTCCTTCTTCTTGATCAGTCTTGCCAATGGTGTGTCGATCTTGTTAATCTTTTCAAAGTACCAGCTTTTTCTCTCATTTTTTTTCTGTATGGTTTATTTTCTATTTAGTTTATTTCTGCTTGAACTTTTATTATTTCTTTTTGCCTTGCTTTTTTTTTTGTTTTTGTGTTGTTGTTGTTTATCCAATTCCCTAAGGCATGATGTTAGGTTATCTATTTACTATCTTTCCATCCTTTTCTTATGCACACTAATTACTATGAATTTCCCTCTTCTCCAAAAATTATAGTGTTTCTCCCTATCTCTCCTTTTAGCTTTTGCCATGTCCCATAGATTATGCAATCTTGTGTACTCATTATCATTTGTTTACATAAATATTTTGATTTCAGGCTTAATTTCTTCAGTAGTGAAGAAGTTATTTAGAAGTGGATTGTTCAGTTCACATGTGTTTCTGTATTTTTGAGGATGTTTCTTGAAACTAATCTTGAGTGTGATTCCACCATGGTCAGAGAAGATGCTGGATTAGTTTCTATGCCTTTGAATCTGTAAAGGCTTGATTTGTGTCCTGTCATATGTTCAGTCTTTGAAAAGGTTCCATTCCGGGGTAAGAAATATATATACTTGGACTTAGGGTGGAAATTTCTATATATATATATCAAGCCCATTTTATTTATAATATTATTTAGTTCCTGTATCTCTCTATTTATTTTCTGCATAGAAGATCTGTCCAAAGGACATAATGGGGTGTTGGGATCTCCAAAAATTGTAGTGTTTCTCCCTATCTCTCCTTTTAGCTCCAGCGGTCTTTCCTTCACATATTTAGGTGCTCCTGAGTTGGGTGCATAGATATTTATAAGTGTTATGTCTTCTTGATGGATTATCCCCATTTACTATTATATAATGACCTTCTTTGTTTCTTCTTACAGTCCTTGACTTGAAGTCTATTTTGTCTGAAATCAATATCGCCACTCCAGCAGTTTTTTAATTTCAATTTGTATGGAATACCTCTTTCCAGCCCTTCACTTTTAGTCTACCTATGTCTTTATCCATAAGGTGAGTTTCTTGTAGGCAAAAGATAGAGGGTTTCTGTTTTCTTATCCATTCGGCCAGTCTGTGTTACTTAATTGGAGAATTTAATCCATTGACATTCAGTGTTAGTGTAGATATTTCTGGACTTGTTCTTATCATTAATTTAGCCATTTTCTTGGTTGTTTTGTGTTCTCTTATAACTGTCCATCTGACTTTTTAGTTTTCCCTGTATAGCATTCCCTTCAGAACCTCTTGAAGAGCTGGTCTGGAGTTGGTAAATTCCTTCAGATTGTGTTTATCCAAGAATGTTTTTATCTTTTTTCCCCATATGAAAGATAATCTTGCTGGGTATAGTATTCTTGGTAAAAATTGTTTTTCATTCAACACTTTGACTATGTTCCCCCATTCTTTCCTTGCCTGCATTGTTTCCGCTGACAGGTCCGATGTTAGCCTGATGGGGTGACCTTTGTAAGTAACTTGACATTTCCCTCTTGCCAACTTTAGTATCTTGTCTTTGTCAGTTGTTTTTTGCCAATCTGGCTATGATGTGCCTTGGAGATAATCTTCTTGGGTTGATTCTACTCGGGGTCCTATATATTTCTTGTGTCTGGATATTTGAATGCCTTTCTAAGTTGGAAAGTTTTCTTCCAGGATTTCATGGAATAAATTATCAATGCCCTTATTTTCTTCCTCTTCTGAGATACCAATAATTTGGATGATGGGGTGCTTAATGGTATTCAGTATTCCTCATATATTATCCTCGTTGGTTTTTATTTTTTCCCCTCAATCTTCTTGATACTTTTTTCAAGGTCAGATGTTTTGTCTTCTACATTCAAGATTCAATCTTCTGCCTGCTCTAACCTACTTTTAATACTTTCAAGGAAGGTTTTGATTTTCTGTATCACATACTTCATCCCTAGAAGTTCCATCTGGTTCTTGTTTAAGTATTTCTTCTTTCAAATCATAAAAGGACTTCCTTATTACCTGGCGCTGATTGTCTTTTTTCTCTTCCATCTCAGTTAGTTTTGTCATTACAAATATTCTGATTTCCTTATCCGACATGTCCATAACATCCATTATATTGACTGTGGGTGATGTGGGCTTGACGATTTCCCTTGGGGGAGAGGCCTTTTACTGGTTGTTCATATTTCTTGAGCCTCTGCAATTGTTCCTAGTCATCTTGTGATCGATATGTTCCTTCCTAACTTATTCAAAGTGAGTATTAAAAGTTATGCAGGATTAGAAGATTGGTGATTTCTCTTCTGATCTGCCTACCTGTTGCTCAATAGTACCATGTACTGTTGTCACTGGTCCTGGGTGACCCAAAGTCCTCCCTATTTCTAAGAAGTGGTGAGCCTCCAACTGACCTAATAAGCTTTACCCCAAGACCAAAGAAAAAATAATGCTATTCAAAACACTGACATTCTGAGAGTCCAAAGGCCAGTGGGAAGAAATGGAGGATGAGCAACGGGTCCTGTCCGTTAGTGCCTGCAGCCACAGGCAGCCTGGTGTCCGGCACTGCTGCTGGCCTGAACCGATATCCAAATGGAGTGGGGAGGGGTGTAAGTTCATCTAAAAATCCCAAGAAACCAACCTGAAGTCCAGAGACGATGGGTCCCAGCCATTACGACCTGCAGCCACAGGTAGCCTGCTGTCCGGCACTGCCACTGGCTTTAACTGGTCTCCAGATGGCTAGGGCTAGTATTTGATGAACACTGTATATGTTTTATAGATAATATTGAGTCATCAGAACAGTTATGATGCATTTCTGCATAGAAAAACATAGAAAGATCAGTCATAACTTTTTCTAAAACCCAATATATCATTTAATAACAATTCAACCCACAACAATTTAAGAAATCTTATAGGTCACAGAGCTAATAAGTTGAAGGGTACAGATTTGGACTCAGTTTTGGTCTATATTCTTGAATACTATGTTCCACTGTCTCTAAACATCAAATTGATTAAACTGTTGGCCCTAAATCTTACACATAGTTATATAACAAGGCTAAGACTTAAGTAAAAGTTTTTTTGACTTCAAACACACATTATCAGGTTCCTAGTAATATTACCCTTTCCACTCTACACTGCTATCTTAAATAGACTTCAAAACTAAAACTTTTTTTTTTTTTTACTCAATGGAGTTTTTTTACTTTAAACAGATAAAGAAACAGAGATAGTGAGAGGGAAAGTAAAAAAATCACCCCTGGGGGGGGATGGCCAAACTGCAATCCCTTCTTCTCCATTCTCCTGGGATCTGGGAAATGCACACAAATGTGTCCGGTGGGAGTTTCAAGTCTCTGGGTCTGGAACTCAAACTGTATTTGGCCATATGGGAGTCCAGTGACATAACTACTATGCCATCTGCTGGCCCCCAGTATGATATTTTCAAAGGATTTGTTTTCACATTGGAAAATTACACAATAAATTTGGTGTAATAGTTTTGCTTATTCACAAGGGCTGAAGGAACATGTCATAACTCAAGACTTCTCACAATTTCCCACTTACATGACTTTAGGCAGATGTGGGTAAATGTATCTTTTCCATCTAAATTTTGAGATATCATAAACAGTTTCCAGGAACTAAATCAATTCTTTTTTTTTTTTTTTTTTTTTTTTTTTTACTAAGGTGTTACTTTTAATTCCTGCCAATATCTCCATGTGTAGTTTTATATAAAAATAACAGTCACTTACATAGAAAAAAAAATGGACTCTCCAAGAGAAATGATTTAGTTTACTGTTGAGACAGGTAACCCCAATCACACCACTATCTACAATAGGTATCACAAAAGAGTCTAAGAGTTGTATTATTTTAAAAGAAGCTCAAAGAATAATAGGAAGTTTATGTTCCAACCCCAGAGGTCATGAAAAATACATGGTAGCTCTTGGGTGGTATTTTCCTCTTTTTTGACAAATCTTATCTGCAGCAAAATAGAGAGGAAACTAACCAAAGAGCTGCATGAAACTTCCAATAGCGCAACCACTTTTACTGAGTCCTTCAGGCATTCTGACACTGTAAGAACTTGGACTTCCAGACTGAGGACATGATTTGAATTTTCAAATGTCTGAACACTATCTTTTAGACTAGATAGCTGCCAAATGCAGTGTCAGCTTAATACCTTGTGAGCGCCTGTAATATTTCCCTGCTATAGAATTCTACTTTTAATCTTATTTTGATGGATATCATCTGAGCATCAACTATCACCAGAAAGTTTTGAAGACCTACATATCTAGATTATATTCATGAGTGTCATGACTATTAAAAAATAACCCTGATATGTTAAAAAAAAAGCTCCACTAGTAAATGTGACTGAACTAATGATCCCTTATAATGTACTATAAAATGAATGAACTTTCTTTTAATTTAATAACAGGAGACTGCAAATGAACACCACTGGAATAACTGAAGTAGCACTGATTTAATACAGTCTATGTATTTAACAATATGAATGGTAATGAAGAATTTCCTCCATAATCATATTATGTCCAGTTAAATATCAAACAGTTCAAAAGCTATATAAGATATTAAATTAAGGAGATAGCACTCACAGTGAAGACAGGATGAATGAAGATTACTATAGGGATTTCAGAGCTAGCCTAAACCCCATCAATTAAAATAAAGAGTTGACCTATAAATGGATAAAGAAATTTTGATATGGGCCAGCTAGGTGGCTTACTGGTTAAGGTGGCTGGATCCCACACAGCCAACTGTGAGGTTCAAGTCCCAGACTCAGCAGGTTGAAAAAACATGCTAGACACATGTGAATATGCCCAAAATCCTGAGAGGAGAATCGAGGAGATAGGCTTGTATAATGGTCATTATCCCTGAAGGGTGCTTTCTCACTTCCTCCCACCCCTGTCTTTATAGGGTGTATCATGCACCCTATAGCAAATTAAAAAGATAAAAATAAAAATTGAAAAAAATTATACACACATGACATGAGACTATAGCTATTAATATTGTATACTAAAAATTTAGTATAGAGTATATTTAGGTGTTAACATCACCACCCCAAAGACAGGCATGCCACACACATCCCCACAAACACACACAAAGTAACTATGGAAGGTGATGAATAAGTAAATCACTGTAGTAATAATTTTGCTGTGTATATTAAAACATTTTACTGTACATCTCGAATATATACAATATTAATATTGTTATACAATATTAATATATTAAAATAAATTTTGAAAACCAAAAATAATTTTTAAAAATTACATTGATATTTTAAAAATGGACTCTACTACATCCATATCTCTTTTCACATTATTAGAATTTTCTTGTTTTCATTTAATGCTTGGTACTAGTTATATTTTTTAAGAAATTTTTTTCTTGCTATTTTTTCTTTTTTCTTTTTGGAATAGATGTGCTATTTTGATTAAGAGTAATTCTCAGGACCAACAGATGGTGTAGTGGTTATGTCTCTGGATTCCCACATGACTGTGGTTGGAGTCCTGGACCAGGAGGCTTGAAACTTATGCCAGGTCTATGTGCCTACGTGGTCAAAATGCCAACAAAAGACTGGAGGAGAAGAGATCATGGCATGGCCATCCTCCCTGGGGGTTTATTTCTCACTTTCTATCTCTCTGTCTCTGTCTCTCTGGTGAGTGTACATGGCCTATAGCAAAAATCTCTCTTGACATAAAAAGAGTAATTATTTAACCTAAGTGTACATAAAAATCACTTGATAAGCTTTTAAAACACTTTACTGGGCTTTATTCCCAAAGTTTCTTATATCAATAAGTTTGAGATGGGGTCCAAGAATTTGCTTTTATGACAACTGTTCAGGTGATGTTTCTAGTCTTAGAATCACACTTTGAGAATCACTAATATTGCCAATAGTAAAGGCACAGACTTTAGAATTATTCAAACCTGGGTTTTGATCTTATTTGAGCCCAAATTACTTAACTCCACTAATATTATCTGCAATTTTTCTGTATTTTAAGTAACACTTTTGAACATAGTGCCTGACAGACAGTAGATGCTAAAAAGTAGTGGCTATCATCAGTATTTTACTTTCTGTATCATCTTAGGTTCTTGAAATAAGATCTTTTTAAATTTTATTATTCAATTTTACTTATTTATGTCATAATTAGTAAAGAATGACAATCTCTCTTAATGTTCTTCTAGCCACAAAGAAAAGCTAAATCCTCAAATTACTTGTACTGACACCAGAATGTGCCTTATACAAATTGTCTTTGTTCCCCCACTCCCACCCCCTTCTCATTCTAGCTAAAGTCGTCTATAACCTTTAGCATGCAGGCAAAGGATAACATTCCATGACAGACTCTAGGGGCTTCACTATTCCACATCTGGATCTCCTATCATACTATACTGAACTTAGTAGTAAACTTCTAGGGAATCACTCCTAACATGGAGGTAGAAGAACCACACTGACTACTACAGATGCATTATATAGTTTTGTTCTTTTTTTCATAGAATTATTTTATTTAACTTTATTTATTTATTTTTAATTTGAGCAGAGAGGGAGAAAGAGAGAGAACAAGCTGCTAGGTCTGGGACTTAAACTTTGGTCAGCCATGTGGGAGTCCAACGTCTTTAACCACCTTGCCACCCCCTGTTTTTTAATTTTATGTTTCCATCTATAATAATAAACTATAGTAGACATGGAAATAGGTTATACATTTAGTCTTACTAAGATGGTGGCACAGTGGCAAATGCTATGTGAGGCAGATCCACATGGGAAGGTTGCTAGTTTGTATTCATTTGTATTCATAAACCTCCCTGGAAATGGTGGGCACTCGTGTGCACGTGATCTGTGCTAGCTAAAGGTGAGAGTGGATCATTACATCAAGAAAATCTCTGTCTCTCGGGGACCCGCCTCTCCCGCGCCATCGTCCTCACAGCGCCATAGGGGCAGCCATGGCGGGCCGTCTGCTGCGGGGTCTGTGGCATCGATGGCGCCATTACAAGTACCGCTTCGTTCCTTGGATCGCGCTGAACCTAAACCACAACTCAAGGACCCTCCCATATTTTCCTGAGGAATCCAAAGACAAAGTTATCTCAGATGAAGATGTCCTAGAAACACTACTGAAAGTTTTCCAGGCTCTGTTCTTAAATGATTTCAATAAGCAATCCGATATCTTGACTCTGCTTCCAGAACCTGTTAAATCAAAATATCAAGACCTGCTGGCAGTTCAGCATCAAAGGGTGAAACTGCTTGAAGAAAAATGTCAACAGCAACATATTTTTAAACCAGAAGAAATTCTATATAGGACATTGGGTTTCAGCATTGCCCGAACAACTAGCTCATTGATTTCTGCTGGAAAAGGTGTCTTCGTTACTAAAGGATTGGTACCGAAAGACGCGGTTATATCTATGGATCCTGGTACCGTGTATCAGAAGTATGAGCCAATCTTTTTCCAGTCCATCGGAAATCCATTTATTTTTAGATGCCTAGATGGAGTATTTATTGATGGAAATGATAAAGGAATATCAAAAGTTGTGTACAGATCTTGCAATGGGCGGGATCGACTTGGCCCTTTAAAAATGAGTGATAGTACATGGCTCAGGTCAGAAATTCATAACCCACTGGCTGTAGGACAGTATGTTAACAATTGTTCAAATGACAAGGCAGCTAATGTCTGTTATCAGGAATTTGATGTGCCTACTGCTTTCCCTATAGAACTGAAACAATATCTGCCAAACATTGCCTACAGCTATGACAAACAAAGCCCACTTCGATGTGTCGTTCTTGTTGCACTTAGGGACATCAAACAAGGAGAAGAGCTTTTTTCAAATTACTATACAATTGTCAGCTAACTCTGAGCTAGAAATTAGGTTTTCTACTCAGCTAATGAGTTAATTCTGAATATTTTTGTTAATTACTTCTCTGAGGTTCCACCTTTAGAACAAATATTTTGAGACATAATTGGAGTAGGAACTTGTTTATATTGATATTTATATTCCTATTTCATGATAAAAGCTATTTGCTTCATTACAATTTCAAATCTGTAATGCAATTCCAATTTTTAATTGGTTTTCACCTGAATACACAATAGCTTATTAAATTAATTCTACCACTTCAAAAAATAATTGAAATGATATGTTCTTTTGTTTATTTTGTATATTTGTGGTAGTTTATATAAAATTTTAGCCAAGCTTCAGCAAGCCTTGTAGTGTTGTTGATATGTACAAACCTCTGTAAAATCTTTTTTTTTATTCCACAAAATAGAAATATATTGCCATGAGTAAATGGGTGTGTGCACATTTAAAGATTGTTCTAGCTGAGTAGGAGAGAAATGTGAGGTCATTATACTATTTACTCTGAAATTCCTATATCAAGAAATGGTTAAAGAGAAGCCCAAGCACAGTTGTTTAAGCATGGGAATATAGTTAACGTTAGTGTTGGTGGTAGGAATGCCTAGTTCTCACATTCCCATGTGGAGGGCTTCCATTACAAATGCTTCTAGCCTTTCTGCTACCCATTGAAGGATAGTGACTTTTTGAGTATCTTTGAAGAACTGGGCACCTGTGGTCCATACCTTTCTAGTTGCATCTCTGTGGACTTCCTCCAAGCAGAAAGAGTATGTCCTGGGCTGTTCTCCCCATTGAGCAGGAATAAGCTTAGTTCAGAGGTAGGTATTGGCAAGCCAGCCTGGCCATGGTCTGAAGCCAACTTCCACAGTTTTATTAGTAAATTAACTTTGATCTCAAAAAAAAAAAAAGAAAAAAAAGAAAATCACTCTCTCTCTCTCTTGCTTCTTCTCTCTCTCTCTCTCACTCATGGAATAAATAAATTAACTTTAAAAGTAACAATAATTGGGACCAGCAGTTAGCGTAATGGCTATGTAGCTGGACTCCCACGTAGTCGACCGCGGTTCGCGTCCCAGACCCGGTGGCTTAAACTCACGCCGGGCGCGTGTGCGTGCGTGCCCAAGATCCCAAGAGGAGAATGGAGGAGAAGGGATTGCGGCGTGGCCATCCCCCCTGGGGGGTGATTTCTTGCTTTCTATCTCTCTGTCTCTGTCTGTCTGGCAAGCGCACGCGCCCTATAGCAAAAAACTCTCCAAAAAAAAAAAAAAGTAACAATAATTGGGCCAGCAGATGACATAGTGGTTTGGGAACTGGACTCCCACATGTTCAATCTCGGTTCAAGTCCCAGACCTGTCAGCGTGAAACTCACTCCAGGCACATGTGCATGCATGCCCCAAATCTTGAAAGGAGAATGGAAAAGAAGGAATTGTGGTGTGGCCCACCCCCGGGGGATGATTTCTCACTTTCTCTCTCTCCATCTCTCTGGTGTGCACCCTAACATGCACCTGTAGCAAAAATTTCTTCCCTAAAAATCAATAATTACTAATATTAATTGTATAACTGCATTTGGCTATACTACCATGTACATCCTACTTAAAAAAAAAAAAAAAAAAAAAAAAAAAAAAAAAAAAAAAAAAAAAAAAAAAAAAAACCCTCATGTTCTATGAATTACCTCCAAAAAGTGATAGAGACATATGAAAAATAACATTGGAGAAGACCATTAAAGACTTTGGAACAGGAGCCAGCAGGTGGCATGGTGCTTAAAGTGCTGGAATCCCATGTGGTCAACTGTGGTTTGAGTCCCAAACCTGATATTTTTGAGAATCATACTGAGTACATGTGTATGCATGCCCAAAATCCGTGGAAGAGACTGGAGGAGAAGAGAAGGGATTACAAGATCACCCCCCCACACACACACACAAGTGATTTCTCACTTTCTCTCTCAGTGTCTCTCTTTCCAGTGAGCGCATATGCCCTATGGAAAAAACAAACACAAAAGAAATAATCTTTGCAACTTTGTTATCATAATCCCTACAATAATAAAAGATACTAATAAAAAATTGGTGTAGATAAATCTCCATTAGCATACACAATCTTGTATTAGTCAGTCCATCCTTAGCCTTTACCTTGAGGGCTATACTTCTTTCTTCAAGAATCTGATCTTGAAGATACTTGCTTTTAATCAGTACTGGTTTTATCTACACTAAAAATATGATTCAAGAGGAATCATGAACTTGCTAAAAAAATGTATTTCTTTTTGGTTAACATAAAGGAAAATGACAGTCACTTCTGTTTCCCTTGACATGAAAGAAAGTGTGTTGGGCTTTGAAGACCCTGCTGTCACTAAACAAAGATACTTCTGTTGGATTTTTAGCACTCTCTTAATGTCTAATGGTCATATATTGTTTAAAGCTTTCTCTTTAATTGTGATGAAGCTTGCTACTGATCATTTCAAAACATAAGCACACTAGCAAAAATTATGCCATACAACTTCAAACTTATGATGGCTTTATTCCCCATTTTCAAACTGCATATAAGCAAATTCATAGTTAAAAAATATATATACTTTATACCAGAACAGGCTGCATTTTCTATAGGCTAAAAATTGTTCTAAACTCTGTGCACATTATAACTAATTTAATTCACGCATGTACATGTTTCTTTTAGCCCCATTTTACAAATGAAAAATTTGATACAGACACCAAATATTTTGTTCAAGGTTACATAACAAGTAAGTAGCTAAATGGAATTTGGAGTTTTCATGGTTAAGGTTCCTAGGCCCTTTTTTTAAATCACTACACTAAATTACTTTTCTGAAAAGGAATCTTAATTTCAGTTTCAGTCCTATAGCACCATATCAGTACTTCTTTATTTTTTAAGAGATTTTTGCTATGGGATGCATGTGCTCACTGGTGAGATAGAGAGACAGAAGAAAGAGAGAGTCACCCCCCAGGGCGACTGGCCATGCCTCTGTCCCTTCTCCTCCCTTCTCCTCTTGGGATCTTGGGAACGTGCACACACATGCCTGGCATGAGTTTCAGGTTGCTGGGTCTGGCACTTGAACCATGGTCAACCATATGGGAGTCCAGCAATGTAACCATTATGCCATATGCTGTTCTTACTTCTTATGGTAATTATCACATCCTGTCTTTTATGTAGTATTCATACACATATTTAACTTAAAACCATTTTTTTAAAACATTGAATAAGTTATAAAGAGAAAGAAAGGTCGGGAACCAGCAGTTAGTGTAATGGCTATGTCGCTGGACTCCCATGTAGTCGACCACGGTTTGCGTCCCGGACCCGGTGGCTTAAAACTCATGCCGGGCACATGTACGTGCGTGCCCAAGATCCCGAGAGGAGAATGGAGGAGAAGGGATTGCTGCATGACTATCCCCCCTGGGGGGTGATTTCTCGCTTTCTGTCTCTATGTCTCTGTCTGTCTGGTGAGCGCACGCACCCTATAGTGAAAAAACCTCTCCAAAATAAAAGAGGGAAAGAAAGGTTAAAAAGATTTGTACAGAGATAAAGTAATTTAAAGTATCATTTTTTCTTCTATCTATCTGCATCTTAAAGATTAGTCTCACCTGTACTAGTTTCAGTACTCAGTCTTAGAGGTAGTATGTTTCCAATTCTTATTCTGTATATTAATGAAATAATTAGTATAGGATTCACCTTTTTGAAAGTGATAAATTAATGGTTCAAAAATGCTACCCTCTTCTGAGATTTCTTTCTCAAAGCCATTAACCATCAATTGAATTCCAGATGGTTAAAGCATATTTTTTACCTCTCAAATCATCTCTAATCAGTAAGCACTTAGGCTTTCTCTTTAGAAGTCCTGCTAAGAATGTGACATGTGTTATCAGATCACTGTAACTATTAAAGTCAACAAGAATTATTAAATTTAACTGGCATTTTGCTAAATGGTTAAAGGTAGTTTTAACAACTGGATTGAAAGTATGATATTAATATCTCTAATGAGGAAAAATCAACAAATTTGTGAATCACTTTTCATATATATGTAAATTAATGTGTAGATTTATTAATTTGGTGATTTTGTCATATTCGGAAGATAAGTACAGATAAATATTAGTTTGTACAAAATATATTATTCACATTATTTTAATCTGCACAACAGCCATGTGAGGAAGGTATTAATAGTATCTTTGTTTTACAAATGATAAAACTGAGATTTAAATAGTGTCACTTACCCAAAGGTACAGAGCTTATAAATGTCAGAATCAGAATTCAAAACCGCTGGCTCAAAATGTTTGCTGCTAACTGTTAGAACTTAACTACTGCTCTGACGGTAAAACAGTGGATCACATGATGCTACACAGAGCAAATATTGCTCTCTAGAATTGACCTCATTTATAAATGAAATAATAATACTCAACTGAAGTATCTTCCCTACTATTAAGGCTGTATTAATTTATGAAATAAGTACTCTATTCCATGTGTTAAATCCTTCTAAAATGTTTTAGATATTGGGCAAGTTCTATGGCCTGGTGGTTAAGGTAGCTGGATCTCACATGGCCAACCATGGTTTGAGTCCCAGAACTGGTGGCCTGAGAAACGTGCCTGGCACATATGCATATATATACCAAAAATCCCAAAAGGAAGGAGAGATGAAAGAAAAGGGACTAAAGTGTGACCATTCTATGGGGGGGGGGGGGGGTTACTTTCTTCTCTCTCTCTGGTGAATGTGCAGGTCTTCTAGTCCAAAAAAAAAAGTTTGGAGATCTACACACATCATGGTGACTACAGTTAATAACGTATATTATAAAATTGTTAAGATAACAGATTTTACATATTCTTGTCACAAAAAAGATAAGTATTGAGATGATGAACAGGTTAATTAGTTTGAACTAATTATTCTGCAATGTATACATAGATTTAATAATCACATTATGAGGGCCAGCAGATGGTGTAGGAGTTACATTGTTGGACTCCCACATGGCCAAATGACTGACAGTGGTTCAAATCCAAGACACAGTGGCTTGAACATCACATGAGGCACATGTGCATTATGCCCAAGGTCCCAGGAGGAGAATGGAGGAGAAGGGATTATGACATGACCAACCCCTGTGGGTGGGGGATGATTTCTCATTTTTCCTCTCACTATCTCTGGCTCTCTCTCTGGCAAGCATATGTATCCTTTGATAAAAAAAAAAATTCTTAAAAATCACACTGTATCCCAAGAATATATGTAATTTTTATTCTAGCAGACTTCAGAAAGTTCATGGATATGGCATTAAAAGATAAAAATAAAAATATAAACTTTATTTCTCAACATGGACTCCATTAAGTTCAAGACACTTTTGTAATTAATGATACCAGCCACTTAGTTCATTTCTGAAGAACTGGGAGTCCTGTGAATTTAACCATGTCAGTGAAATCTCTTTTACATCATTAACTAAAGAAAAATTGGTGCCCTTACAAGTTTTTTTTTTTTTTTTTTTTTTTTTTTTTTTTTTTTTTTTTTTTTTTTTAAGGCTAGGAAACAGAAATAATTCCAAAGAAGCCAAATCAGGATTGTAAGATGGGTGTCTAATGATTTCTCATCAAAAGTCACAAAATTACCCTTGTTTGATGAGATAAATGAGCAGGAACATTGTCTTCATACAGAAAGACTATCTAATGAAGCTTTCCTGGGTGTTTTTCTGCTAACGTTTGGCTAACTTTCCCAAAACATTCTCATAATGAGCAGATATTATTACTCTTTGATTCTAGCAAAATGCATTGAGCATCCTTGAAAAATATTGCCACGTGCAGGGGTCCAGCCTCGGCAGGGGTGGGTTGACTCGTCGGAGGCGGTGCAGGAAGGAGAGACTGAGGCCTCGGCGCCATTTTCGTGCACGTCCTCAGTCAGACACTCCAGAGATTGCTCTCTGAAGAGTGACAACTGCCAGGAATTATCGTGCCTTTTTATTGAAAATGTGTATTATGCAAGTAAATGGGGGAGGGGCTACGTGTTCTAATTATCAGTTCATAAAGTTTTAACAATAGGGAACATAGGTTCCATTTAGGGTTGGATTAAGGGTGGGTCTATTGCAGTTCCGCAGTTGGTGTAGGCGGGTCGTCATGGAATGCAGTTTCAGGAAAGCAGCTCCAGCAAGCAGAGATAATTATCAGCTGATGCGGCAGCAGCCATCTTGTGATTACTGAGCATGATGCTGAGAAAAGAAAATCTCAAGTATAGTTATTAGTTCTTATGGATCTCAATAAAGAATGATACTTATATAGTTTTATAGGGACCTAAAACTTAATTTAAGGAATGTTAATATTTTTATCTATTTCACTTGGTGAGGGCGGGGGTGTCCTGGGCCAGTTTCGGCCTAATCCTATTTTATGTAAGGAAAAGATTTTTTTTGAGAGGTTTTCACAGACAGAGAGAGACAGAGAGACAGAAAGTGAGAAATCACCCCCCAGGGGGATGGCCACACCGCAATCCTTTCTCCTCCATTCTCCTCTCGGAATCTTGGGCGCACACGCACACGTGCCCGGCATGAGTTTAAGCCACCAGATCTGGGACCCGAACCATGGTCGACTACGTGGGAGTCCAGCGACATAGTCATTACGCTAACTGCTGGTCCCATGAAAAGATTATTTTTAAGCTTATGTTAAATGTATCTTGAAGGGTCTTCCCAAAGGTCAAGAAGATTTCTGCCTAGATAGAACTTCGGCACACCCTCTATTGTGACTACAAGGATGAAGCACTGTAATTAACAGTAGGTGATCAGGGCAAAGGGGAGTGGTCAGGGGATTTTGGGAAATCTTATCACATACTCAAGAGAGCTATGTAATTTTTTTATAATAGTATATCAGGGAGTCAGAGGGGGGGGGGTCGCTTCCCAGCAAGGCTACCACAGTCTCTGGAGCATACAAGTGGTCTTGCCAACATGCTGAGTCAACCCAAGCTTTGCTCATAGGTTGGGGTGGGGGGTGGGGCATATAGCAGTGGCCTTGCCAATGTGCTGAGCTGACCAAGGCTGTGCTCAAAGGTCAAAGGCTCAAAACAGATCCTGGGGCCCCACCAGGTTGGACTCCTCCAGCCATGATCTTTGTTTTACTGATCCACTTTAGCTTTGATTGGATCACTTACACCTCTTAATAGCCATTGCTTTGATTGTGCTGTCTTCAGGATCATACTGCTAAAACCATGTCTTAGCTATGTAGACTCTTTTGCTATATCTCTGCATCAGTAACAACATGTACAGTAGACTAAGGTTCATGATAAACACATAACCACCCCAAGCAGAGACCATATAGAAATATGATAAACAGCAGCACATTGTCCAAAAAACTGATCCGGTTTTTACTGATTTTACCCACAAGTTGTATGTGAACTGAAGTGCAAATATAGCAATGCCTTCATTATCAAAGAATCCAGCTACTGACTGAGATATATAACCTGGTACAATTGCAGTAAAACAAGCAGCTAAAAGTCCTGCTCCTTGGTTTTGTTTTATTTTATTAATTATTTTTTTGTTTTGGGTCAATAAGAGGTGGTGCTGAGGCGGTATGTTATAAGGTGGCGGCCGTTTTTTGAAAGGCAACCATTCGGGGTTATTATATTTGTCAGCCTCGGCCTCTAGGATTACCTCCTCTGAACTAGTTGATGACTCATTTTTCTTTGGCTCTTGTAGAACCTTAAGGCTGTTTTTCTTTTTTAGTTTTTTCAATTTTTGGGGCCTTGTCTAGCCTTTGGGGCTTTTAACTTCTCCCTCACTATCTAGGGAAATAAGATCCTCCCTCTGTTCTTTTTCAATTTTAGAATTAGCAACCATAGTGGCAAGGGCTTCTTTTAAATCCTGAATGAATAGTTCGTGCTGACTAATCTCTTGTCCCATTATCACCCTTATTACTTGTCCCATTATTACCCGTACTTAAAATAAAATGTAAGTAAATACTTACCAGGACGTCTTCTCTTCGTCCTTCTATGTTTTTTTTTTATTATTTATTTATTTATTTTTACATTTTTCCACAAACATTTACTTTACATAGCAAAAAATTTTAGCTCATACTCCATAATTCTTGACAGTTTACAAACAACTTTCAAGATCTCAAAATACTGAATTTTAAAGACAATGTTAAAAATATGTCTTATAATTTTGTATAATTTTAAAACTCTATAACAACAGAAGCAGAATGGTTTCAAAAATATATATATATACACATATATACAAATATATATATGTGTATATATATATATATATATATATATATATATATATACACATTTAGAGTGCAGACACTTGGTATATATTAAGTGGGGACATGCAATGTCTCTCCTTCATAGCATGGCTTGCTTCACTCAACAGTAAGTCTTCCATATTCATCCACTTCCTTTCAAAAGTCATGGATTTGTTGTTTTTTATAGATGAATAGTATTCCGTTGAGTATATGTGCCACAGTTTTTCTAACCATTCATCAGTTCGTGGGCATTTAGGTTGTTTCCATGACTTAGCAATCGTGAAAAGTACCGCAATAAACATCGATGTGCAAGCACTTTTTTGATTAAGTATTCTTCTGTCCTTCGGGTAGATACCAAGGAGTGGGATTGCTGGATCATATGGTAGTTCTATTTGTAGATTTTGGAGGAATCTCCAAATTGTTCTCCACAGTGGTTGTAACAATTTACAGTCCCACCAGCAGTGTAAGAGAGTTCCCTTTTCACCACACCCCCTCCAGCACTTATCATTTTTTGTTCTTTTAATCTTAGACATTCTGACTGGGGTTAGGTGATATCTCATTGTTGTTTTGATCTGCATTTCTCCTACAATGAGGGATGTTGAGCATTTTTTCATTTGCCTTTTAGCTATTCATATGTCATCTTTAGAAAGTGGATTTTTCAACTCATTCACCCATCTTTTAATAGGATTGATTGTCTTTTTCCAGAACAGCCGCTTGAGTTCCTTGTGGATTCTGGTTATCAGTCCCTTGTCTGATGCATAGTTTACAAAAATATTTTCCCATTCTGAGGGCTGTCTGTTCACACTAATCACTGTGTCTTTTGCCATGCAGAAACTTCTTAGTCTGATGTAATCCCACTTGTCTATTTTAGGAATCATAGACTGTACATTGGGAGTCTTATTTAAGAAGTTTTTCCCTACCCCAATGTCTCCCAGAGTTTCCCCAGTGTTTTCCAGGAGCAGTTTTATAGTTTGAGGTCTTAGGTTTAGATCCTTGATCCACCTTGACTTTATTTTTGTCAGAGGTGAGAGGTAGGGGTTCAGATTCATCTTTCTGCAAGTGGAGATCCCGTTTTGCCAGCACCATTTGCTGAAGAGGTTATCCTTTTCCCACAGGATTGACTGGTGCCCCTTGTCAAAAATCAGTTGACTGTATGTTTGAGCATTCATTTCTAGGACTCTATTCTGTTCCATTGGTCCACCTGTCTGTTCCAGTGCCAGTACCATGCTGTTTTGATTACCACAGCTTTGTAGTATATTTTTGGGTCAGGGAGTGAGATGCCGCCCACTCCATTCTTTTGTGCAAAACTGCTTTGGCAATACAGGGTCTTTTATGATTCCAGACAAACGTTATGATTGTCTTTCCTAGATCTGTGAAGAATGTGTCTGGTACTTTGATTGGCATTGCATTAAATAGGTAGATTAATTTGGGTAAAATTGCCATTTTGATTATATTAATTCTTCCAATCCAGGAACATGGGATGTCCTTCCACTTTTTTGTGTCATTTTCAATTTCGTTTTTTATCTTCTCATAGTTTTCCTTGTGGAGGTCTTTAACTTCTTTAGTTAGATTTATCCCTAAGTATCTTATACTTTTTGTGGCTATGGTAAATGGAACAACTTTTTTCAGTTCCATCTCAGTCTGCCTGTTGTTCGTATACAGAAATGCTATAGATTTCTGGATATTAATTTTGTATCCTGCAACGTTACTGTATTCATGTATTACTTCCAGAAATTCTTTTATGGAAACCATTGGGTCTTCTATGTATACAGTCATGTCATCTGCAAATAGAGAGAGTTTCACCTCTTCTTTTCCTATTTGAATGCCTTTTATTTTTTCCTCTTTTCTGATTGCAATGGCCAAGACTTCTAGTACTATATTGAAGAGGAGTGGAGAAAGTAGACATCCTTGTCTTGTACCTGTTTTTAGTGGAAAAGCTTTCAGCTTTTCTCCATTGAGGATGATGTTCGCTATGGGTTTTTCATAGATAGCTTTTATTGTGTTGAGAAATGGCCCTTCTATGCCCATTTTGCTGAGAGTCTTGATCATGAAGGGATGTTGTATCTTATCAAATGCTTTTTCTGCATCAATTGATATGACCATGTGGTTTTTATCTTTCTTCCTATTAATATGGTGTATTACATTTATGGTTTTGCGTATGTTGAACCAACCTTGCATTCCTGGGATAAAGCCTACCTGATCATGATGTATAATCTTTTTGATAAGTTGTTGTATACGATTTGCTAGTACCTTGTTGAGAATCTTCGCGTCTATATTCATCAGGGATATTGGTCTATACTTTTCCTTCCTTGTCCTGTCCTTATCTGTTTTAAGGATAAGGGTGATAGAGGCTTCGTAGAATGAATTAGGGAGAGATTCACCCTTTTGGATATTTAGAAATAACTTGAGCATAATGGGGGTTAACTCTTCTTTGAAAGTTTTGTAGAATTCAGAGGTGAATCCATCAGGGCCAGGGCTTTTCTTTGTTGGGAGGTTATTTATAACTGATTTGATCTCCTGGCTTGTTATGGACCTATTCAGACTTTCTATATCCTCCTGGCTCAATCTAGGTAGATTATACCTGTCCAGAAATTTGTCCATCTCATCCAAATTATCTTGTTTCTTGGCATACAGATGTTCATAGTATCCCCTAATAATGTGTTTTATTTCTACTATGTCTGTTGTTATTTTGCCTGCTTCATTGCAGATCTGATTCACCTGGTTCTTTTCTCTCTTCTTCTTAATAAGTCTCGCTAGTGGTGTATCAATTTGGTTTATCTTTTCAAAGAACCAGCTTTTACTTTCATTTATTTTCTGTATAGTTCATTTATTTTCTATTTCATTTATTTCTGCTCGTATCTTTATTATTTCCTTTCTCCTGGAGTTTTTTGGATCTTTTTGCTGTTGCTTTTCCAATTCTGTGAGGCATGATGTTAGGTGATCCATTTGCCTTCTTTCCATGCTCCTCTTATGTGCACTAATTGCTATGAACTTCCCTCTTATGACTGCTTTAGCAGTGTCCCAAAGATTATGGAAACTCGTGTCCTCATTGTCATTGGCTTCCATGAACCTTTTGATTTCAGTCTTTATTTCTTCAGTAGTTGAGGAGTCATTCAGGAGTAGGTTATTAAGTTTCCATGTATTTGAGTATTTTTGAGGATTTCTCTTGAAATTAAACTCAAGTTTAATTCCATCATGGTTGGTGAAGATGCTGGGTATAGTTTCTATGCTTTTGAATCTGTAGAGGCTTGCTTTTTGCCCAATGATGTGGTCAATCTTCGAGAATGTTCCATGTGGCGGTGAGAAAAAAGTGTATCTTGAAGTTTTAGGATGGAAAGTTCTATAGATGTCTGTTAAGTCCATTTGGTTTATGATATCATTTAGATCTTTTATCTCTTTACCTATTTTTTGTCTAGATGATCTATCCAGGGGGGATAGTGCAGTGTTGAGGTCTCCAACAATTAGTGTGTTGCAGTCTATCTCCCTTTTTAGATCTAGCAGTCTTTCCTTTACATATTTGGGTGCTCCTGTGTTGGGTGCATAGATATTAATAAGCGTTATATCTTCTTGATCGATTGATCCTTTTACTACAATATAGTGCCCTTCTTTGTCTCTTCGAACAGTTTTTGTTTTAAAACCTATTTTGTCAGAGATCAGTATTGCGACTCCAGCTCTTTTTTGGTTCCCATTTGCATGGAAAATCATTTTCCAACCCTTCACTTTCAGTCTATGTATATCTTTATCCATGAAGTGGGTTTCCTGTAGGCAACAGATAGAGGGTTTTTGTTTTTTAACCCATTCAACCAGTCTGTGTCTCTTGATTGGAGAGTTTAATCCATTAACATTCAATGTTATTATTGATGTTAATGGATCTGTCCCGGCATTTAAGTTGGCCATTGTCTTAGTTGCCTTTTACTCTTTTGTTTCTGGCTGTTACTTCTTTAGTTTTCCTGGAACAGTACTTTCTTCAGGGTTTCATGGAGAGCTGGCCTGGTGCTGGCAAATTCTTTCAGGTTTTGTTTGTCTGAGAAGATTTTAATCTTTTTTTCCCATATGAAGGATAATCTTGCAGGATACAACAGTCTTGGTTGAAATTGTTTCTCTCTTAACACTTTTGATACATCTTCCCATTCTTTCCTTACTTGCATTGTTTCTGTTGAGAAGTCCGGTGTTAGCCTGATGGGGTGACCTTTGTAAGTCACTTGTCGTTTCTCTCTTGCTAGTTTTAGTATCTTATCTCTATCTGTGGTCTTAGCCAGTCTGGCTATGATATGCCTTGGGGAAAATCTTCTGGGGTTGATTCTATTTGGTGTCCTTTGTATTTCTTGGGTCTGGATGTTGGAGTGCCTCTCTATGCTTGGGAAATTTTCTTCCAAGATTTCATGGAATAGGTTTTCCATGCTCTTATTAGTTTCTTCACCTTCTGGGATACCAATTATTCGGACGTTAGGACATCTAGTGGAATCTAGTAATTCTTGTATATTATCTTCATGTTTTTTTGTTATTTTCTCTATCTTTTTGGTGGTTTTCTCTAGGTCAGAAGTTTTATCTTCTACATCAGAGATTCGACCTTCAGCATGGTCTAATCGACTTTTAATACTTTCGAGAGAGTTTTTGATTTCCTGTATTTCAGACTTCACCTCTAATAGTTCCGTATTATTCTTCCTCAGAATTTCTTCCATCATATCGTTGAAGGACTTTCTCATCTCCTGTAATTCATTGTCTCTTTTCTGTTCCAGCTCATAGTACTTGTTCAACATGAATGTTCTAAACTCTATCTCGGACATTTTGGTAACGTCCTCTATTTTTTCAGGAACAGGAAGGGAGTTACTGTGTTCCTTTGATGGATACATATTTCCTGCTTTATTCAGGCCTGAGGTTCTTGTACTTCTAACCATTGGGAGATGTGTTCCCTTTGAAAAACCTTTTACGAGAAGGTTTCTTCTAATAGAAGCAAGTTTGTTTCCTTTCTGATGTGGAATGGAGACAGCCGAAGTCTATCTTCAATTGTGTTTAGTAATGTAAACCAAGAAAAAGTATTCACTTCAGGTGTCCAAAGAAATGTATCTCCTTCTTCACAGGTGTTTCAGGGAAATGGAGGATTCTAGAGAGTCTTAAAATGCTAGAATGTTTCAGAATTGTAATTCTAGACCTATCTGGACAGCCAGGGATGGTGCAGATAAAGGATGTGAGGATTGAGAAACTGGGAAGAAAATAATATGTAGAATAAAGAAAAAGTCACGTGCCACGCGAGATTTCACCAGGAGTTGAAAGATGGGAGTGTGGTGTGGATGAACTGAGGGCGTTCCTGTGTGTTGATCAGAAGAGAGAAATTTACAAATGAAAGATGTGGGTAACAGGACAGAGAAAAAAAAAAGGAAATAAAAATGTACCTGGCTGAAAGAGGCGGGTCTGGCCTGGGGGTCCCGGGGCTGGAACTACTGGGGCGCAGTCCTCCCTCGAAGATCCTGGCCCAGGGGTCGATAGATGGGAGTGTGGTGTGGATGAACTGAGTGCGTTCCTGTGTGTTGATCAGAAGAGAGAAATTTACAAATGAAAGATGTGGGTAACAGGACAGAGAAAAAAAAAGGAAAAAAAATGTACCTGGCTGAAAGAGGGGGGTCTGGCCTGGGGGTCCCAGGGCTGGAACTACTGGGGGGCAGTCCTTCCTCGAAGATCCTGGCCCAGGGGTCGAAAGATGGGAGTGTGGTGTGGATGAACTGAGGGCGTTCCTGGCTGAAAGTGGGGGCGTCTGGCCTGGGGGTCCTGGGGCTGGAACTACTGGGGGGCAGTCCTTCCTCGAAGATCCTGGCCCAGGGGTCGAAAGATGGGAGTGTGGTGTGGATGAACTGAGGGCGTTCCTGGCTGAAAGAGGGGGGTCTGGCCTGGGGGTCCCAGGGCTGGAACTACTGGGGGGCAGTCCTCCCTCAAAGATCCTGGCCCAGGGGTCGAAAGATGGGAGTGTGGTCCCTTCTATGTTTTTTGCCAGCCTTTCTCGGGACGAGTCTATGCCATCCCCTTCTGGACGAGTCTATGCCGTCCCCTTCTGGATGAGTCTATGCCATCCCCTTCTGGATGAGTCTATGCCATCCCCTTCTGGTTTCTGCTGGCTTTTCTCACTTGCTTTGCACTGCAGCCTTCCTTGGGAGCTCTTCACTGGATCCTTCGTACTCAGAGTCCCTGTTCAGGCACCACGTGTCCCGACCCACGGGACAGTCGAACAGGTTTCCTGAGGGAAGGAGTGAGAGATGGGACAAACAGCATGGAGACAATGCAGTGTTACAACTCTTCAGGGTCGTCCATTTATTGTGGGCAACATGGAGACAACACAGTGCTACAACTCTTCAGGGTTGTCTGGAGATGACGCAGTGTCACAGTTCAGGGTCGTCTGGAGACGACGCGGTGTCACAACTCAGGGTCATCCGGAGACAATGCGGTGTCACAGCTCTTCAGGGTCTTCAGGGTCGTCTGGCAATTGTGGGCCAGGGATCACAGTTATATATATGTTGGTGGGCTGTGATTGGTTGAATGAAAGATAGTAAAAATGTGTCTTATGATTGGTTCCTTTTGTGGACCAATCATGAGGTGTCAGATATGCAAACCTGAGGGATTCTAAGTTCACCGATTTGCTATGGGAAGTGGCCAATCAGAGTATGGTTTAGCCAATTGTGGCCTTTAAAATTGTTTGCTCTCTGAGCCTAAGATGGCAATAGTAAGGGACTCATGAAAATGGCCTCGGGAGACTCGCTGGTGTGCAGTCTCCCACAGAGACCTTTGGGTCTTCTAAGTATACCATCATGTCATCTACGAATAAAGATATTTTCAACTCTTCTTTGCCTATTCAAATGCCTTTTACATTGTTCTCTTCTCTGATTGCATTAGCTAAGACTTCCAGTACTATATTAAAGAGCAGTGGAGAAAGTGGGCAGCCTTGCCTAGTACTCGTTTTTAGTGGAAAAGCTTTCAGCTTTTCCCCATTCAGTATAATGTTGGCTGTAGGTTTTTCATAGATGGCTTTTATTGTGTTAAGAAATGACCCTTCTATACCAATATTACTGAGGGTCTTAATCATAAAAGGATGTTGTATTTTTATCAAATGCTTTCTCCACATCAATTGAAATGAATATATGGATTTTATCTTTCTTTCTGTTAATGTGGTGTATTACATTTATGGTCTTGCATATGTTAAACCACCTGTGCATCCCTGGGATAAAGCCTACCTGGTCGTGATGAATACTCTTTGTTATATGTTGTTGGATACGATTTGCGAGTATCTTGTTGAGAATTTTTGCATCTATATTCATCAATGATATTGGTCTGTAGTTTTCCTTTTTTGTCATGTCTGTATCTGTTTTGGGGATGAGGAAGATGGAGGCTTCTTAAAATGAATTTGGAAGGTTTCCTTCCTTTTGAATCTTTAGAAATAATTTTAGTAGGATAGGGGTTAACTCTTCTTTAAAAGTTTTGTAGAATTCAGAATTGAAGCCATCTGGACCTGGACTTTTCTTTGTTGGGAGGTTATTTTTACTGATTCAATCTCTTGGCCTGTTATGGGTCTATTCCTGTTTTCTATGTCCTCCTGATTCAATCTTGGAAGATTATATTCATCCAGGAAGTTGTCCATCTCCTCTAGTTATCTTGTTTGTTGGCATATAGTCGCTCATTGTATCCTCTACGGATATTTTGTATTTCTACTATGTCTGTTGTAATATTGCCTGTTTCATCACATATTTGATTAATCTGGTTTCTTTCTTCTTCTTGATCAGTCTAGGCAATGGTGTGTCGATCTTGTCAATCTTTTCAAAGAACCAGCTTTTGCTTTCATTTATTTTCTGTATGGTTCTCTTATTTTCTATTTCATTTATTTCTGCTCAAACCTTTATTATTTCTTTTCACCTGGCATTTTTGGGGTTCGTTTGTTGTTTTTCCAATTCCCTGAGGCAAGATGATAGGTTATCTATTTGCGATCTTTCCATCCTTTTCTTATGCACACTAATTGCTATGAATTTCCCTCTTATGACTTCTTTTGCTGTGTACCATAGAATATAGACACTTGTGTACTCATTATCATTTGTTTCTATATTTTTTTTTATTTCAGCCTTAATTTCTTCAGTAGTGAAGAAGTCATTCAGAAGTAGGTTGTTCAGTTTCCATGTGTTTATGTATTTTCAGGGTTGTTTCTTGAAATTAATCTTGAGTTTAATCCCATCATGGTCAGAGAAAATGCTGGATACAGTTTCTATGCCTTTGAATCTGTAAAGGCTTGATTTGTGTCCTAACATATGATCAATCTTTGAAAAGGTTCCATGCCGGGGTGAGAAGAATGTATATGTTGTGGATGTAGGGTGGAAAGTTCTATAGATATCTGTCAAGCCCATTCGATTTATAGTATCATTTAGGTCCTGTATCTCTCTATTTATTTTCTGTCTAGAATATCTGTCTAAAGTAGATAATGGGGTGTTGAGATTTCCAACAATTATAGTATTTCTCCCTTTCTCTCCTTTTATCTCCAGCAGTCTTTCCTTCACATATTTAGGTGCACCTGAGTTGGGTGCATAGATATTTATAAGGGTTATTTCTTTTTGCTGGATTACCCCATTTACTATTATATAATGCCCTTCTTTGTCTCTTTTTGCAGTCTTTGTCTTGAAATCTATTTTGTCTGAGATCACTATCACTACTCCAGGCCTTTTTTTATTTCCATTTGCATGGAGTATCTTTTTCCAGCCCTTTACTTTTAGTCTATGTCTGTCTTTATCCATAAGGTGAGTTTCTTGTAGGCAACAGATAGAGGGTTTCTGTTTTTTTCATCCATTCAGCCAGTCTATGTCTCTTAACTGGAGAATTTAATCCATTGACATTCAATGTAATTATCGATATTTCCGCACCTGATCCTATGGTTAAGTGAGCCATTTTCTTTGTTGCTTTATGTTCTCATGTAACTGTCTGTCTGACTTTTTAGTTTTCCTGGTATAGTACTCCCTTCAGAACCTCTTGAATAGTTGGTCTGGAGTTGGTAAATTCCTTCAAATTTTGTTTATTCGAGAATGTTTTTATCTTTTTTTCCCATATGAAAGATAATTTTGCCGAGTATAGTATTCTTAGTTGAAATTGTTTTTCACTCAACACTTTGACTATTTTTCCCCATTCTTTCCTTGCCTGCATTGTTTCCGCTGAGAGATCCGATGTTAGCCTGGTGGGGTGACCTTTGTAAGTAAGTTGACGTTTCCCTCTTGCCAACTTTAGTATCTTGTCTTTGTCTGTTGTTTTTGCCAGTCTGGCTATGATGTGCCTTGGAGAGGATCTTCTAGGGTTGATTCTATTCAGGGTCCTATGTATTTCTTGGGTCTGGATATTTCAATGCCTTTCTAGGTTTGGAAAGTTTTCTTCCAGGATTTCATGGAATACATTATCTAGGCCCTTATTATTTTCTTCCTCTTCTGGAATACCAATTATATGGATGTTGGGGCACTTGAATGGTATCCAGTATTCCTCATATATTATCCTAATTTTTCATGGTTGTTTTCTCAATCTTCTTGATGCTTTTTTCTAGGTCAGATGTTTTGTCTTCTATGTTAGAGATTCGATCTTCTGCCTGGTCTAACCTACTTTTAATACTTTCAAGGCAGGTTTTGATGTCCTGTATCACATTCTTCAACCCTAGAAGTTCCATCTGGTTCTTTTTTAAGGTATCCATTTCTTCTTTCAAGTCATGAAAGGACTTCCTCATCTCCTGGAACTGTTTGTCTCTTTTCTCTTCCATCTCAGTTAGTTTGGTCACAACAAATATTCTGAATTCTTTATCAGACATGTCCACGGCATCCATTGTGCTGACTGTGGGTGATGTAGGCTTGAGGATTTCCCTTGAGGGAGAGGCCTTTTGTTGGTTGCTCATATTTCTTGAGGTTCTGCGATTGTTCCTAGTCATCAGGTAATCTATGTTTTCCTTTGTAACTTATTAACGGTGTCTCTGAGTGTTAAAAGTTGTACTGGATTAGAAAATTGTTGATTTCTCTTATGGTTGGCCTCCCTGTTGCTCACAATTACCATTAACTGTTGCCACTAGTCCTGGATGGCCCAAAGTCCTCCCTGTTTCTAAGGAGTGGTGAGCCTCCAACTGACCTAATAGGCAACACCTCAAGAGCAAAGAAAAATGAAACAAAGAATTCAAATCACTAAAATTCAGAGAGTCCAGAGGAAAGTGGGGAAGGACCAGAGGATGAGTTTCAGGTCCGGGGCGGTCGGGCCTGCAGTCTCAGGCCGCCTGGTGTATGGAACTTCTGGCCGGCTCAATCTGGTTTGCAGGTGGGGTGGGGTGCGAGTTCGTCTTAAAGTCACATGCAACCAACCTGGGGTCCAAGGACGAGTAGGGGTGGGGATGTGCGAAGGTCTGGGGTGGTCGGGCCTGCAGCCTCAGGCCGCCTGGTGTCCAGAACTTCTCCTCATCTTTTAAAAAATGGGCATAATTAGACATTCCCTGATTACTTGTAGATCAAGTGGAAATTATGTAAGTGATAATGATTTGTATGTTATAAAGCACTGTACATGTGTAAGAGAATACCATTATCTGACTTTTTCACAAAATTTATTTTTGTACTATTTCATAAATGTAATTAATTTGAGAGATAAGAGAATGGGAAGTCATAAGTATCCATACCATCTGTATGCACTATTACCAACAATACACTAATGCATCAAGTGCTAACACTGGCTACATTTTTATTACAGTGTGTACTCAGTGAATTTAATCTAATAGCATTTCTTGTGAAATGTGCTTTGGGAGGACATCAGTCAACAAACTGGCTAATGCCAACCCCAAATATTTTAGTGGACCTGAAATTTGCTTAACAAGCAAATTGAGCTATTAATCTGATATCCATCATCTAGTAAGAAGTTTATGAGTATTTATTACAATAATAAAAATGCTCCTACTAAGCAACTTTAGTATGTTTCAAATTGAAATATCAGCTTTCCTCAACATGCAAAATTTTCTTTCTTGCATCAATAGATAACTTACAGTATAGATTTTTTTACTATTAATAAAAGCTTAGTACAATGTCTCAGTATTCCTTCTCAGATATTTTTACTCTCATCCATTTCATAGGGTATTTTAACACTGAAATTTGTGACAGATACTAGCTAATTTAACCAATTCAAATGAATTTGTGACAGATACTAGCTAATTTAACCAATTCATTAGCTTGTTGAAAAATCACAATTATTTTGTGAAAATTGTCTGCTGTTTTAGACAAAAACTTAGCTTCTGTACCATGGCTATTAGATGTATACATTATATGGAATCAGTTAACCAACTAATGAGTTCTAGGACAGTTCATTGAAACAAGGGAATTTTTTTGCTTCTATATTAATTTTTAATGGAATAAGGGGAAAGCAAAGCAAATAAGGGTGTGTCATACAGGCAAGTCTTAAAGAAAATTTCCAGTAATTAACTACAGAAAAAGAAGAGAAATAGTTTTATATTTGCAAGGATAAACAGAGAGCCCTATACCATGGTTTAGTTAAATGTTTTGAGCATATTGGCGAAGGAAAAGGTGGAATAACATTCACTTTCTGTCTTTCAGCCTTTTGATGAGCTTTTGGTTGATTGTCATTTTTATGTGGAGGTAGCCATATGAAAGTAGATATACACTTGTCAACATGTTCCTGATTTCAGTGATTTTGAGTACAAAGGGATAAATGAGAAAATGTAAAAAGAGAAAACACTGATTAACATAAACCATGCAGACATTTTCCCAGGAGAAATTATTTCTAAGTCTGTAAAAACTCCAAGTATATGATTAAAATTTATTTAAAGATTGGTCAGCTGGTGGTGTAGTGATTGAGATGCTGGACTGCCACATGGCTGACTGTGGTTCAAGTCCTGGACCACACTAGGTATGTGGGCATGCATGCCCCAAATCATGAGAGGATAATGGAATAGAAGGGATTGTGAGTTTAAGCCACTGGGTCCAGGACTCAAACCACGTTCGACTACGTGGGAGTCCAGCGACATAACCATTATGCTAACTGCTGGTCCCGTATTCTGCAACTCTTATGATTATTTTCTTATGTAAGTTCCAGGAGGGGTTATTTTTGCGGTTGATTCTTTAGGTATGTCTACATAGGTAATCAGGTCATCTGTGAACAAAAATAGTCTTGCTCCTTTCTTTCACCATATGTACACATTTTATTATAAAGTAAAATGTATTCCTGTCTCATTGCATTAACTAGGACTTCCAGAACAATGTGGAAGAGGAGTGCTGAGAGGGGACATTTTTTGCCTTGTTCCTGATCTCAGCAGGAAAGCATCTAGTTTCTCATCATTTATTATGTTAGGTGTAGGTTTTTTGCAAGTTGAGGATTTCCATTTTAATTCTATTTTGCTAGTTTAGCTGAAGTGCATAAATATTTTCTCTCTTCACCTTCTGCATTTATAATATAAATGTCTTAAGTGCTTACTCTACATGCATTGAGAACTACATCAGACAGTGCTGTAATTTTGCTTCATCTATCAACATAATTTAGAAAACTCAAGAGAAGTAAAATCTATTATATTTATATAACATTTTCACACTTTCTGTAGTTTTCTTACTTTCTGATGTTCCAACATTGCTTATTTTTATTACTTACTTCCTCTTAATAAAATCTCCTTTAGTAATATTTTAGGTATATCTGCTGGCAAATAATGTTTTTCATTTTCCTTCATTTGAGAATGGCCTGGTTTTTCCTTACTCTTGAAGGATATTTCTGCTGAATATACAATTTTGGATTGTCTTTTCTCTTAGCACTTGAAAAATGTATGATTTCCTTCTGGCATTCATGGTTTCTGATAGGAAATAATGTTTGTCATTCAAATTGTACTCTTCTTTATATGTAAGGTGTCATTTTACCTCCACCACTGTAAGATTTTTTTTTCTTTAGTTTTCAGAAGTTTGACTTCGGTGTGTCTTAGTGTGGATTTCTTTATCTTTTTTTCAGGTCCACTCAGATTCATAAAATTTTAGATTTATTTATTTTAATGACTGGGAGGTTTTCAGCAATTATTTGAGTACTTTTTCAGACCTCTTTTTTTCTTCTGTGTATTCTGGAACTCCAGTGACATATGTGTATATTTATATATATATATATATATATATATATATATATATATATATAATTTTTCAGATCATTTAGTGAATGTTTTATCTTTGTTATTTCACTTTTAAAGTCTAAAATTTCCATTTTGGTGTTTTCTTCAGTTTGTGTTTTTTCTGATTCTCTATTATTTGAAAATTATCATCATATTTTCCTAAAGTTTTTTTAAATTTTTTTTTGCCATAGGGTGCATGCTCTTTCTGAAGAGACAGAGACAGAGATGGAGAAAGGGAAAGTGAGAAATCATCCCCCAGAGGGAAGGCCATATCACAGTCCCTTCTCCTTCCTTCTCCTCTTAGGATTTTGAACACACATGCGTATGTGTCCAGTATGATTTTCGGGCCACAGGTTCAGGACTTGAAACACTATCAACCATGTGGAAGTCCAGCACTAAAACACCACACCAAATGCTGACCCCATTTTCCACAGTTTTATAAAACACGATTTCCTTTGGTCCTATGAAAATATTAATATTATCTGCTTTGAAATCTTTTCTTGTTAAATATAACATCTAGGTCCACTCAGAGTTAATTTCTGTTGATTGCATTATTCTCTGGGTATGAGTTGCACATTGTTGTTTTTTATGTTCCTTAGATGTTTGTTGAAAAATCACACATTTCAAGTAATATATTAAAGTCTCTGGGTTCTGTTTTATTTATCTGAGCAATGCTGTCTTTATTTATTTATTAATTCACTAGGACTTAAAAAATTGAATTTTCTGCCTGTACTCATGAAGTTCACCACATATCTATACAGTTTAGTTATCAGTCAATGATTTTAGCAAAGTTTGTGTTTGATTAACCATCTCAAGCCCCCATGAGACATCTACCCATTTCTGGTCTCCTGGCATGTGACAAAGGGACATTGTCAAGGTTGCAGCCAATTCTCAAGTCACTCTTAGGTTTTTTTTTGTTTTTGTTTTTGTTTTTGTTTTTTTTTTTTAGAGGTTTTTTTTCTATAGGGCATGTGCACTTGCCAGAAAGACAGAGAGAGACAGAGAAATAGAAAGCAAGACATCAACCCCCAGGGGGGATGGCTATGCCGCAATCCCTTCTCCTCCATTCTCCTCTTGGGATCTTGGGCACACACGCACATGCGCCCAGTGTGAGTTTAAGCCACCAGGTCCAGGACTTGAACCACGGTCAACAACTACATGGGAGTCCAGCGATATAGCCATTACGCCAACTGCTGGCCCTCTTAGCTTTTTTTTTTTTTTTTAATTGCATTTCGTTGGGACCAGCAGATGGCATAATGGTTACATCGCTAGACTCCCACATGGTTAATCACAGTTTCAGTCTTGAACCTGGTGGCTTGAAAATCACACCGGCCACGTGTGTGTGTGTGTGTGCCCAAAATCCAGAGAGGAGAATGGAAGAGAAGGGATTACAATGTGACCATCCACTCTAGGGGGTGATTTCTCATTTTCTGTCTCTCTATCTCTGTCCCTCTAGCAAGTGCACGTGTTCTATAGCAAAAATCACAGTAAAAAATTTACATTTAAATACTGTACATCCTCACAGTGTTCAAAATGGTTTAGCCCAGCATAAATACAGCACATATCAATCAAAGAAAAGATATTACCCCATGCTTTATCATCAACAGAACTTTTCATATTTGTATGTGTCTTAGCATTTACTTTTCACCAGATCTTTTTAGGTCTTTCCCATGCATATATGTAGTTTCCCAGTCAGCCAGGTATATGTGCAGAGTTTATCATAGCCCTTTGATAGCTGTCTTGTTTTCTAGATTCCCCTGTTAAATTTCTAATACGCTATTTGTTCCAATTGTATCTTGCCCCAGCAGAGCTTCTACTTCTCAAATATTCCCTGCTGCATTTCTCACTTTAGTTCTTGAAGTCGCAGGTTTCAGCCTTTTCTATCACAAATCCATTTTATCCCCACTAAGTCAAAGCTCCTGGTTTTCACAAACAGCTCCATACTGGTAAAACTATATTTGAGCTAGGAGTTGGGAAAGATAGGTAAAGACCCAGGCCAGAAGGATGTGGATTCTTGCCTTTCTTTACTTAAGGTATACCAATTTTACAAAACTATACATATCTCATTTTTGTCTGCTTTTTGTCAATTTACAATGCTTTGGTATGTTTGTTCTTGTTCAACCATGTCAATTTTTATAGATTTTTCTTTTCTTTTCTTGTTTTTTTTTTTTTTTTTGACAGAGAAGGATTGCAAAGTTTGTCATATCACTCTAATCAGAAATTCCTTAACATTTGCTCCCTCCACCTACACCTTGTCAGTATATTTGGTCACCAGAAAAGTCACGATGCATTATTGCATAAATAAGTACATTGTGACTTTCCTGATAATCCAATACTATATACCTTGGTGGTGAGATAATCTCCTAAAATCATAGGTGTAACAATTTAGTTACTTCTCAACCTTCAATAATTTCCTCAACACACATACTTTAGAATGATTTTTTAAGGTCTCTTATAATCTGTTGTCAGTCTACCTTTCTAAACCGCTTTCCCACCACTGGCCTCCATTTACCCTGTACTAGTGTCAAACTGACCCAGATGCTCTATGGTTTGTCTCTTTTGTGCTTTCCCCCATGTTCTTTGCTTAGGGTGCTTTTTTCCCTCATTTCAGTCTATCCAAATTTTACCCATCTTTAAATTTCATTTAAATATCTATCCAAGACTTAATTGTTTTGACTTTGCCTTGTGTCACTACTTTATCAATTTAGCTTTTTGTTTTAGTAACCAATAATGGAGAAAAACAACAGAAAAGGAAGCATAGAAAGAAGTAACAAAATTATATAAATTTGCAATAGGCATGATTTTATTTAAAAAATCTTTAGAATGATTTTAAATTTTAAACTTTATAAACTTTCTCTAGAACAGAATTCTCAGGCCAGCCCATGGTGTGGTGGTTGAAGTGGCTGGATCCCACATGACTGACCATGCAGTTCAAGTCCTGGACCCAGAGACTTGAGAAACATGCTGGTTGTGTGTGTGTGTGTGTGTGTGTGTGTGTGCCCCAAATCCTAAAAGAATAGAGAACTTGAGAAGGGATTGCAAAATCACCATTTCACCACAGTGGGGGAGTGTTGCTTTCTCACTTTCCCTTTCTCTCTCTCTCCCTCTCTTGGTGAATGCTCTGGCAAATGAAAAAGTAAGAATAGAATTGTCAAAGAATGATGTCAGAAATATTTCAGGATTTAAATGCATGATAAATAATTAGAAAAATTACCAATTATACTGCTTAACTTTTCTTCTCAAGAAAACTATTCTCTCTCTCTCTCTCTCTCTCTCTCTCTCTCTCTCTCTTTTGGAGAGGTTTTGCTATAGAGCGCTTGCACTCACTAGAAAGAGAGAGAGATAGAGAGACAGAAAGTGAGAAATCACTCCCCAGGGGGAATGGCCACACTGCAATCCCTTCTCCTCCATTCTCCTCTCAGGATCTTGGACATGCACACACACTTGCCTGGTGTGAGTTTAAGCCACTGGGTCCAGGACTCAAACCGTGGTCAAGTACATGGAAGTCCAGTGACATAGCCGTTATGCCCACTGCTGGTCCCAAGAAAAACTATTTTCTCTAAATTCTACTGTAATTTAGGTCATTGGTGGCAAAGTGGAATAGATGATTAATTAGATATTCATAAATACAGTAATAGAACACACAGTGACATTTTGGTCAACAATGGACTGAATATACATTTGTCACATTAAATGACAATGGAGCTGAAAATATCCTATTGCCTAGTGATATCATAGCCATGATAATGTTATAACACAATGCATTACTCAGTGATTGTAGTGATTCTGGTGTAAATAAATCTACTGTGCTGTCAGTCATATAAAACTACTACTCCTTTAGTAGGTATTCTAGAGGAAGGCACTGTTATCACAGGAGACAATAGTTCCATGTACGTTATTGCCTGTGAAGAAATTCCAGTAGGACAAGATGTAAAGTTAGAAGACATTGATATTGGGCTGAGCAGATTGCATTGCGGTTGTGTCACTGGACTCCCACATGGCTGAATGCTGTTTAAGTCCAGATTGGTGACAAGAATCAGGCCAGGACTGTGTGTGTACATGCCCAAGATCCATGGAGGAGAATAGAGGAAAGTGGCCATTGCCCCTGGGGGTGATTTCTCACTTTCCCTCTCTCACTGTCTCTGTCTCTCTCTCTCTCTCTGGTGAGCACATACAGCCTAAAGTAAATATCTCTAATAAAAAAAGATGTTGATATTGATGATCCTGATCTTTGTAGGCCTGTGTTTATGTCTTTGATTTTAACTGGATAGTTTAAAAATAAAAAAAAAAGATGAATAAAAAATTTCAAAGATTTTTTGAATTATAAAATAAAGATATAAAGAAAAATATTTTTGTATATCTATACAGTGTGGTTTTGTTTAAAACTAAGTATTATTACAAAAGAATCAAAAAGTTAACTTTTAAAAAGTTTCTAAAATAGAATGTTATAGTAAGTTAAAGTTGATTTATTATTAAAGAAATAAAAACTTTTTTATAAATTTAATGTAGCCTAACTATGCAATATTTAAGTCTTCAGTAGTGTATAGTGATGTCCTAGGCCATTACATTCACTCACCACTCATTCACCCAAACCAACTTCCAGGCCTGCAAACTTCATTCTTAGTAAGTGCCTTATATAGATATACCATTTTTATCTTTTATACTGCATGCTTCTGTACCTTTTCTATGTTTATATATTTATAGATACATAAATACTTACCACAGTGCTACAATTGTGTACAGTATTCAGTACAGTGACATGCTATACTGGTTTGTAGGCTAGGAGAAATAGGTTATACCATATAGTCAAGTTATATAGTAGGGTATACCATCTAGGTTTGTATAAGTACACACTATGCTATTCCCACAATGGCAAAATTGCCTAAGGATGCATTTCTCATAATGTATCCCCATCATTAAGCAATGTATGACTGTATTTATTATATATTCTCTTAGAAAGTTAAATTCGATTGTTGCATATGCTGACACTCGTATTAAAGTAATAATAAAACATTTAGGCTAACAAACTTAAAATTTCAAGCTATGAAATTATCAACATAACTCCAATACATAATTTTATTATGTTTTTCTACTTATGAATGTGAGACATACTTTGTCTTTAGCTATTCATATAGTCTCATTAACATATAACAGCAGTCAAGTTGTAATTATTGCTCCATTTTGAACTCTTGAATATACCTGAGAAAGATGATATCTTATAACTTGTTCCGGAATGTTTGTATACTTGTGGCATGACATAATTGGACAATTTCTACAAGCATATTGAAATGATACCCATAAGATCAGATTATCAATATACCACTTAGGAACTACATAATGCATATTACTTCCCATTTGGGATTGTCTAAGTAGAAAAGAAGGTATTTTTTAAAATTAATCATCTAAACCTTAAAGATATGACATTATATTTTGTTATACCTGCTGTTTGCTTTCCATTGACTAAAGCACAATGTAAATTTGGCCTAAAAAAGCAATTAGAATGTAGTATCTTTAGTTTTGTGGATGGAAATTATTTCTATAATTATTTCGATGATGCATATAAACAAATGTAAATAAAGTCAATTGTGAAAGAACAAATTTGTAATTAGTAATATGAAACAAGTCATGAGCAGTACAGCCTATTATCTGGTTGATCAAGCACATAGCAACAAACACCGAAGGCTTTATGTAACTAAATGTTTAAAGACCTTTTCTACACAATAATGTGCTAATTATTTAATTCACTAAAATATTAATAGGTAGGCAGTACAATTATCACACACCAAAAAAATGATAATTTGGTGAGATAATGGATATGTTAATGAGCTTCCTTTATCTTTCAATAATGTATGCATAGGTCAAAACATCATATTATACTCCAGAAATGAACAATTATCATTTGCCAATTTAAAAAAAAGGAAAAAAATATTCATAAAGTAAAATTTGCTTAGTCATATTATTATAGAAAGATAATTTAATAACAAATTAATAATAATAATGAATGCTTATTGTTTCATTATTTACCAGACATTGTGTTAAACACAGAAATTTATTATATTATATAATCTTCACCTCAACCTTTCCCCCCATTATATAAGGAAAACAGATGCTTAAAGAGAGTAAGGAACATGCCCAAATATATAGCAGTAAGTAGCAGAACCCATACTCAAACCCAGGTTGGTCTAATTATAAAGGTTTTATAATAGTATAAATGTACGGGAAAGGAACTAGGAGATAATCAAATGCCTCTCCATATGTAGCATTTGTAAGTTAATGGGATCACTTTTTCTGTTGTCCAAATGAGAGTATCCACAGAAAGTTATTTTAATCCAGCTCAAAAATTTCCTTTTCAGGTGTACAAATTGCAGATTTTCTCTAGGGGCAGACTAATGTTTCTCTGACATTGTTAAAAATGCAAAGAGAGGTCTCCAAAGTTTCAGCAGTTTAAGCAGATCAGTCATTTCTCTACTTGGGAAAGCCATGTCTGAGTACTAAGAGAACATTTTATCTTGCTTAAAAGCATGGACTCATAATCTTTATATTACATTGGATTACATATAACTTTACAATGTATTACAGTGTATTACAATGCTTTTTCAAAAGGGAATGCCATGCATGTCAGTCAATACAGAGACATTAATCTCCCCGCTTCAACATTCAATATCTTTTTCTATGATGATAATAAAAAAAAAGAAAGAAAGAAGGCATGCAGCCTGTTCAACAACTGTTTCTTAAGGTTTCATTAGTTCTTACAACTGAATTACATTGTGGGAAAAAAAGTGTAAAATTATATAGATACATATCGTTGGAGAAATACACAAGTGTCATCTACAAAATGTTAATAAATGAATTCAGCTTGGTAAAAAAAAAAAGCATGGACTCATGAACTTTGAGTCAGAAAAGTTTTTGGAGGTCATATAGTTCAAAGGTTGACAATCTTTCTTCTGTAAAGGACAGGATTGTAAATATTTTAGTCTTTGCATGCTAAGAGGCAGTGTCCTCAATTTTTGAAACAACTGTTGTCACTGATGGATGAATAGACCCTTCTATATTTTACTTATAAAAATGTAAAAAAATATCCTTTGCTCTTGAGTAGGTGCTAGCACCTTAACTAGTCCACTATTTCTTAAACTCAGCTCTATTTACTTAGGTTGCCTGTTGAAAATACATGGATATTCTGGCTTCTTTCCCTGGCATTAAATTGTTTGTGGGCATTGTTATTAATGATGTTTTTCCAAAATAAACATCTAGGGAATTATACACTATGATGGTAATAGTATATAGAAAAAAAGGAAGACTACTGAGGAGTAAAGTTTCATGAGTAGTGAGCTTTACTTCCTTTATTTTACATTCATTTATTCTATATCATTACAGCATACAAATGAATTTTCTCATCCATAATACACTGTATATTGGCTCAATCAGTTATTAGCTTTATTTCCTTTAGAAAGTAAATGGATTGAGACCAGCAGTTGGCGTAATGGCTATGTCCCATGTAGTCAACCATGGTTTGAGTCTCAGACCTGGTGGCTTAAACTCACACCGGTCGCATGTGCGTGCATGCCCAAGATCCCAAGAGAATGGAGGGGAAGGGATTGCAGCATAGCCATCCCCCCTAGGGAGTGATTTCTCACTTTTTGTCTTTTTCTCTCTGTGTCTTTCTGACGAGCTCACGCACCCTATAGCAAAAACCTCTCCAGAAATAAAAAAAAGAAAGTAAATGGGTTCCTTGCAATGTTCCCCTCCATATATTCCCCTACAGCTCCCAATTTAAATTCTACAATCATTAAAATTTTACAAATCATAGGGTATAGTTTTCCTTTAATGGGATTGTATTGAGGATGATCACTAGCTGAGTGAGGGACCAGAGTTGGGATGATCCCCATGCTGCCTGGCAGAGTGCAAACTTTGTTCTTCTTTGAAGTCTTTGCTGTGTGCAGGAGAAAAAAGTAGATAAGGATGTTCTCAGTATTGACTTTCTTCATATTGTGAGCTAACCTGAATGCTCTCAAAAACCTCTCTTCCAAAATTTGAATAGTATATTTTTTTGTGAGTGGCGTGGTAGTTAAAATAAGCCATTTAACCAAGTCCACTGAGAGTCAAGTTATGGTCAGGCCCTTGACCATCTTAAATCTGTTTGTTCATTTATGAATTTATTCAGAGCACCTAGTACGCAATCAGGATACACATATTACCTGATGTCAGTTGTGCCTCTAGAGCATCTCCTTTCCTCACTTAGAGTCAAGAGATGAGTTACAAAAATAGCACTATGGTTCAACCACTTTGGAAAACCATTCCTCTGTTCCTACTAATGTAGGTATATGTTATCATGGTCTTTGTTGCAGGCTGTGAAATAATTTACAAACTCAGAGAAAAATTGGATAGAAAAGAATTTGTTCACTTTTCCAGAAAGGAAAGAGTCTTGATGCAGAGAGTTGCATTGATCCTGAAGATTGGGGCCATAGAGTTTTTATTGGGCCTTAAGGAAAGGAAAAGTTATGGTTGGATAATTAGGGAATCCTGGGATAGGACATCTGTTGATAGTTGAGTTGTTTTATTATTATCTCTGGACGTTATATCTGGTTGCTGTAGTCTGCTATGTATTCTGTCCTTAGCTTTGGTGCCAACTGTTGATCTTTATGTTTTTAAATAAAAATAAGGTCAGCCATCTGTGATGAAGTCAAGAGAGGACCAACTAACTTGGGAAGAAAAAAGGAGGAAGAGAAAGAATGTCTGAAGCATGTGGGAATTTTAGACGGGCCTTTCCAATTAAAATATTTATGGGTGCCAGCGAGACACACTGTATCAACCCAGTGCCAAGGACAATGAGACACTGAGTTAACTCTCTCTAATCCCTAAAGTGCTAAAGAGACTTTTCACCTTTTCAGCATACACTGACCCAGTGGCCAGAAATTCCACTCTAAAACGAATAAGTGCATAAATTCACCAGAGGCATATACAAGTATGTGGGTGATATCTTCATTCCTAATAACCGAAAACAGTTAACCCAAATGTCTACCCAAATGAATGAGTAAATAATTTGTGGTACAGCCATACAGTGGACTTCGGCACAGTGATAGGAATAACTACTGATAAATGCAACAACCCAGATAAATACAATATGTTGTTGACTCAGGCACAAAAAGGATATTATGATCCCATTTATATGAAGTTCAGAGTACAACTTCAAAACAAACAAGTTGTCCTCTAACATTTCTAAAGTAATTTGGCAACATGAATCAATAATCTTTTTTTTAGAGAGAGGTTTTTGCTATAGGGCGCATGTGCTCACCAGAGAGACAGAAAACAAGCAATCACACCCCCAGGGGGGATGGCCATGCCACAATCCCTTCTCCTCCAGTCTTCTCTCAGGATCTTGGGCACATATGCACATGCTCCAGGCTTGAATTTAAGCCACCAGTCCAGGACTCGAACCACTGTCTACTACATGGGAGTCCAGCGACATAGCCATTACACAACTGCTGGTCCCTATGAATCAATAATCTTAAAAAAAGTTAATTACTGGGACTGTCAAGTGGCAAGGTAGTTAAGGGCGCTAGACTCCTACATGGCTGATCATGGTTCAAGTCCTGGACCTTGTGACTTGCTTTCTGACTTTCTCTCTCTCTCTCTCTCTCTCTCTGTCCCTCTCTGATCAAATTAAAATAAATAGACAAATAAAATTAAAAAATAAAAGTTAAATAAAATAATTATTTTTAAGAAAAGTTCATTAGTTTGAATTCCATAATCCTCTTCTGAAAGTTTATCCTGGGAACCAGACAATGGCACTACATTTAATCATGATGCGCTAAGAGGCTGACACATATGGGAAAATTCTGGTTTACATCTGGAGACTTCCCTGAATGGGATGAGTTCAAGCGCTTTCTCATGACTGGGGACAGCTGAAACTGATGGTGGCTAGCACAGTCATGACTCTGTTGGTGTACTCTCTCTCTGTCTTCTTCACTCATGGAATACCTGAAAAATTTAAAAATAACAATTAAGAAATGAAAGTCAGTACTAGGGAAAATCTCAGAAATATGTAAATGATTTGTGTAAAATTCTTTCAATTATGATAGCAAAAAGAATGGAAACAAACATACAACAACAGAGACAGGTTAAGTAATGGTACCTCTATACAACAGGATATTATGTGGACATTACAGAGTATCTACATAGAGTTTTTATAATAACATTAGGAATGTTTATAGTGTAATTTTGTACATGTGCTTAGAAATATCTAAGTAAATATGTTAAAATTATGTGATTAAGGGGACCAGCAGTTAGCGTAATGGTTATGTCGCTGAACTCCCATGTAGCCGCCCACGGTTCAAGTCCCAGACCTGGTGGCTTAAACTCATGTCAGGCACATGTGCATGCATGCCCAAGATCCTGAGAGGAGAATGGAGAAGGGATTGCAGCGTAGTCATCCCCCCTGGGGGGTGATTTCTTGATTTCTGTCTCTCTGTCTCAATCTGTCTTTATGGTTAGTGCACTCGCCCTATAGCAAAAACCTCTCAAAAAAAAAAATGTGTGATTAAAGACAATTTTTTTTCAAGTACATATTTTGCTTTTGTAACCACAGGATAATGATTGTGGTTTTCTCAAAGCAGTAATAGATTGCTGACATTGTATGTTAAATTATTTATTATTAAATGCATCTCTATTTGTGATGAATTACCAAAAACAGAATAATTACACTTTGCTTTTTGCTAAAAAAATGATTCTGAAGGAAAAATGCTTTCTATAAAATAAAGTATAATATAAATATTAATGGATATCTTTATTATATTATAATCCTCACAAACCTGGAAGTTCACTTTATGTCATATGTCAGATTCTGGACCTAGATGCCACATAAGTCCCTTTCTTTCAGAACAATGAATAGTTATGGTGTAATTGTACATTACAGGCATATGACCATGGTACTAATGTCACCAGATCAGGAAATGTTCTGTGTAATGAATTTCTTCATCTTAGTAACTGTGGTAATTTGTTAATATTATGGAATGGAACACACATACCCCAAAATTACAAGAATTCTATATAATATCATTAAAAAAGCAGAGATAATAGGAAAAAAACTAGGATATTAACCTTTGAACAGAACTTTATGGGGTTAACTGCAAATCAGCTTAATATACAGTTCAGAGTGAATGGGTTTGTTAGGGAAAACTTGAGCAACTATTTAGGGAAACAGCATAGTTTGTACAAATTCATTAGTTGGAAACATACTTATTTTAAAATTGATTTGAATTTGATTTTCATAGAAATTTTTTTCTCTGAATAAGAACTTCTTAGTACTGCACAGAGTTACAGTTCTTGGGAAAGTACTTAGAATTAGTTTTTACAGAGTTCTGATTAAAGAATTAATAAGTAACCATCCTCCTCTTTTGATGTTAATTGAAGTTTAATCACTAAAAAAACTTCAAAAATGTCACCTCTAGAAAATGGTGTTACTAAGACTAACACTTAAACCTTCCGGCACTTTATATTCTCTTTGAAAGTATTCTCACTAAAGAAGATATTTTATTGTTTTCCAAATTAGAGTCATAAAGCTTTGATATA
The DNA here is from genome assembly GCA_026018925.1 of Tupaia tana. NCBI lineage: Eukaryota > Metazoa > Chordata > Mammalia > Scandentia > Tupaiidae > Tupaia > Tupaia tana. The sequence continues at coordinate 72,585,090 of JAKSZU010000009.1, read as the reverse complement.
GTTGGAATCTCCAATGCTATGCTTCAGACAATATGCTATTTAAATAACCAATGTGATTTCCATATTTACTATGCTTCCTGTTGGAAAATTTTCTCAGTGTATTGGGTTGTTGGAAAAGTCACAATGTATTGTTGCATAGAAAAATATGTTATGACTTTTCTAAGAGAAGAAATGGATACTCTGAGAAAGAATCAGGTGGAACTATTAGAGATAAAGTCTATAATACAAGAAATCAAAAACTCTCTGGAAAGTATTAAGAGCCGATTAGACCATGCTGAAGATCGAATCTCTGATGTAGAAGATAAAACCTCTGATCTAGAAAAAAACAACAAAAAGATCGAGAAAATAACTAAAAAACACGAGGATAATATATGAGAAATACTAGACTCTATTAGACACCCAAACATCAGAATAACTGGCATCCTAGAAGGTGAAGAAACTAATAGCAGAATGGAAAATCTATTCCATGACATCCTGGAAGAAAATTTCCCAAGCATAGAGAGGCACCGAACCATCCATACCCAAGAAATACAAAGGACCCCAAATAGAATCAACCCCAGAAGATCTTCCCCAAGGCACATCTTAGCCAGGCTAACACCACAGAAAAAGACATGATACTAAAACTGGCAAGAGAGAAACGAGAAGTAACTTACAAAGGCCATCCCATAAGACTAACACCAGACCTCTCATCAGAAACAATGCAAGCAAGGAAAGAATGGGAAGACATACTGAAAGTGTTAAGAGAGAAACAATTTCAGCCAAGACTATTAAACCATGCAAGATTATCCTTCAATTGGGAAAAAAAGATTAAAATCTTCTCAGACAAACAAAACCTGAAAGAATTCACCAACACCAGACCAGCTCTTCAGGATTCAGTATTTTGAGATTTTGAAAGCTGTTTGTAAACTGTCAAGAATTATGGAGTATGAGCTAAAATTTTTTGCTATGTAAAGTAAATGTTTGTGGAAAAATGTAAAAATAAATAAATGAAGAAAAAAAAAAAAAGAAATCCTGAAGAAAGTACTTTTCCAGGAAAACTAAAAAGCAACAGCCAGAAACAAAGAAATAACAGGCAACTATGACAATGGCTAACTTAAATGTCGGTACAGATCCTGTAACATCGATAATAACATTGAATGTTAAAGGTTTAAATTCTCCAATCAAGAGACACAGATTGGCTGAATGGATAAAAAAACAGAAACCCTCTTATCTGTTGCCTACAGGAAACCCACCTCATGGAGAAAGACATACTTAGACTGAAAGTGAAGGGTTGGAAAAAGGTTTTCCATGCAATTGGGAACATAAAAAGAGCTGGAGTTGCGATACTAATTTCTGACAAAATAGGCTTTAAAACAAAAACCATTCGAAGAGACAAAGAAGGGCACTATATCGTAGTAAAAGGCTCTATAGATCAAGAAGATATAACACTTATTAATATCTATGCTCCTAACACAGGAGCACCCAAATATGTGAAGGGAAGACTGTTAGATCTGAAAGGGGAGATAGACTGCAACACACTAATTGTTGGAGATCTCAACACCGCATTATCCCCTCTGGACAGATCATCTAGGCAAAAAATAGGTAAAGAGATCAAGGATCTAAATGATACCATAAATCAATTGGACTTAACAGACATCTATATAACTTTCCACCCAAAAACCACAAGATATAGTTTTTTCTCACTCCAACATGGAACATTCTTGAAGATTGACCACATCATACGACACAAAGCAAGCCTCTGCAGATTCAGAGGCATAGAAACTATTTCCAGCATCTTTTCTGAACATGATGGAATTAAACTTGAGTTTAATTTCAAGAGAAATCCTCAAAAATACCTAAAAACATGGAAACTAAATAACCTACTCCTGAATGACTCCACTATTACCGAAGAAATAAAGACTGAAATCAAAAGATTCATGGAAGCCAATGACAATGAAGACATGAGTTTCCATAATCTTTGGGACACTGCCAAAGCAGTCGTAAGAGGGAAGTTCGTAGCAATTAGTGCATATAAGAGGAAGACAGAGAGAAGGCTAATGGATCACCTAATATCAAGCCTCAGAGAATTGGAAAAGGAACAGCAAAAAAATCCAAAAAATTACAGGAGAAAGGAAATAATAAAGATCCGAGCAGAAATAAATGAAATAGAAAATAAACGTACTATACAGAAAATAAACGAAAACAAAAGCTGGTTCGTTGAAAGGATAAACAAAATTGGTACCCCACTAGCGAGACTTATTAAGAAGAAGAGAGAAAGGAGCCAGGTGAATCAAATCTGCAATGAGGCTGGTAACATAACAACAGACATAGTAGAAATTCAAAACATCATTAGAGGATACTTTGAACATCTATATGCTAAGAATCAAGATAATCTGGATGAGATGGACGAATTCCTGGACAAATATAATCTACCAAGAATGAGCCAGGAAGAAATAGAAAGTCTGAATAGGCCCAAAACAAGCCAGGAGATTGAATCAGTAATAAATAACCTTCCAACAAAGAAAAGCCCTGGCCCCAATGGATTCACCTCTGAATTCTACAAAACTTTTAAAGAAGAGTTAACTCCCATTCTGCTCAAGTTATTTCTAAAGATCCAAAAGGGTGAATCTCTCCCTAATTCATTCTATGAAGCCTCTGTCACCCTCATCCTTAAAACAGATAAGCACAGGACAAGGAAGGAAAACTATAGACCAGTATCTCTGATGAATATAGACTCAAAGATTCTCAACAAGATACTAGCAAATCGTACTCAACAACTTATAAAGAAGATCATACACCATGATCAGGTAGGCTTTATTCCAGGAATGCAAGGTTGGTTCAACATACGCAAAACCATAAATGTAATACACCATATTAATAGGAAGAAAGACAAAAACCATATGGTCATATCGATTGATGCAGAAAAAGCATTTGATAAGATACAACATCTCTTCATGATCAAGACTCTCAGCAAAATTGGCATAGAAGGGTCATTTCTCAACACAATAAAAGCTATCCATGAAAAACCCGTAGCGAACATCATCCTCAATGGAGAAAAGCTGAAAGCTTTTCCACTAAACACAGGAACAAGACAAAGATGCCCACTGTCTCCACTCCTTTTTAATATAGTACTGGAAGTCCTCGCCAACGCAATCAGAAAAGAGGAAAAAATAAAGGGCATCTGAATAGGAAAAGAAGAGGTGAAACTCTCTCTATTTGCAGATGACATGATTGTATACATAGAAATCCCAATGGTCTCCATGGAAAAATTACTGGAAGTAATACATGATTACAGTAAAGTTGCAGGATATAAAATTAATATACAGAAGTCCATAGCATTTCTATATACGAATAACAGGCAGACTGAGATAGAACTGAAAAAAGTTATTCCATTTACCATAGCCACAAAAAGTATTCGATATTTAGGAATAAATCTAACCAAAGAAGTTAAAGACCTCCACAAGGAAAACTATGAGAAGCTAAAAAAAGAAATTGAAAATGACACAAAAACATGGAAGGACATCCCATGTTCATGGATTGGAAGAATTAATATAATCAAAATGGCAATTCTACCCAAATTGCTCTACATATTTAATGCAATGCCAATCAAAGTACCAGACACATTCTTCACAGACCTAGAAAAGACAATCATAAAATTTGTCTGGAATCATAAAAGATCCTGTATTGCCAAAGCAATTCTACACAAGAAGAATGGAGTGGGTAGGATCTCACTCCCTGACCCAAAAGTATACTACAAAGCTGTGGTAATCAAAACAGTATGGTACTGGCACAGAAACAGACAGGTGGACCAATGGAACAGAATAGAGTCTCCAGAAATAAATACCCAAACATACAGTCAACTGATCTTTGACAAGGGGTACCAGCCAATCCAGTGGGAAAAGAAAAACCTCTTCAGCAAGTGGTGCTGGAAAAACTGGATTTCCACTTGCAGAAAGATGAATCTGAACCCCTACCTTTCACCTTTGACAAAAATCAAGTCAAGGTGGATCAAGGATCTAAATCTAAGACCTCAAACTATGGAACTGCTCCTGGAAAACACTGGGGAAACTCTGGGAGACATTGGTGTAGGGAAAGACTTCTTAAATAAGACCTTCAAAGCACAGTCAATCATCCCCAAAATAGACAAGTGGGATTACATCAGACTAAGTAGTTTCTGCATGGCCAAAGACACAGTAATTAGTGTGAATCGACAGCCCTCAGAATGGGAAAATATTTTTGTAAATTCTGCATCAGATAAGGGACTGATAACCAGAATACACAAGGAACTAAAGAAGCTGTTTGGAAAAAATACGATCAATCCCATTAAAAGATGGGAGAAGGAGTTGAATAAAACACTCTCTAAAGATGACATACGAATAGCCAAAAGGCATATGAAAAAATGTTCAACATCCCTCATCGTAAGGGAAATGCAGATAAAAACAACAGTGAGGTACCACCTAACCGCAGTCAAAATGTCTAAGATTAAAAAAACAAAAAATGATAAATGTTGGTGGGGGTGTAGTGAAAGGGGAACTCTTTTACACTGCTGGTGGGAATGTAAATTGGTCCAACCACTGTGGCGAATAATTTGGAGATTCCTCAAAAATCTGCAAATAGATCTACCATATGATCCAGTAATCCCATTCCTTGGTATCTACCCAAAGGACAGAAGAATTCTTCACTGGAAAGGTGCTTGCTCATCGATGTTTATTGCAGCACTATTCAGTATTGCAAAGTCATGGAACCAACCCAAATGCCCTCGTATGGAGGAATGGATTGAAAAACTGTGGCACATATACTCTATGGAATACTACTCAGCCATAAAAACCAACAAAACCCTGGCTTTTGACAGAAAGTGGAAAAACACGGAAGATTTACTGCTGAGTGAGGCAAGTCAGGTTATGAAGGAGAGACATCGTATGTCCCCACTTAACATATACCGAATGTCTGCTCTCTATGACTGAAACTGATTGACTAATGGCTCTACAAACACAAGACATGGGTGTGACTGTCAGATGAGGTGTATGTGGAGGAGTGGGGCCTAACGAAGGACATTTGGAGAAGGGATACGGAGGTAGATCATTGACGGGATGCAGAAGTGTGGTGTTATCGGTTGAAGATATTTTGATCAATGGGACTGGGGAGAAATATTCACATATTGAAATGCTCACATTGTAAGCTAAACAATGCGATTGAATGTATATACAAAAAAAGAAATAAAATGGAAAAAAATGAAAAAAAAGATAGCCAAGTGCAAAAAAAAATATGTTATGACTTTTCTGACAACCCAATAGTAGAATGAATAGCTGTTATAGGCTCTTCTGGAGTGAGTAGAGACATTATATGTATAAGTTCCTCAGGAGACTGGGCATCTTGACAAATCAAATACTTGAAAGGATGTTAGTTGCCAATATATGAAGGGAGATATTTGATTAAGCGTAGGTTGTGGAACCAGCTTTATATTGCAACAGTTAAGTGCTGTGCATGGAAAGCTAAATTTCACATGGCTAACCGTGGTTTGAATCTTGGACTCTGGTGGTTTGAAAAACATACTTGGTGTATGAATGCATGCTTCACATCCTGATAAGTTAGAGACGTAGAAGAGAAGTGATTGCAGTGTGACCCTGCCCTGTTGAGGGCTGTTTTCTCTCTCCCTCTCTTGCTGTTTGGCAAGTGCACATGCCCTCTGGCAACTTTAAAAAAGATCAAAGATTATATGTAGTTGGATAAAAGTTGCTTGAATTTTCTCTTGCTCTTTACTTTATGTCTTGACTTTTAAAATAATGTAAACTACTGACAGAGTTATTCTGTCATTTTTAAATAGCCATTACTATGATTTGAGAATAAGAGTCAAAGAGGTTTGAGTGTTTGTACTTTTTAAATCAAAATTTAGAAGCACATGAAAGTCATTTGCTATCTACTTCCCCTAGCATGTAGAAACTTCAAGATTTCTTGTTTGTTTGCCATATAAAATCAACATTATCTTTCTCCTTATCTGTTAATCATAATACATTTTATAATCCTTTACCAGCTTTCAAAATGAGTATTTTTTCCTAAACATTATCTTATTTTAGTTTCACAGTTACCTGCTAAGAGAGGAGATTACAAACATTTTATTAAAGCCCATTTTAAAGTATATTAAAACTCAGAACATTTTTCCTTATATCATACCTAAATGACACATTATAGTCTATTATTTCTTGTTCAGACTTTATTGAAGATGGAAAAATCTCTTCTCATAGATAAAATTTATTTTAGTTAGTTTTCAACTTTCTTTTTTTTTCTTTTGCTTGGACTCCTTCTTCTCCCTAAAAAGCTATTTGCCGTGTTTTCCATTTTGAATTAACAATAAAGTATTGATAACCATTCTGCTGTCATAAGAAGGTCCTTTTTGTTGAAGGAATAAAATCCTACTCATACTTGCTTGAGAAGATAAAAAGAGTGGTGGAAACTTATTTTAAAGATCTACAATTACCTTATAAAAGTCAAGGGCAGAAAGTAGAATTAATACTTAGAAGAGACTAAAATCAAGGACTGAAAAGACAATAAGGAAGATAAGAAGAAAATATTTCCATCTCTTTTTCTCCAGAGGAATATGATCTCTTGTTTCTACTTTCTCTATGTATGGTTGTTTTATTCTTGACACTACAGATTGGCTTTTCTCTACTTCTTTGGGCATGTGTCAGAAATTACTTCCATTGTGCCCGATACTGCCTGCACTAATTTCAAACAACCATCAGGAAACAAAGTTCTTTGAACTATATAATTCCAAATCTCTAAGAAAAAAAAATCTGCCCCATTTTTTGTTAAATTACAGTTACGTACAACCAAGAGACTGTGTAACATGGCACCAATGAAGCATTTGGGAGTGCCTATTAGTTCATGGAGAAGAGGAGGCTGGAAACACTATCATTTGTATCTTGCCTGCATTTATATTTAAGTACTAATTCTGAAGTTTTATATTGGAAAAGGTTTTCACCATGATGTTCCATTAAGTTCTGGTGCAGCTGATAAAGTGACACTCTTTCCTCAGTCTAAATGTCTTAAGTGTATTGTGTTTCCTATAACTGATTAATTACAACTGGTAAATTACAACTTTATGATTTATTTTGCTTTACAGCTAAAAGCTATAACTAGTTCACCGAGTGAACTTGTACTTCCTCTTCAAACTCTGTCTCTTTCAAATGAAAGAGTACCTGATATACTTGAATACTTTCCTCCAGAAAGACTCAACAATCCACGGTAAGCCTCACTGATAATTGGGCGTACATAAATAATAATAATCTTCATTATTATTTAGGTATTTGCCATTGGGTGCATGCACTCATGAGAGAGAGAGAGAGAGAGAGAGAGAGAGAGAGAGAGAGAGAGAGAGAGAGAAAGTGAGAAATCACCCCTCAAGGGGTAAGGCCATGCTGTAATCCCTTTTCTTTCTTTCTCCTCTCAAGATTTTGGGCACATAAGCACATGCATCTGGTATGATTTTCAAGCCACAGGGTTTGAGACTCAAACCGCTTTGTCGCCCATGTGGACACTTTAACCACAGTCTGAGACTTAAACCACTTTGTCACCCATCGCCACTTTAACCTCTGTGCCACCTGCTGGCACAGTTTAACACTACATTTTTTACATGATATTCAGTCTCCCAAATAATGATGTATTGATTGACTAGAGACCAAAAAAAAAAGCAAAAAAAAAGGCATATTGCAAGGAAGTAGTCCAGCCAAGCAATTGCTCTTATTTTGTGTATTTATTTATTTATTTTTATTTATTTTTTTTTTGTCATAGAACGTATGTTCTTGCCACAGAGAGACAGAGGTAGAGAGAAGTGATCACTCTCCAGGGCAGATGGTCATGCCACAATCCCTTCTCCTCTATTTGCCTCTCAGGATTTTGGGCATGCACGCACACATACCCAGCCTGACACTGATGCCGCTGGGTCCAGGATTTGAACTGCAATCAGCCATGTAGGAATCCAGCACTTTAATTACCATGCCATCTGCAGGACTCAGTCAATTGCTTTTTTTAAATTCATGATTCAGTTGTATTGTGGTTGATATTTGAAAAATATTCCAAATTTAAATTTAACCATACAGAAAACAATACTAAGCAATTACATTACTTTCAGAAAGAATTCTTTCAATGGTTTATCATATTTGATAGCAGCTTTTTTTAATTGGTTACAAAAACCTAAGCCCAGGGACCAGCAGTTAGCATAATGGCTATGTCCCTGTACTCCCACGTAGTCGACCGCAGTTCACGTCCCGGACCCCGCGACTTAAAACTCACGCAGGGCATGTGTGCGTGCGTGCCCAAGATCCCGAGAGGAGAATGGAGGAGAAGGGATTGCGGTATGGCCATCCTCCCTGGGGGGTGATTTCTTGCTTTCTGTCTCTCTGTCTCTCTGTGTCTGTCTGGTGAGCACACGCGCCCTATAGCAAAAACCTCTCAAAAAAAAAAAAAAAAAAAAAAAAAACTAAGCCCATATACAAAATTAGAAACACATTTAGATGCCTCTTTTTAAAGAACATTTTAGTCTTTTTCAACTAAGTTTAATAAATAAATAAAAATAACAGTGTGCTAATATTGATCACAAGAAGCTTAGTGTTATCTCTTGCTTTCTACAGCCTGCATTTTTTTAAAGAATTATTTTAACTTTAATTATTTTATTTTTATTTTATTTATTTATTTATTTTAATTTGACCAGAGAGGGAGAGAGAGAGAGATGGAAATGAGAAAGTAAGCCGCCAGGTCCAGGACTCAAACTGCAGTCAGCCATGTGGGAGTCCAACACCCTTAACCACCATGCCACCTGCCAGCCCCCAGCCTGTAATTTTTAAACACTGTTTTGAAAACTTCAAAGTGCAGCAATATACTTAGTTTCCATTATCTATCAAATGGTGCAATTCCAATTCAAAACTGGTAAGGTCACAACAAATTGAATCAAGCAAATCCATACGAATGTCTGCACTACTTGATACTAATGTTCATTTAAATGTTAACTTGCACTTAAAACACAAAAAGAATAGGAATCTTCACAGTAGAGACCCAATTTTAACCTTAATTTGTGCAAAATTTAAAAGGTAATTGTCAGTTAAGTATGGGGAGTCCAGAAGAAACAAAACTGGAAGGGGTATAATTTACAATATAAGATTTGTGCTTCAAAGGTTTCACTGAAGCTTGTGACCTTAATTAGCTTTTTAAAAAATGTTTTTATTATTATCATAATCTTGTTTATATTACATTATGACCTTAATTAGCTTTGACCTTGTTATTCTTACTTTTAGTGAACACCATGTAGTTCAAAAAATTTGGACTATAGTGTCTGAACAGAATGCAGTTACCGTATGAAACTTTAACTCAAACTTTAGATAAAGAAAAAAAGGCACAATGAACTTCAACTCAATTTTATGTTCACAAAAGTTGAAAAATCTGAGCCACCTTAAATAGGAATTGATTCTAAAATTTATAAAACCTATAAATAGTCAGAGGCCAAACCAAATTAAAACACATTCTCTAGCAAGTAAAAATCTTGTAAACATATGCTTGCATCTACTTTAGATACAAAACAAAACTCACTCATTAAAGTGACTCTACCTTGGCAGATACATATATTTGTAATGAATGCACATTTGCTATGTGTTGTTTATCAGTGAAAACACCACAGCGGATTCACAAAGTTCTGACGGTATCTGTCTCATCTTTTTTTTTTTTTTTCCTGAGAGTTTTTTTGCTATAGGGTGTGTGTGATCACTAGAGAGACAGAAAGCGAGAACTCATCCCCCAGGGGGGGATGGCCATGCTGCAATCCTCTCTCCTCCATTCTCCTCTCGGGATCTTGGGCACGCATGCCCACGCACCCAGCGTGAGTTTGAGCCACTGGGTCCGGGACTCGAACCACAGTCGACTACATGGGAGTCCAACGACATAGCCATTATGCCAACTGCTGGTCCCTATCTGTCTCATCTTTATCACAGTAAATACAACCCACACTGTATAACTAAGTTAGTTTAGATTTTCTATCCCTTCACATTAATGCATTGGGAAATTAAACTCAGTGAATAAGAGCAACAAAACTAATTCTGTGACAGTACAATTATTTAGTTTATTATCAAATTTATATTTGTTTATTAATAATAGGGTGAGATAATTTCATTGGAAACCAGTTAATGTGAGGGAAAATGCAGTGAGTGCAAAATATGCATATGCTGATATTGATCGCAAGAAGCTTAGTGTTAATCTCTTGCTTCCTACAACCTGCCAAATAGACATGTGTATATCATATTTTTCTACAGAGGGACTTTCAACAGGGAAATAATGCATTTGCTAACATTTGATGAATATTTAAACAAATATGTATGTTTTCTTTAAGTAATGAAGGAGCAATTATGATGCAACCCAAGGAAGAAAACAAATCTGAAACTGAAGCTTCTGGTACAAAAGGTTCTAATACTTCAGTTTGTTCTTTGGACAATAAAAATTTTCAAAACCTAACAATAATTGAAAGTGGCATCTCTCTTATGGACTCTGGCTCTGAAAGATGTGAGATTGATTCTGACTCTGACAGAGGAAATGGTTTGGACTACGACTTAGAACAACACTGGAATGACTCTGACTCAGTAATATGGGAAGCAGACTCAGACTCAGAAAAATGTCCTAGGGACATAGACTCTGTGAAGAACCTACTAGAAACAGAAAATTATCATATAGCTTCAGATTCTGCAGAAGACTTGATGGAGTTGGAGCAACACCTGGTGGGAGTTGAACAGTGCCAGGTAGACTCTGATTCTCTTAAACACTGGATGGACTCAGGTTCAGAAAAATGCTTGATAGATTCTGACTCTGAACAGTATCTGATGGATTCTGACAATGAAATACAGGGGATAGACTCAGACTCAGAAAAATGCCCCATAGCCTGTGCATTAAAAATTCTGCAAAAGGAAAAACACCAAATGGCCTCAGATTCTGTAAAACGCCTGATGGAATCTGAAAAGATATTGATGGAGACTGAAAAACTCTGGATCGTCTCTGCTTCTGAGACATATGTGAGGGACTCAAACACAGAAAAAGGTGGAATGGACTCAGCCTCTGCATCTGGGGCATATCAGACAAGGAAAGAAAAATACCTGCACAAAACTGAATCTAAGAGACATGTGAAGGATTCGAACTCTGAACCATTTGGGATGTACTCAAACTCAGAAAAATATGAGCTAGCCTCAGTAGTTGTGAAACACCTCATGGATACTAAAACATTCCAGATGAGCACAGACACTGAGGGGCTTTGGATGGATTCTTGGTCTGAAAGACTTGCAACAAATTTAGATTTCAAAAGTCTGGAGATGGCATCTGATTCTGTAAAACACACAATGAAGTCTGAAAGTTGTCAAAGAGCCTCTGACTTGGACACGGTCTGGATAGATCTCAGTTCTAAATCTAAAAAATGCTGGATGGACTCTGAAGGAGAACAATTGGACTTTGACTATAGTAAATGCTGGGATAAGTCTAGAATATATCAGGATAGGTCTGCAAGACTTCAAGATACCTCTGAAAGTCAGGATAACTTTCAAAAGCACTGGGATAACTTTGACAGACATCAAGTAGATTCTAATTCTAGAAAGCATAAAATAAATTCTGAAAATGAAAGACATATAAATGAGTTTGAAAGTAAAAGACACCTTATGGAGTTGGAGAAAGAACAATGTCTAATACGATTTGAAAATGAGAGACTTCAAATGAATGAAAAGGGGGAAAGACATTTCACAGAGTCTGATAGTATAAAAGAGCACAGGATTATGCTTGACAATGAAAGACACCACTTTGACTCAAAAAGTGAAGCACAACAGCTTGGTGCTCGCAAAAAAGATAATCGTCCTCAAGGTAAGCTAGAATTTGTGTGGCTTTTGAAAGCAAATAGTTTTATGTGTTTAATTAATAATATTGTGACACTTCCAGAATGGAATAGCTTTGACAGATTTGGGCCCAAGATTTTCTTAGGTTTCTTTTTAATTTATTTCCAGAGAGAGAGAGAGAAGGAGAGAAAAAGAGAAAGGCACCCTATTCTATAGGTTCTTTACACCACAATCCTCCTCATAACTCTGCAGCCAGCCAGGATCAGGGGTCGGCCCATGAGTATGCCTGGCTTATTCAGGTAGACCTGAGACATGAACCTGGAACTTACACAATTACACAGCAGTGCCTGTACCATTGTGGCTAATGCCTGAGATCATTTTACCAGAAATTCAAAGAACAGGAATCTTACCCCCAGATTTTGAATTCACTTTTTAAAACTAGGCAAATCATCTCATTTTAGATGCCTTTCATCTCCTTTTCTTAAAAAGAGGAGAATTAAAGAATTCTTAGCAACGATGTCTATTAGGATCTAAGAAAGGCCATGTGGAATGTAGCTCCCTTCATTCTGTGATAGGTGAATAGCGATTGCTCATAAAATTTCCTCATTATTAGTTACTGTGGAAAGAGGTAAATACTCAAGCCTAAATATGTAAAAATCCAAATTATCTTTGTTTTTTTAAAATAGTTATTATTCAAAGTTATTATTATTGTTGGCATTTACTTTGTTAGCCATGTTTATTTTGTCACACCACATCATTATAATTCCCTATTTATTAAGGCATTTTATTTTAGTTTTTTATTTTATTTTTGGAGAGGTTTTTGCCATAGGGCACGTGCGCTCGCCAGACATACAGAGAGAGACAGAGAGACAGAAAACGAGAAATCACCCCTCCAGGGGGGATGGCCACACCGCAATCCCCTCTCCTCCATTCTCCTCTCGGGATCCTGGGCACGCACGTACACATGCCCGGCATGAGTTTTAAGCCACCGGGTCCGGGATGTGAACCACGATTGACTATGTGGGAGTCCAGCAACATAGCCATTACGCTAACTGCTGGTCCCTATTAAGGCATTTTATTAATGTACAGTTATCATAATGAAGAAACTATTATCATCTCATAAATTGTGTTTTTCTTCATATTAGTCATTTTCTTTTCTCTTTTTTTTTCTTTTCTTTTTTGGAGAGGTTTTTGCTATAGGGCATGTGCACTCACCAGAAAGACAGAGAGAGATAGAGAGATAGAAAGTGAGAAATCACCCCCCAGGGGGGATGGCCACACCGCAGTCCTCTCTCCTCCATTCTCCTCTCGGGATCTTGTACACGCATGCACACGCGCCTCGTGTGAGTTTAAGCCACCGGGTCTGGGACTCGAACTGCGGTTGGCTATATGGTAATTCAGCGACATAGCCATTATGCTAACTGCTGGTCTCCCATATTAGTCATTTTCCACAGAGCCTTTTAGCTACAACTCAAAGCACCAAAAGAAAATGAAGAATTTGCTCCAGACAGTCCTAAGAAACCTTCCCTCTGAAATTATAACCAAAAAGTATGTGCATTAATAAACTATGACTACTTTCAAAAAGAGAGTATTTAAAATAATACACATCAAACATATGATGAGCCTTCAAAAAGCTCATGGAAAATGTGTATTATGGAAAAACTATGCAAGAATGTAAAAACATTTTGCACCAAAATAAACTCAAACTTTAATTACATTTTCTATAAACTTTTGAAGTCACCTTGTATGATCAATATTTTCAATTTTTAAAAAATTTTACCCCAGAAGGCACATGTGCTCATCAGAGAAAGACGGACAGAAGGATAAAAGCAAGGAAGCACGCCCAAGGGTCATGGTCACACCACAATCCCTTCTCTTTCATTTCTCCCTCCTCCCTCCTTTTGGTATTTTGGACATGCATATACACATGCCCAGAGTGTTTTTTAAGCCACCTGTTTTGGGACTTAAATCCTGTAGTTGGTCATGTGGGATTTAACTGTGTGAAACACAGGTCATGGGCTGGTCCCAGTGTTTTCTATTTTAACATGCTATTTCCACATAAGAAATCTCGAAATTTATTTTTAATTAATATTGACTTTTCCATGAGGTTATTTGCTTCAGTATGGTGGACTACTTAACTTAATTAAAACAAATTATGCTATATACTTGAGGCATTTATTAATATAATGTGTTATCAAGAGGCTGCACTAGTTGGCAGACGGGCATATTTATCCTCAAGCTAAATATACCTGGAATAACTGTGAGATCTTTTACTTGAACAGTCAGAGAAAAATATTTACCTATTGAATTTTTATTTCCAGAGAAAATCTCTGAACACTAGAAATGCAATTGTATCAGAAAGAATTAAATAATATGAGAAATTAACTTCTGAGATCCTCATAAGATAACTTATTGATGGAGTAGCGATAAGGTTTGTTACTTTTTATGAGAAAAAAAGTAAAAAGAAAACCTAATGTTTTCATTGGATTTGAATTTAGTATCACTAAGTTAATTCTCCTCTAATCTAATATCATTCTGTTCTAACAAGGTAATATTATCAATCCTTTCAGAGTTGCTTTAGTTGGACAAGCATGTGGCATGGAGGTTGAGGGACTGGATTCCACATGGCCAGCTTCATGGTTCAAGTTCTGGACCCAGCAGCTTGATAATCACTCTGAGCACGTTCGCATGTGAGCCCAAAATCCTAAAAGGAGATTGGAGGAGAAGGAATTGTGACATGTCCATCTGCCCTGGGGGGTGATTTCTCACTTTTCCTCTCTCTCTCTCTCTCTCTCTCTCTCTCTCTCTCTCTCTCTCTCTCTCTCTCTCTCTCTCTTTCTGGCAAGTACACATGCCCTATAGCTAAATAAATAAGTAATAAAGAGTTGTATTAATTGGCATAAAGGGCATAAAGATTTAAATTTTTTGTCCACTTTTGCTTTTTAATATTTTCAAACATAATCTGATAAGCCTTTTTCAAAAACAAGATCTCACAGCCTACTTCTGACCAACGTTATTGTAACATGTTTCCCAGATGATTTGGGTATGTGCTAAAAGTTTGAAGCAATGCAAAAACCAAGCTTCTTCTCATAAATCACATGATATAAATGCCATATAAATCTTCAAAAATAAATAATTCTTTCAAAAAAAAAAAAACTCACTGAAATAAAATAACCCCTGCTCTGGACTAGAAAGACTCAAGGGATTCAGCTACATTGTAATTGATATGTTTTATGAAATCTTGTCAGTTGGATGCCTACTATGTGCTCAGCATATATTACAATAAATACATAAAAGTATAATACCTTATATTTATATATCACTTTTCAACTTTTCAATGTCCATTACTTAAAAATATCAGCTGATGTTGAGTGCTAATTCCGTACCAAGCACTATGCTATGCAAATCACATGTATTATTACATCTAATCATCATTCATTATTGTTTTTCTTCCTTCTTTAATGTTTAATTTTTTATTGTTTTTGCCATAGGGTGCTTGCACTTGCCAAAGAGAGACAGTGAGAGAGAAAGTGAGAAATCCCTCCCCCCAGGAGGATTAGCCATGCTACAATTCCTTCTCCATTCTCCTCCTGGGACATTGGGCATGCATGCATGTGTTCCTGGAGTGATTTTCAAGCTACCAGGTCCAAGGTACACACTGCTCTAGGTCACATGGGAGTCTAGCACCTTAACTATTATGCCACCTCCTGGCCTCTGTTGCTGTCTTTCTTTACAGATAATATTGATAGCTAAACTTTTTAAAACAGTGCCAGGAACTATTCTAAATATTTTGCTTATACTAATTCATTAGCACTAATTCACCAGTATTAACTTACTAATATTAATTCTCTAGTTTTACAAGTATAAGTACATAAAAACATCACAAACCTAAGAAGTGCTCATTATCATCACCTGTATTTTACTAATTTATGTAATTAATCAAGGTAATACAATAAATCAACATGGGTGTATAAGTATCTCTTTGAGATCCTGTTTCTATACCTTTAAGTATATTCCCAGAAGTACTGGATTGTTGGAAAAGTCATGATGTATTTTTCGTACTTTTCTATGCAAAAATGTGTCATGACTTTCCCGACAACCCAATATAATTGCTGAATTATATGTTAATTCTATTTTTAATCCTTTGAGAAACTACCATACTGTTTTAAATTGTGATTGCACTATTTTACATTACCTCCAACAGTACACAATGGTTCCAATTTCTCCACATCATTGCTAATATCTTTTTTAGATAGATCTATCAATCGATCGATAGATATAATAGATAGATATATATAGATAGAGATATGGACAGATTAGCCATACTAATGGGTCCTTGTTAGCCAATTTTATACCCTAATATTTATTAGGACAATAATTTGCTGCATTTATTTTAGAGGAAGCTAATTGAACATCTGTTTAATTTTATATGGGGTAAACATATTATCAACATATAACGGAATACTTTAAATTTAGTTTTCAATATTGCTTTAATAAATTTCACTAAAACTGTGACAAGAATCACCATTATTAATAAATATATTTGTTGAATAATAGTATAATAAGAAACATTTTTTTCACTGTAGAATCATACAAATTCTCCCTTTCTACAACCTTAATTTTATAGAAGTTGAAAATAATTGAGTCTATACATTTCTAGGTTTTTGGAGACCTGTTTTCTTTCCTCTTCCACTTACCCAGGGAAAGGGAACTGAAGAACAACACTCTGTGCAACAAATGGGTAACAATTGTGAGTATATTCAATATAAGTTGTCTAAGAATATTATCACATTCTCTGTCAACACATGGGAAAAAATTAAGTTAGAACCTGTTGTGTCAGGGCCCCCAAGATGATATCCAGATATGATGATTCTCTAGGAAGAGTCACTAGATTCAGCATACAGTAGTATCCAAGGTATTGATTAACTAAAAAGTAAAATCAGCAGAGGGAAAGGACATATGGAGTGAAGTATATCAGAAACCAGGCAAAAGGTTCCAAGAATCTTATTCTAAGTGGAGTCACACAGGTTCACTGAGTTCATCTAGAGACAAGTTGTAGCGACACATATAGAATGTTGTCTACCAGGGAAGGTCGTTAGATTCTCAGTTCCCAGGATTTTTTAAAAACAGGATTTTTTTAGATAAAATTCACTCATTCAAGTATGTAATTCAATTATTTTTTTTCCAGAGGTTGTATGTGCTTGTCAGAGACAGAGAGAGAGCAAGAGAGAGAGAGAGAGAGAGAGAGAGAATCCTTCAGTGGGACATAGTCACACCACAAACCCTTATCCTCCATTTCTCCATCCTGTTAGGATTTGGGGCACAAACACACGTGGGCCTGGCATGTTTGTCAAGCCAGCAGGGCTGGGATTTGAACCATGTGGTCATGTGGCATCTGTCTCCCCATACACAGTGCTTAACCACTGCACTGAGGAGGTACGCCCTAATGATTTTAAATATATTTACATATATGTGCAACCATCACTACAGACAATTTTAAATCATTTTTATTACTACAAAAGATAACTTTATACCCTTCCCCATATCCCTGCCCCCAGCACTGAGAAATGACTAATCTACTTTCTGTTTCAATAGCTGTCCCTATTTTATATTTCATATGAATTAAATCATATAATACATGTCCCTTTCTGATTGTTTTCATTTAATTGGCATAATGCTTTCAAACTTAATCCATATTGTAGCAAGTATCAGTACTTTTTTAAAAAAAGAATTATTTATTTTTTTAATTTTATTTATTCTTATTATTAATCTTTTAATGATCAAATAATAGTCCATTCTATAAGACCAGCACATGATCTGGTGGTTAAGGTGGCTGGATCCCACAGGGCTGGCCATATGATTCAAGTCCCAGATCTGATAGCCTGAAAAACATGCTGGGTACATGTGCCTGTGTGTCCAAAATCCTGAGAGGAGAATGGAGGAGAGAGAATTGTGGCATGGCAATGCCCTCTTGGGGATGATTTCTCATTTTCTTTCTCTTTCTCTCTCTCTTTTTGTCTCTCTCTCCCTTTCTCTCTCTCTCTCCATCTGACTCTCTACTAGAAGCTCATATACCCTGTAGCAAAAGCTAGAAAAAAATACAGGAATCTATTGATTAGTTTGCACATATTTCTGTATTTTTCATTTTTCCTAGTTATTGATTTCTAATTTCATTTCATTGTGGTTGTAGAACATAGCATTATTTTTTTCTTTTTAAACTTACTGATGTTTTATGGCCTAGCAATAGTCTATACTACAAAATTTCCCCTATGTACTTGAGAATAATGTACATACTTTTGATTTTTTAGTGGAGTGTTTTATTGATATCTGATCCATTTATAATATTCAAATTTATTTCCCTATTGATCATTTGTCTAGTTGTTCTATACATTATTGAATATGGAGTATCAAAATATCTATTAATACTATCAACATCTATTTCTCTGTTCATTTATGTTAGTTTTTGCTTCATGTATTTTAGTACCATTATATGTATATGAGATAAATTATATAGAATATATGGTATATACTATATATTATAGTATATTATTATTATTATATAGTATAAATATATTATATACTATGCCCCTGATGGATTGATAGTGTTCATATAAAATGCCACTCTTTATCTATAGTAACAGTGTTTGTTTTAAGTCCTTCTTTGTTTGATATTAGTACAGCCACTCCACTTTTTTTTTATTTTTCTTTTCATCCTTTATATGTTCCCATCATTTACTTTCAATATTTTTATATCTTGGAAATCTAAAGTGTAACCTTTATAGACACCAAATAGTTGCATCTCATTTTATTATTCAGTCTGGTAATCTCTGCCTTTGTGTGTATTGTTTAATTCATCCAAATTTAATGTTATTATTTTTAATTAATTAATTTATTTATTTATCTTTATTATCATCATAATCTTCTTTATATTACATTGGATTACATATAACTTTACAGTGTATTACATTGCTTTTTCAAAAGGGAATGCCATTCATGTCAGTCAATACAGAGACATTAAAATCCCCACTTCATCATTCAATATCTTTTCAATGTTTTCCCAATCATTATTATTATTATTCTAATTATTATTTTTTTAAACAGTCAATCACTATTTCTCATTTTGCTTGTAAAAAGACTTTACCTATCATGAAATACCTCTCAGACCAATCCAGGTGAGAATACTATACTTGTCATCATCAACAGGTAATAAGCCATATCTGTTTCCCACTAACATCCTGCCTGTCTATTTGTTCTCTTGCTATCTTTCTCTATCCTCTTCTCTTCACCCCCCCCCATTCCACACTGTCCTGTTCTCGTTAAGTACCTTCACTGCTTTTATGTCCTCCAATATTTAGCTCTCTACCATAGAATGCGGATAGTCGGTATATATTAAGTGGATACATACAATATCTTTCTTTCATAGCCTGGCTTACTTCACTCAGCAATAGATCCTCCATATCTGACCACTTTCTATCAAATGCCAGGGTCTTGTTATTTTTTTTATGGCTGAGTAGTATTCCATAGAGTATATATACCACATTTTTCCAATCCATTCATCAGTTTGTGGACATTTAGGTTGGTTCCATGTCTCAGCAATTGTGAATAATGCTGCAATAAACATTGATGTGCAAGCACTTTTCTGAGTGAGCGTTCTCCTATCCTTTGGATAGATACCCAGAAGTGGGATTGCTGGATCAAATGGTAGTTCTATTTGTAGATCTTTGAGGAACCTCCATATTGTTCTCCACAGTGGTTAAACCAGTTTACATTCCCACCAACAGTGTAGGAGGGTTCCCTTTTCACCACATCCCCACCAACACTTATCACTTTTTATATTCTTAATCTTTACCATTCTGACAGGGGTTAGGTGGTATCTCATTGTGGTTTTATCTGCATCTCCCTTATGATGAGGGATATTGAGCATTTCCTCATATGCTTTTTGGCTGTCCATATGTCTTCCTTAGAGAGGTTTTTGTTCAGCTCATTTTCCCATCTTTTAATTGGGTTAATCAGTTTTTTTTGCATAAGGCACTTGAGTTCCCTGTGTATTCTGGTTATCAGTCCCTTGTCTGAGGCATATTTAACAAAAATATTTTCCCATTCTGAGAGTTGTCAGTTGACACTTGTTACTGTGTCCTTTGCTGTGCAGAAACTTCTTAGTCTGATATAGTCCCACTTGTCTATTCTAGGGCTTATTGCCTGTGTTTCTTATTTAAGAAGTCTTTACTTACTCCAATGTCTCCCAGAGTTTCCCCAGCATTTTACACTAGTAGTTTTATTGTTTGAGGCCTTAGGTTCAGATCTATAATCCATTTTGAGTTAATTTTTGTTAATGGTGAAAGATGGGTGTTCAGTTTCATCTTTCTGCAGATGGATACCCAGTTTTTCCAGCACCATTTACTAAAGAGGTTTTCCTTTTCCCAATGGATTGACTGATATCCTTTGTCAAAGATCAGTTGGCTGTAAGCTTTGGGGAATATTTCTGGGGTAATGTTATTATTTTTATAGTCAGATCTATATATGCATTTTTACTTTTCATTGTCTATTTGCCTTGTGTCTTTTCATTCCTCTATTCCTCTGGTGCTTCTTGTTGTGTCAAGTAAATATTTTCTAAATAAGAATTTAATTTTGTCATAAGTATTTTTTACAGTTTTTGTTGTTTTTTTTAAATTTCTTTAGTGTTTTCTCTATGATTTACTATATACATCTTAATTTATCAGAATCTTCTTTTGATTTATGCTAACTTAATTCCAGTGAGATACAGAAATATTATTCCCATATTGCTTTATTCTCTTTTCTCCTTTTATGGTTTTACTGTTAAGTAAATTTATATATATATATATATATATATATATATATATATACACACACACACATATATATATATATAAATGGTAAAAATTATCAAGATATTGAAGAATCTGAAAGGATGGCTATCAAGGATATGTTTATATTTACTTTCATATTAACTTTCTTATTTCTGATATTCTTTGTTTTGTTGGATATAAGTTATCATCTGGAGTCATTTCTTTAGCCTAATTAAACTTTGTTCCTACATTCTTCCCTTGTCCTATACTGGCAAGTATATTACATTTCTATATGTTTTAGGCTCTAATAAATATTACAATCATCCCTTGGTATTTACAGGGAGAAGGGCTGTTTCAGAACTCCCTGTAGGCACTGAAATCTGGGAATGGTCTAGTACTTTATATAATGGAAGCAAGGATCATATGGTGGTGCAGCAGTAAAACATGACATTCTATGAGGCAATCTCAGAACATGAGAAGGTTCCCAGTTCAAGTACATAGATCTCCTTGAATACCAGAGAACATACTTGTACATGATCTGGGGATAGCTGAAGGCTCTGAGTAGGTGGTGGTGTCAAGAATTTGTTGAGAGTGCTCTCTCTCTCTCTTTCTGTGTGTGTGTGTGTGTGTGTGTGTGTGTGTGTGTATGTGTGATGCTCCTTGAATAAATAAATAAACAAACTTTTTAAAGAATTTTATAAGAGAGATAGTAAGGAATTGGGGCAGGTTGGCTGGGTCTTCATCACTGACCAGGCCCTTTGGGTTCCTAGAGCCAGAGAGGAGCATGTTTGTAAGGCCCAAGTAATACATGGAATGTGCTACCTTCCTGATATCTTAAGGTCAGCTTCCTCAAGTCAGCGCTCAGTCACATCAGAATTAGGAAATTTGAGGAACAAGAAGGGAACTGTTGTGGAGCTAAAGTTTACCACGGAGAAGTGCACAAGCTTACTACACTAGAAATCTACCCCAAATAAGTAGGGAAAAGTGAGTACCTCACTAGATGGGTAGAAAACAAAGCAGAGCTTCAAGAAATAGGAGAAAATTAGGAAGCATATCTCTTTCAAAAGAACATGGTGGGAACCAGCAGTTAGCATAATGGCTATGTCGCTGGACTCCCACGTAGTCGACTGTGGTTTGCGTCCCGGACCCAGTGGCTTAAAACTCACGCTGGGCGCGTGTGCATGTGTGCCCAAGATCCCGAGAGGAGAATGAAGGAGAAGGGATTGCGGCGTGACCATCCGGGGTGATTTCTCGCTTTCTGTCTCTATGTCTCTCTCTGTCTGTCTGGCGAGCGCACACGCCCTACAGCGAAAACCTCTCCAAAAAAAAAAAAAAAAAAAAGAACATGGCAACTCCTCACCAACAACGGAAAAAAAAATAACACAAGACATCACAGAAATGACAGAAATAGCATTCAGAATGTTCATTGTCGTAAAACTCAGTGAGATGCAAGAGAAAATGGAAAACCACCTTCAGAAGATAAGAAAATCATTCCATGTCATGAAGAAGGAATTCTGTAGAGATTGGCACCCTAGAAAAGAATCAAACAGAACTTCTGGAGATAAAGAATACAATGCAAGAAATCAAAATCTCCCTTTAAAGCAGCAATAGCAGATTGGAACACAAAGAAGAAAGAATCTCTGATCTGGAAGACAAAGCTTATATCTTAATCTAAACCACAAACAAAAATGAACAAATAAATCTCCAAAAATGAGGGTAATATATGGGAAATACTAGAAACCAATAAAAATCAAATAATCAGTATAATGGGAATTCCAGAAGGTGAAGAAGCTGGTAAAGGCATATAAAACCTCTTTCATGAAATACTGTCTGAAAGTTTCCAAATCTAAAGAAAAATAAAGTGTTACAAATCCAGGAAGCACAAAGGGCATCAAATAGATTCCACATAAGAAGATCCTCTTCATGGCACAGCATAGTCAGATTGGTAAAAATCAGACGATTATTCTAAAAATGGCAGGACAGAAGAGTCAAATTACATAAAAATGTTATCCTATCAAGCTAAATAAGATCTGTTTACTGAAACGATGCAGGTAAGGAAAGAATGGGAAGACATATTCAAAACCCTAAAACAAAACAAAAACAACCAAAATACTATACTCAGCAAGATTAGCCTTCAGATGAGGAGAAGAAATGAAACCATTGTGACATAAAAATTTATGAAACTGAAAGAATTTATGAAAACTTGACCAGCTCTTCAAGAGTACTGAAGGGAGTACTATATCAGGAAAACTAAAGAGAGACAAACAGAAATAAGAGAACACAAAACAACCAAGAAAATGGCTAATAAAATGTCAGGGATAAGTTCACAAATATCCTTAGCAACATAATAGCATGGAATGTTAATGAAATAAATTATCCAATCAAAAGACGCAGATTGGCTGAATGAAACTAAAAAAAAAAAAAAAAAAAAACACCAGGAGGCTCACTCAGATATCTCCAAGAGTTTCCCCTATTTTCCATCAGTAGTTTTATAGCTTGAGGTCTTATGTTTATACCTTTGATCAATTTGAGTTGATTTTTGTTAATCATGAGTGATAGGGGTCCAGTTTCATTTTCTGCAGATGGATACCCAGTTTTCCCAGCACCATTTTCTGGGAAATTTCCCTACTGGATTGTCATGTGCCCTTTGTTGAAAATTAGTTGACTGTATGTTTGGGGGTTTATTTCTGGAATCTATTCTCTTCCATTGGTCTACATGCCTGTCTTTCTGCCAGTACCATGCTGTATTGATTATCATAACTTTATAATTTATTTTGGGGTCAGGGAGTGAGATGCCTCCTTCTCTCTTTTTGCACAGTATTGCTTTGGTGATATGGGGGTGTTTTATGATTCCAGACAAATTCTATGATTGTTTTATTATCTGAATCTGTAAAGAATGTCTGGTAATTTGATTGGGATTTCGTAGATTAATTTGGGTAGAATTGACAGTGGAGTACTATGAAAGATTTAATGCTGAGTGAAGCAAAACAGACACAGAGGCATTGTATGTCCCCACTCAATATATACCAAATGTGAGGACCAGTGGTTGGTGTAATGGCTATGTCTCTGGACTCCCATAGAGTCGACTGTGGTTCAAGTCCCGGATCTGCTGGCTTAAACTCATGCCGGGTGTGTGTGCGTGTGTGGCCAAGATCCCAAGAGGAGAATGGAGGAGAAGGGATTGTAGCATGGCCATCCCCCTGGGGGGTGGTTTCTTGCTTTCTCTCTCTCTGTCTCTCTTCGTCTTTCTGGTGAGTGCATGTGACCTATAGCAAAAACCAATATATATATATACATACACACACCAAATGTCTGCACCCTATGGCAGAAACTGAAAGATTGGAAGGCATTTTTCAGAAAAAAAAAAAAAGTTCAGATATTTAACATAAACAACTCTGTTTGTACAAACAGTTATGATACAGTAAGCCACTCTCCTAGATATCAGTCAGGGTTCCAACCTTGCAAATAGCTCTTTTTAAGCAGAGTACTCTCAGAGCTTCTACTTTAACTTTTTTGCATACTGTGCTCCATTGGACCGTAGTCAAAGTGTCTTCATGAGGAAATTAGTAGTAGTAGAACCTCACACAACATAATACCAACTTGAAGTGATAAAATTTTATGCCCTTTAGGTTTCTATGATTTAGTTTTTTAAAACTAAAGCTATTAATCAAAAAGGCTTACCTTAGAAAACTAGATTGTCTCCTCCTTGAGTTTCTGGATTAACCTTTTTACCTTTCTTATGCAACTCAAGGCATCAATTCAGACACAGCGTAACTCTGACTAGTAGTTGGAGATTATCTGGAAGCCTTGCAGACTGAAGCAGTATCTTAATAATTAGGGTACATAAACAAGAAATATACTTCCAGAGAAAACATGTGGTACCCTTGGAAACACACTCCACAGAAGACATACATTTGTCTAGCAGTGCTGGTTAACAGAATATCCACTGTAGCCTCCACCATGGGGCCTTCTGCCCTAGGGTTTTCAGTCTAGTCCAATTAATTCAGTTCCATCCTTGGTTTCAGAAAGATTGCCTAAGGCTGTCAATTTTAGTTCTGCTTGTTCATATCACAAATATATCCTGCTTAGGAGTACAGATGGCATCTGGAAGTTATTTATTTATTTATTTATTTATTGTGGTAAATGCAGGTACTAAGGTCACCCCCTACTGTCTCATAATCAGCACTGTCAGGTGTGATCTTAAGCTCAACAGTCAATTTGAATTTAGTGGGCTCAAATAAGCTTGAAAAGTTGGCATGGGGAATTTCCCTTCATGAAGAGGGGAAAGCTTCCAGGAACAGTTTTGAACAAGAGAGATCATTATTGCTGTCACTGGACACTCATGATTCTCCAGTTGTCAGAGTTTATATTTTCTTCATCGTTATGAAATTAGCATGTCCCACTCAGTATTATTTATATTTTATTTCCAAATACCCTTTACTTTCACCCAGACCTTTGTCTTGATAGGTTGTAGGCAAAAGAGACAAAAACATTTTTAAAGAAAAATATCTATGTACAATTCAACCAGAAAGACAAGTCTTGTTTAGGAACTTGTCAAGACAAAAATCTAGAATTTGGAAAGAAATTCAAGATGATTTTACATTTTCTTCCATCCTTTAACTTAATTATTTATCTGGTGAGCAGCTTAGAAAAGATCAATTTCTTCCTGGGGGCAGCTTCATTTAATAATCAAATATCTATATAATAAGATGTGAATACCAGTAGAAAGGTGAAATAAGTCAGAGTATCACCTGCAACTAATCGAGAAATCCGAACACAAAGCAATTCTACACAAGAAGAGTGGAGTGGGCAGCATCTCACTCCCCGACCCAAAAATATACTACAAAGCTGTGGTAATCAAAACAGTAAGGTACTGGCACAGAAACAGACAGGTGGACCAATGGAACAGAATAGAGTCCCCAGAAATAAATGCCCAAACAGTCAACTGATCTTTGACAAGGGGTACCAGTCAATCCAGTGGGAAAATGAAAGCCTCTTCAGCAAGTGGTGCTGGAAAAACTGGATTTCCACTTGCAGAAAGATGAATCTGAACCCCTACCTCTCACCTTTGACAAAAATTAAGTCAATGTGGATCAAGGATCTAAATCTAAGACCTTAAACTATAAAGCTGCTCCTGGAAAACACTGGGGAAACTCTAGGAGACATTGGTGTAGGGAAAGACTTCTTAAAGAAGACCCTCAAAGCACAGTTGATCATCCCCAAAATAGACAAGTGGGATTACATCAGACTAAGAAGTTTCTGCATGGCAAAAGACACAGTAATTAGTGTGAATCGACAGCCCTCAGAATGGGAAAATATTTTTGTAAATTTTGCATCAGATAAGGGACTGATAACCAGAATACACAAGGAACTAAAGAAGCTGTTTGGAAAAAAGATGATCAACCCTATTAAAAGATGGGAGAAAGAGTTGAAAAAAAACACTCTCTAAAGATGACATACGAATAGCCAAAAGGCATATGAAAAAATGTTCAACATCCCTCATCGTAAGAGAAATGCAGATAAAAACAACAATGAGGCACCACCTAACCCCAGTCAAAATGTCTAAGATTAAACAAAAAATGGTAAGTGTTGGTGAGGGTGTGGTGAAAGGCGAACTCTTTTACACTGCTGGTGGGAATGTAAATTGGTCCAGCCACTGTGGAGAATAATTTGGAAATTCCTCAAAAATCTTCAAATAGATCTACCATATGATCCAGCAATCCCACTTCTCGGTATCTACCCAAAACAGAGAAGAATTCTTCATTGGAAAAGTGCTTGTGCATCGATGTTTATTGCGACACTGTTCACGATTGCTAAGACATGGAACCAACCCAAATGCCCCCCTACAGATGAATGAATTGAAAAACTGTGGCACATATACTCTATGGAATACTATTCAGCCATAAAAACCAACAAAACCCTGGCTTTTGACAGAAAGCGGAAGAATATGGAAGATTTACTGCTGCATGAGGTAAGTCAGGATATGAAGGAGAGACATAGTATGTCGCCACTTAATATATACCGAGTGTCTGCAGTCTATGACTGAAACTGATTGACTAAAGGTTGTACAACACAAGAGATGGGTGTGAATGCCAGATGTGGTGTGTGTGGAGGAGTGGGGCCTAAGGAAGGACATTTGGATAAGGGATACAGAGATAGATCATTGATGGGATGGGGAGGTGTGGTGTTATCGGTTGAAGATATTTTGATCAACGGGACTAGGGAGACATGTTCACATATTGAAATGGTCACATTGTAAGCTAAACAATGTGATTGAATGTATATACAGAAATAAATAAAAATAAAGAAAAAAAAATCTGAACACAAATCAACAGTAGTGAGCCATCTCCCACAAGGGGTCCAGAGTCAGGATTTAATATAGGGGTTATCCTTTTTGTATTGTACTCTCTCCCAACTTAGTTTTGGCATTTCTAATTACATTAGAAATGTAATTAGTCTCTGTTTCAGAAATATAGAGGTTAACAGCATCTTGATTTCAGAGAGAGTCATCATTGAACAGTCTCCTTACTGTGGACATTTGTACATAACCAGATAAGCCATCATCCATGATGTTTACATAGTTTGTAGCTACACACAGAAGTGTCCTACATCTCAAGCATTCCCAGAGTCTGAGTTATTTTCATGGATTGAGTAGAATGATTTTACCAGATTTCTCTTTGGCACAGTAGAATGATTTTACCAGATTTCTCTTTGGCACAGCTAGTGTTGGGGCTACAACAGTTCACAAAAAACATATCAGGGTTTCAGTTTATTCTCAGATCCAGACGATAAGGATCTGTGAATTCAGAATTTCAAAACAAGCCAATGGCATTCTTTCAGCAATGGTATAGCCAAGATAATGTAGGGTCAAACATGTTCCAAGTCTGAAAGAAAAGCAAGACTTCCTAAAATCTTTTATCTTTTTACTCTTAGAGTTCAGCTTGATGTGGTCAAAAATATGCATATCAGGTAAGAAAAGATTAGGCACTAAAAATCAGTTATCTGATATCACAAGTATTCATTAGCAACTAAAAATGGCTTTTTAAAACTTGAAGTATATTTCCATCTAGAGATTGCTTCTCTATGTTGTTTCTCATTTTTTCAAAGTCTCTGACAGGCAAAAATAATAGAAAAAAATCATTTATTTTAAAAAATCAATTATGGAAACTTGTTCTGTTTCTAATACTCAATACGTTTAAATTTCAAGTTACTCGCTACTGATTAAAAAAAAAAAAACAAGGGTTTGTGTCCCTTTTTTTATTTTTAGTTTTTTCTTCTTTTTTCTCTTTAAATTTATTTATTTTTTACATTAATTCACTATACATCATTACAGCATACATATGAATTTTCCATCCAAAATACACTGTGTATTGGCTCAATCAAGCACATCAACATACATGTTTTCAGCAAATAATTTTCCAATTTTTATGTCTTGTATACTTTGTTTTTCATTTTGCCATCCTTGATTCCCTATCCCTCACACTCTGCCATGTCCCTCCCTCCTCCCACATTGTCTCTGGTATCCATGGTTGCTTTCTATGCCTCCCCCCCATTTAATTGATTTGCTAATGAACTTAATTAGTCTAAATATATCCAATAGCTAGCACAGCTGATATATACCTATACATGAATCCAAGTCTGACTTTAGGCATAAACCTCCGTGAGTAGAATGAACATATTATAAAGTAGTACTCAGCTGGGGCTATATGGCTTACTACAGTCATCAAATATGCATTTTTTATATTTCAATACAAACAGTTTTACTGTTTTTTTCTTCTGCAACTTTTTTTTAATTACTTAACATTCATTCCCTGAGCATCATCACAACATACTAAATGTGGTTTCCCATCTAGAATAATCATGCATGTTATCATCAATAATATTCCATTTCTACTTTCATACATATGTATATGTATATATATGTTTTCTACCCCATGTTTGACCCTTTGCCATTTCCCACTCTCTTATTACACTATCTCTGCTATATACAGTTGTTTTCTATTTCTTTTCCCCCAACATTTTGTTGATCACACAATATCATAAGTAATCTAACTACTTTCAATAGCAAGTTCAGCAGGTAATTACAAAAAGAGCAGTTTTGAACTGGTAATGATATTTCCTTGAAACTTAAAGCCTAGAAACAGGTTAGTATTCTGTTCAAATAGTAGGTACATGCACCTATCGACAGCTCAAGACAGGACAAAAATCTTTTAAGACCAGAAAACAAAGCTTAGAAGGAAAGCAGCAATATTCTAGTCAAGTCACAGAATGTTGTTTCATCGGTTCAGTCTCATGTACTTAATCTTTCTTCTGTTAAGGTTCAATCTTCCAGATTGAATTCTGGGATATAATATTCATCTCCAAACATTGTCCCTACAATTAAGTTGCCCATTTTCTTAGTTTTTGAACTCTTATTTTTGTGTGTCTGCATTTAATTTTACTGACATAGCACTCCCTTAAGAACTTCTTGGAGATCTGGTCTGGTGCTGGTAAATTCTTTCAGGTTTTGTTTATCTGAGAATGTTCTTGTCTTTTCTTCCCAAATGAACGATAATCTTGCTGGGTACAGTATTCTTGGTTGAAATTGCTTTTCCCTTAACACGTTGAATATATTTTCCCATTCTTTCCTCGCTCGCATAGTTTCCGATGAGAGATCTGCTGTTAGTCTGATAGGATACCCCTTGTAGGTAACTTGCCATTTTTTTCTTTCGCCAATCTTAGTATCTTGTCTTTGCCTGCTGTTTTGGTCAATCTGGCTATAATGTGTCTTGGAGAAGATCTTCTTGGGTTGATTCTATTTGGGGTCCTCTGTATTTCTTGGGACTGAATCTTTGAGTGCCTCTCCAGGTTTGGAAAGTTTTCTTGCAGGATTTCATGGAATAGATTATCAATGCCCTTGTGAGTCTCTTTGCCTTCTGGAATGCCTATTATCTGGATGTTTGGACGTTCAATGGTATCTAGTATTTCTCGTATATTAGTTTCAAATTCTTGGGCCATTTTCTCAGTCTTCGTGGTGGATTTTTCTAGGCTAGCAATTTTCTATGTCTGAGATTCTATTTTCTGTATGATCTAGTCTGCTTTTAATACTTTCAAGGGAGATTTTGACTTCCTGTATTATAGTTTTCATCTCTAACAGTTCCATCTGATTCTTTTGTAAAGTGTGAAATTCCTCTTTTAGATCTTGCATGAATTTCCTCACCTCCTGTAACTCAACAACTTCTTTCTCCTTCCTCTTCAGCAATTCATTGTCTCTCTTCTCTTACATCTCTGTTAGTTTTTCCATTATGAATGTTCTGAATTCTTTATCAGACATTTCCATGAATTCCCATGAACTGTGTGTGGATGAAGAGGAGTTATCCTTTTACCTTGGAGGAGAGGCATTTTCCTGATTTCCCATATTTCTTGTGGTCCTACAGCGATTTCTAGTCATCTGGTTGATGGTCAGTTTCTTCCCAAACTTGTAAGTTCAATCTGAGTGTTGAGGAGCGTGGAGAAAAGGAAACAGAAGGAGAGAAACAACAGCAATGACAGCAAAAAAAACAAACAAGAAACAGAAAAAGAGAAGAAAACAGAAGATAAAACTTCTCAATACAACTTAAAAAATTAATATTTTTTTAAAAATTTCAGTAAAAAAAAATTGGAAGAGCAAAATTCTAAAAAGCAAAAATTAAATTAAAAAGAGGAGACAGAGACTGAGACAGAGGTAGAGAGAGACAAGGACAGGTACAGAGACAGGAGGCCTGGAAGGGCTCTTCCTACCACACAAGTTTTGTGTGCTGGAAGCCAAATTATCAGTGGGAAGTCTTGATTTCTGTTCCCCCAAAATGGCTAGGTTGCAGAATCCATGTGGCTGTCGGGTTTGTGCCCCATTAATAACTTCTTTTTGATGCTTTCTCTGATTTGGATGAGTCCTCTAACACTTATGAAATTATATGCTTTTCATATTTATATCATTTTAATCACATATCTATGCATTAACCACAAAATGTTAAGAAATTAAAATGACTATTCCTCTTATTGGAACTTTACTCAAACCCTTAGTGGTAAATTTAGAATTTACAGAGATAACATAACAACTGCAGGAGATCCAGGCTGGAATGAAAGATGAAAGGGGAAGGAGGGCTACTGCAACAGTAGGGCAGGCTGAGGAAATAACTGGAATGTTTCCCCACTCACCTACCCACTTTTCTCTTCTGAATTTTCTGAAACTTTATTTAAACCCTGAGAACTGATTTAAGTTTTTTACTTCCATTTGAAGAAAATAGAAAAAGAATCTTAAACATTTTTTTCACCCATCTAAAATTCAAACTTAAATATTGAAGCCCTTTCTTCCTCCCGCCTGGAAAAAAGAACAAAAACCAAAGGCATTACCTAGGATTCACTGTTTTGTGTTAGTCACCATGACCAAAAGTAGCCAGGGTATCCAGTGAGACAATGCTTCTGGGAATTTCTAAATTCTATTTGTAACTTATACCTCTCAACAGTATCTCAGTTGCTATTTTATAATATGTATGATTTCACAGCCACATAAGTACCAAAGGTTTGTTATCAGTTGACCTTTTGTCCTTCCTTTTACAATTAAAAAGAAAAAAGCATTTTCTATATTTCTGTGAGTTGGCATTATTTTACTAATTCCCACATCTGACATCAGTTTTCGTACCATCCTAAGTTAGAAGATACTTTGGGAGGACTCACAGGGATCAGCATATGTTTGTAGTCATGGTTATGATTTATTATTGCAAAAAAGATACTAAGCAAAATCAGAAAAGGGTAAAAGTGTTTGTGGCAAAATTCAAAGGAAATCAGCTGCAAACTTCCAAAAGTTTTCTCCCAGTCAAGTCACACAGGGTGCATTTAATTTCTCCAACAATGAATTATTATGATATATGTAAAATATCTACAAAGGAAGCTTATTAGAGATTCAATACCTTGAGATTTTATTAGGGGCTAGTCGTGTAGGTGCTCTCTGCCTATGACATACCAAAATTCCAGACTCCCTGGAAATCAGGTATTCAGCATAAACCGTATTGTTTGTATAAACCATTTAAGCACAGTGAATCACTCTGACTAGATCTAAGAATGTTGGGAAACCTCCCCAAATCAAGGTTCCTAAAAGCTAGCCAAGGATCAACAACGGAAGCAGGGCTAAAGATAGTAGCCTCAGGCCTACTATGTTAACTCTTTAATTCACTTTTAGCTATAATTAGTAAAGGTGAGTGAAGAAAGATATAATAGTTTACCCTCCCCACTTTCTAGCTTAAACTGCTCTTTCTCTTTCAACTACAAACTCCATCATATCCGAACTCTTTCTATAACCTTTCTTTTTCTATCTTTCTCTCTATAACCTTTCTTTTTCTCTCTCTCTATCTTTCTTTCTCTCTCACATGCACAATATGCGTACATGTTTTATTAGCGTCAGTGCAAAGGCATTAATAAAGGGAAGCATACTACTTTATTCTTTTTACACAATATTGCTTTAGCGATACAAGGCCTTTTATGATTACAGTCAAATTTTGTGTTTTTCAACTTATGTGAAGAATGTCTCTGGTAATTTGATGGGAATTGCATTAAATTTGGGTAGAATTGACATTTTGATTATACTAATTCTTCCAATCCAGGAGCATGGGATGTCCTTCCCCTTTTCTATATCATTTTCAATTACTCCTTTTAGTATTTCAGTTTTCTTTGTAGAGGTCTTTCACTTCTTTGGTTAGGTTTATTTATTGGTATTTTCTATTTTTTGTGGCTTTTGTAGTTGAGAATACTTTCTTCAGTTCTACCTCAGTCACTTTACTGTAATCATTTATCACTTCCAGGAGTTTTTTGGTGGATTCTTTTGGGATTTCTATGTAAATAACCATGTCATATGCAAATAAAGATAATTTCACTTCTTCTCTCCCTATTTGAATGCCTTTCATTTTATTCTCTTGTCTGATTGCATTGGCTAGAACTTTAAGTACTATATTGAAAAGGAGAGGAGAAAATGGGCATCCTCATCTTGTTCCAATTTTTTATATTTCCACATTCAATATGAAGTTAGCTATGGATTTTTCATACATGGATTTTTGTTGAGAAATGTCCCTTCTATTGTGATTTTGCTGAGAGTCTTAATTATGAAGGAATATTGTAGTTTATCAAATGTTTTTCCTGCATTGATTGATATGATCTTACGTTTTTATTTTTTTTCTGTTAATATGATTAATTACTTTTGTTATTTTTTGTATGTTTAACCACTTTTGTATTCCTGAATAAAGTCTACCTGGTTGTGATTTATAATCTTTTATTGTATCATTATATATGATTTGCTAGTATCTTGTTGAGAACTTTTGCATCGGTATTCATCAGGGATATTGGTCTGTAATGTTTTTATTTTATTTTATTT
The DNA here is from genome assembly GCA_026018925.1 of Tupaia tana. Classification (NCBI taxonomy): domain Eukaryota; kingdom Metazoa; phylum Chordata; class Mammalia; order Scandentia; family Tupaiidae; genus Tupaia; species Tupaia tana. The sequence continues at coordinate 72,552,073 of JAKSZU010000009.1, read as the reverse complement.
CTGTTTTGGGGACCAGGGTGATGGAGGATTCATAGAATAAATTAGGGAGGGTTGCTTTCTTTTGAATCTTTAGAAATAGTTTGAATAAGATTGGAAGACATAAAAACATTGAAAATAGTTGTGGACACTGAAGACAGTGTGGAAAACAGGTGGGAGAGGAGAAGAGTGTAAGGAAGGTAATTAGGGATAAAAAAAAATAGAGAGGTAAGCTATTTGTGGGACACAGAAATGTTTTATTACCTGTTGATGATGATGTGTACACTATTTTCCCTGGACTGGTCTGAGGTATATTTCATGTTGAGTAAATTCTCTATACAAGCTAAATGATGTATAGCAATTGAATGTATAAAAATACTATAATTTTACATTTTTTTAAAGAAATAGTTTGAATATAAAGGAGGTCAGCTCTTCTTTAGAAGTTTTGTAGAAGGCAGAAGTGAAGCTGTCAGAACTGAACTTTTCTTTATTGGGAGACTACTTACTACTGATTTAATATCATTGTTAGTTATTGCTCTATTAATACTTTCTATTTCTCCCTGATTCAGTCTTGGTAGATTATGTTTTTAGAAAGTTGTTCATTTCATCCAGTTTTTTTTTTTATTTTTAATTAATTAATTAATGTATTTTCATTTCATTTTCTTCCATACATTCAAACACATTATTATTTGTCTTACAAAATAAATATTTCAACAGGTGAACATTTCTCCCTAGTACTGTTGATAAAACTACGAAATATCTTCAACAGATAATACCACACCTCCTCATGCCATTAATGCTTTTTATCCCTGTCCCTCCACCAAATGTCCTCCCTCAGACCCTCCTCTTTCACACACACTATATCTGGTATTTGCATCTGTATACTGCATTTCTATATCCTTTAGACAATTAGTTTCAGTCATAGAGTGCAGACACTCGGTATATATTAAGTGGGGACATACAATGCCTATCCTTCATAGCATAACTTGTTTCACTCAGCAGTAAGTCTTCCATATTCATCCACTTCCTGTCAAAAGCCAGGGTTTTGTTGTTTTTTATGGATGAATAGTATTCCATTGAATATATGTGCCACAGTTTTTCTAACCATTCATCAGTTCGTGGGCATTTGGGTTGCTTCCATGACTTAGCAATCGTGAAAAGTGCCACAATAAACATCAATGTGCAAGCACTTTTCCAATTAAGTATTCTTCTGTCCTTTGGGTAGATGCCAAGGAGTGGGATTGCTGGATCATATGGTAGTTTTATTTGTGGATTTTTGAGGAATTTCCAAATTGTTCTCCACAGTGGTTGGACCAATTTACATTCCCACCAGCAGTGTAAGAGAGTTCCCTTTTCACCACACCCCCGCCAGCACTTATCATTTTTTATTTTTTTTAATCTTAGACATTCTGACTGGAGTTAGGTGATATCTCATTGTTGTTGGGATCTGCATTTCTCTTACAATGAGGGATGTAGAGCATTTTTTCATATGCCATTTAGCTATTCATATGTCATCTTTAGAGAGTGGTTTTTTCAACTTATTCTCCCATCTTTTAATAGGATTGATTGTCTTTTTCCGGAACAGCTGCTTGAGTTCCTTGTGAATTTTGGTGATCAGTCCCTTATCTGACGCATAGTTTACAAAAATATTTTCCCATTCTGAGGGCTGTCGATTCACACTAATTACTGTGTCTTTTGCCATGCAGAAACTTCTTAGTCTGATGTAATACCATTTGTCTATTTTGGGGATTATTGACTGTGCTTTGGGAGTCTTATTTAAGAAGTCTTTCCCTACCCCAATGTCTCCCAGAGTTTCCCCGGTGTTTTCCAAGAGCAGTTTTATAGTTTGAGGTCTTAGATTTAGATTTTTGATCCACCTTGACTTGATTTTTGTCAGAGGTGAGAGGTAGGGGTTCAGATTCATCTTTCTGCAAGTGGAGATCCAGTTTTGCCAGCACCATTTGCTGAAGAAGTTTTCCTTTTCCCACTGGATTGACTGGTGCCCCTTGTCAAAAATCAGGTGGCTGTATGTTTGAGCATTTATTTCTGGGGACTCTATTCTGTTCCATTGGTCCACCTGTCTGTTTCTGTGCCAGTACCATGCTGTTTTTATTACCACAGCTTTGTAGTATATTTTTGGGTCAGGGAGTGAGATGCCGCCCACTCCACTCTTCTTGTTCAGAACTGCTTTGTCAATACAGGGTCTCTTATGATTCCAGACAAGCTTTATGATTGTCTTTCCTAGATCTGTGAACAATGTGTCTGGTACTTTGATTGGCATTGCATTAAATATGTAAAATAATTTGGGTAGAATTGTCATTTTGATTATATTAATTTTTCCAATCCAGGAACATGGGATGTCCTTCCAATTTTTTTGTGTCATTTTCAATTTTTTTTTTATCCTCTCATAGTTTTCCTTGTGAAGGTCTTTAACTTCTTTGGTTAGACTTACCCCTAAGTGTCTTATACTTTTTGTGGCTATGGTAAATGGAACAAGTTTTTCAGTTCTATCTCAGTCTGCCTGTTGCTCATATACAGAAATGCTATAGATTTCTGGATATTAATTTCGTATCCTGCAACTTTACTGTATTCATGTATTACTTCCAGAATTTTTTTTTATGGAAACCATTGAGTCTTCTATGTATACAATCATTTCATCTGCAAATAGAGAGAGTTTCAACTTTTCTTTTCCTATTCGAATTCCTTTTCTTATTTCCTCTTTTCTGATTGCAACGGCCAGGACTTCCAGTACTATATTGAAGAGGCGTGGAGAAAGTGGACATCCTTGTCTTGTACCCGTTTTTAGTGGAAAAGCTTTCAGCTTTTCTCCATTGAGGATGATGTTCGCTACAGGTTTTTCATAGATAGCTTTTATTGTGTTGAGAAATGACCCTTTTAAGCCAATTTTTCTGAGAGTCTTGATCGTGAAGGTATGTTTGATCTTATCAAATGCTTTTTCTGTATCAATTGATATGATCATATGTTTTTTATCTTTCTTCCTATTAATATGGTGTATTACATTTATGGTTTTGCATACGTTGAACCAACCTTGCATTCCTGGGATAAAGTCTACCTGATCATGATGTATAATCTTTTTTTATAAGTTGTTGTATATGATTTGCAAATGCCTTGTTGAGAATCTTTGAGTCTATATTCATCAGGGATATTGGTCTATAGTTTTCCTTCCTTGTCCTGTCCTTATCTGTTTTAAAGATAAGGGTGATAGAGGCTTCATAGAATGAATTTGGGAGATATTCACCCTTTTGGAGCTTTAGAAATAATTTGAGCAGAATGGGAGTAAACTCTTCTTTAAAAGTTTTGTAGAATTCAGAGGTGAATCCGTCAGGGCCAGGGCTTTTCTTTGTTGGGAGACTATTTATAACTGATCTGATCTCCTGGCTTGTTATGGACCTATTCAGACTTTCTATATCCTCCCGGCTCAATCTAGGTAGATTATACGTGTCCAGGAATTTGTCCATCTCATCCAGATTGTCTTGTTTCTTGGCATATAGTTGTTCGTAGTATCCTCTAATGATGTAGTGTATTTCTACTTTGTCTGTTATATTTCTTGCTTCATTGCAGATTTGATTCACCTGGTTCTTTTCTCTCTTCTTCTTAATAAGTCTCACTAGTGGTGTATCAATTTTGTTTATCTTTTCAAAGAACCAGCTTTTATGTTCATTTATTTTCTGTATAGTTTGTTTATTTTCTATTTCATTTATTTCTGCTTGTATCTTAATTACTTCCTTTCTCCTGGAGTGTTTTTGATCTTTTTGCTGTTGCTTTTCCAATTCCGTGAGGCATGATGTTAGGTGATCCATTTGCCTTCTTTCCATCTTCCTCTTATGTGCAATAATTGCTATGAACTTTTCTCTTATGACTGCTTTAGCAATGTTCCAAAGATTATGGAAACTTGTGTCCGCATTGTCATTGGCTTCCATGAATCTTTTGATTTCAGTCTTTATTTCTTCAGTATTTGTGGAGTCATTCAGGAGTAGATTATTAAGTTTCCATGTATTTGAGTATTTTTGAGGATTTTTCTTGAAATTAAACTCAAGTTTAATTCCATCATGGTCAGAGAAGATGCTGGGTATAGTTTCTATGTCTTTGAATCTGTAGAGGCTTGCTTTGTGCCCAATGATGTGGTCAATCTTCGAGAATGCTCCATGTGGCGGCAAAAAAAAAGTGTATCTCGAGGTTTTGGGATGGAAAGTTCTATAGATATCTGTTACGTCCATTTGACTTATGGTATCATTTAGATCCTTTATCTCTTTACCTATTTTTTGTCTAGATGATCTACCCAGAGGGGATAGTGCCTTGTTGAGGTCTCCAACAATTAGTGTGTTGCAGTCTATCTCCCTTTTTAGATCTAGCAGTTTTTCCTTTACATATTTGGGTGTTCCTGTGTTAGGAGCATAGATATTGATAAGCGTTATATCTTCTTTATCGATTGACCGTTTTACTACAATATAGTGCCCTTCTTTGTCTCTTCGAACAGTTTTTGTTTTAAAACCTATTTTGTCAGAGATTAGTATTGCGTCTCTAGCTCTTTTTTGGTTCCCATTTGCATGGAAAACCTTTTTCCAACCCTTCACTTTCAGTTTATGTATATCTTTATCCATGAAGTGGGTTTCCTGTAGGCAATAGATAGAGGGTTTTTGTTTTTTAATCCACTCAGGCAGTCTGTGTCTCTTGATTGGAGAATTTAATCTATTAACATTCAATGTTATTATCGATGTTACTGGATCTGTCCCAACATTTAAGTTGGCCATTGTCTTAGTTGCCTTTTACTCCTTTGTTTCTGGCTGTTACTTCTTTAGTTTTCCTGGAACACTACTTTCTTCAGGGTTTCATGGAGAGCTGGCCTGGTGCTGGCAAATTCTTTCAGGTTTTGTTTGTCTGAGAAGATTTTAATCTTTTTTTTTTCCCATACGAAGGATAATCTTGCAAGATACAATAATCTTGGTTGAAATTGTTTCTCTCTTAACACTTTCAATACATCTTCCCATTATTTCCTTGCTTGCATTGTTTCCACTGAGAAGTCTGGTGTTAGCCTGATAGGGTGATCTTTGTATGTCACTTGTCATTTCTTTCTTGCCAGTTTTAGTATTTTATCTTTATTTGTGGTCTTAACCAGTCTGGCTATGATATGCCTTAGAGAAGATCTTCTTGGGTTGAATCTATTTGTGGTCCTTTGTATTTCTTGGGTCTGGATGCTTGAGTGCCTCTCTAGACTTGGGAAATATTTTTCCAAGATTTCATGGAATAGGTTTTCCATGCCCTTATTAGTTTCTTCATCTTCTGGGATACCAATTATTCGGATATTAGGATGTCTAATGGAATCTAGTATTTCTCATATGTTATCCTTATGTTATTTTGTTGTTTTCTCTATGTTTTTGGTGGTTTCCTCTAGGTCAGAAGTTTTATCTTCTACATCAGAGTCCGATCTTCAGCATGGTCTACTCGACTTTTAGTACTTTTGAGAGAGTTTTTTTTGTTTTTTTTTTTTTTTTTTTTTTTTTTTTTTTGAGAGGTTTTCGCTATAGGGCGCGTGCCCTCACCAGACAGACAGAGAGAGACAGAAAGCGAGAAATTACCCCCCAGAGGGGATGGTTATGCCGCAATCCCTTCTCCTCCATTCTCCTCTTGGGGTCTTGGGCACACATGCACATGCACCCAGCGTGAGTTTTAAGCCACCAGGTCCGGGACGCGAACCGCGGTCGACTACATGGGAGTCCAGAGACATAGCCATTACGCTAACTGCTGGTTCCCATCGAGAGAGTTTTTGATTTCTTGTATTACAGACTCCACCTCTAATAGTTCCATCTTATTCTTTCTTACGTGTCCATTTCTTCCTTCATATCATGGAAGGACTTTCTCATCTCCTGTAGTTCATTGTTTCTTTTCTGTTCCAGCTCATATTTGTTCAACATGAATGTTCTAAATTCTATCTCGGACATTTTGATAACATCCTCTATTTTTTCTAGAAAAGGGAGGGAGTTACTGTGTTCTTTTGATGGAGACATATTTCCTGCTTTATTGAGACCTGAGGTTCTTCTTCTACTTCTAACCATTGGGAGATGTGTTCCATTTGAAATACCTTTTAAGAGAATGTTTCCTCGAATAAGAGCAAGAGTGTTTCCTTTTTCCTGTGGAATGAAGACTGCCAAAGTCTCTCTTCTATTGTGTTTAGCAATGTGATCACAGGAAAACTATTCTCTTCAGCTGTACAAAGAAAAGTATCTCCTTCTTTGCAGGTGGTTCAGTGAAAGGGAGACTCCCAGACAGTCTTAAAATACTAGAATATTTCAAAACTGTAATTTTAGACCTATCTAAACCGCCAAGGATGGTGTAGATAAAGGGAGTAAGGACCAAATAAGTGGGAAGAAAATAATAAGGAAAATAAAGAAAAAGTCATGGTCTGTGCACGATTTTGCCAGGGGTCGAAAAATGGGAGTGGGGTGTCTGTAGGGCTAAGGGCGTTCCTATGTGGTAATGAGAAGAGAGACATTTACAAATGAAAGAAGAGGCAGAGGAGAAAAAAAAATGTCCTGCCTGACAGAGGGGTCTCTGGCTTGGAGGTCCTGGGACTGGAGCTTCAAGGGGCAGTCCTCCCTCAGAGTTCCTGGCCCAGAGGTCTAAAGATGGGAGTGCGGTGTCTGTAGGGCTAAGGGCGTTCCTGGCTGACAGAGGGGTCTCTGGCTTGGGGATCCTGGGACTGGAGCTTCGGGGGGCAGTCCTCCCTCAGAGTTCCTGGCCCAGGGGTTGAAAGATGGGAGTGGGCTCATCCAGTTTTTCTTGTTTGTTGGCATATAGTCACTTGCAGTATTCTCTTATGATTTTTTGCATTTCTGTTATGTCTGTTGAAATACTGCTTATTTCATTGCTAATTTGATTTATCTGGTCACTTTCTCTATTCTTAATTAGTCAGACTAACAATGTATAAATTTCATTTATCTTCTGAAAGAACCAGCTTTGGCTTCATTTAATTTCTGTATAGTTTTATATTTTCTATATCATTTATTTCTGCTTGAATCATTATTATTTCTTTTTTCTTTGTATTGTTAAAGGTTTTTTTGTTTTTGTTTGTTTGTTTGTTTTGTTATTGTTGTTTAGCCAGTCCCCTGTGGTGTATTGGCAGGTTTTCAATTTTCCATCTTTCATTTTTTTTTCTTGTGAGCACTAATTTCCCTATAAACTTCTGTCTTATGACTGTTTTCACTGTATCCCATAGGTTATGAAAACTCATGTGCTTGTTATTGATTTCAATTAATCTTTTATTTTAGTCTTAATTTCTTCAGTGGTTGTAAAGTAATTCAGGAATAGGTTGTTTAGTCTTCATATGAGGGTTTTTTTTCCCTGCAGTTCAAGCTTAATTTAATTTTGGTCAGAAAAGATTCTGAATATAGTTTTTACACCCTAGAATTTGTAAAGGCTTGTTTGGTGCTCTAATATATGGTCTATCTTTGAAAATGTTCCATGTGGTGTTGTTAAAAAACATATATTTTGTGTTTTTTGTGTGGAAAGTTCTATAGGTGTCTGTCAAGTCCATTTGACTTATGGTATAATTTAGATTCTGTATCTCTGTTTATTTTTTGTCTAGATGATCTGTTCAAAGGAGATAGTGGGGTGTTGAGATCCCCAGTGATTAATGGGTTATAGTCTATCTGTCCCTTTATATCTAGCAGTCTCTATCATGTATTTGGGTGCTCCCATACTGGATAGATATTTTATAAGTGTTATATCTTCTTCATGAACTAGCCCTTTCAGTACCATACAGTGTCCTTTGTTGCTTCTTACAATTTTTGTCTTAAATTCTATTTTGTTAATTCAGTAGGACAACTCCAGTGTTTTTTCCTTCCTAATCTCCATTTGCTTGGAATATATTTTTCCAGCTCTTCACTTCAGTCAAGATTTGTCTTTATTCATCAATTGCTTTTCTTCCAGGCAGCTAATAGAGGGCTCCTGATTTTTTATCCATTCAGCCAGTCTGTGTCTTTTGATTGGAGCATTTAATCCATTAACACTCCATGTTATTATCAATATTTGTAGACTTATCCCTGCCATTCTGTTAGTCATTGTCTTGGTTGTTTTTTGTTCTTTTAATTCTGTTTGTCTCTGTAGTTTCTGTGGTGTACTATTCCTTTCAGTACTTTCTTCTTTAAGTTTAAATTTGTTTTAGTTTTTATTTATTTTTAATTTCCAGTTCTTTTATACATTCAATCAAGTTATTTAGCTTACAAAGTGAATATTCCAACATGTGTACATTTCTCCCTAGTCCAATTGCAATACTATAAATTTATTTTCAACAGATTATACCACATTTCTTTGTCTCATTAATGCTTTGCCTCTCTATTTTTCTTCTAAATGTCCTTCCTCAGACTCTACTCTTTGACTCACCCTGTTCCCACTCTATATCTTGTATTGACAGTCATTTACTGTGTTTCTATATCCTTTAATCAATCACTTTCAGTCATAGAGTGTGGACACTTGGTATATATTAAGTGGGAACATACAATGTCTCTCCTTTATAGCCTGCCTTGCATCACTCAGCAGTAAATCTTCCATATTCATCCACTTTTTGTCAAAATCCAGGATCTTCTTGATTTTTTATGGCTGATTAGTATCCCATAGCATATATGTGCCACAGTTTTTCAATCCGTTCATCTGTTCGTGGGCATTTGGGTTGGTTTCATGTCTTAGCAATTGTGAATAATGCTGCAATAAACATCCATGTGCAAGCACTTTTCCTATTAAGAATTATGCTATCCTTTGAGTAGATGCCAACGAGTGGGATTGCTAGATCATATGGTACTTCTATTTGTAGATTTTTGAGGAATCTTCAAATTGTTCTCCACAGTGGCTGAACCAATTTACATTCCCACCAGCAGTGTAAGAGAGTTCCCCTTTCACCACACCCCCGCCAACATTTATCATTTTCTTTTTTAATCTTAGTCATCCTGACTGGGGTTAGGTGGTGTCTCATAGTTGTTTTGATCTGCATTTCCCTTACAATGAAGGATGTTGAGCATTTATCATATGCCTTTTGGCTATTGTATGTCATCCTTAGAGAGGAGTATTTTCAACTCATTCTCCCATCTTTTAATAGGATTGGTCATCTTTTTTTTGGAACAGCTGCTTAAGTTCCTTGTGTATTCTGGTTATCATTCCCTTATCTGCCCCATAGTTTACAAAAATATCTTCCCATTCTGAGGATTATTGATTCACACTAATTACTCTGTCTTTTGCCATGCAAAAACTTCTTAATCTGATGTAATCCTACTTGTCTAATTTGGGGATTATGGAATGTGCTTTGGTGGTCTTATTTAAGAAGTCTTTGCCTACCCTAATGTCTCCCAGAGTTTCTCCAGTGTTTTCCAGGAACTATTTGAAAGTTTGAGGTTTTTGGTTTAGATCTGTGATCCAACTTGAGTTGATTTTTCTCAATAGTGAGAGGTAGGGGTTCAGATTCATCTTGCTGCAGGTGGATATCCAGTTTTTCCAGCACCATTTGCTGAAGAGGTTTTCCTTTTCCCACTGGATTAATTGACTGGTACCCTTTGCCAAAAATCAGCTAACTATATGCTTGGGAGTTTATTTCTAGGGACTCTATTCTGTTCCATTGGTCCATGTGTCAATTTCTGTGCCAGTACCATGCTGTTTGGATTACCACAGCTTTGTAGTATATATTTTGATCTGGGAGCAGTATGCTGCCCACTCCACTCTTCTTGGGCAGGACTGCTTTGGCAATGCGGGGTCTTTTATGATTCCAGACAAATTTTAAGGTTGTCTTTTCTGTAACTGCTAAAAATGTGTCTGGTACTTTGATTGGGATTGCATTAAATATGTAGATTAATTTGGGTAGAATTGCCATTTTAATTATATTCTTTCAATCCAAGAACATGGGATGTCCTTCCACTTTTTTGTGGTATTTTCAATTTCATTTTTTAGCTTCTCATAGTTTTCCTTGTGGAGGTCTTTAACTTCTTTGGTTAGACTTATTCCTAGGTATCTTATACTTTTTGTGGCTAGGGTAAATAGAATTACTTTTTACAGTTCTATCTCAGTCTGCCTGCTGTTCGTATATAGAAATGCTATAGATTTCTGTATGTTAATTTTTATCCTGCAACTTTATTGTATTCATGTGTTACTTCCAGGAATTTTTTTATGGATACCATTGGGTCTTCTATGTATACAATAATGTCATCTACAAATAGAGTTTCACCTCTTCTTTTCCTATTTGAATGCCTTTTATTTTTTCCTCTTTTCTGATTGCGTTGGCAAGGACTTCCAGTACTACATTGAAAAGGAATGGAGAAAGTAGGCATCCTTGTCTTGTACCCATTTTTAGTGGAAAAGCTTTCAGCTTTTCTCCATTCAGGATGATGTTCACTATGGATTTTTCATAGATAGCTTTCGTTGTGTTGAGAAATGACCCTTCTATGCCGATATTGCTGAGAGTCTTGATCAGGAAGGGATGTTGTATCTTATCAGATGCTTTTTGCATCAATTGATATGATCGTATGTTTTTTATCTTTCTTCCTGTTAATATGGTATATGACATTTATGTTTTTGCATATGTTGAACCAACCTTGCATTCCCGGAATAAAGCCTACTTGATCGTGATGTATAATCTTTTTTTATACGTTGTTGGATATGATTTGCTGATATCTTGTTAAGAATCTTTGTGTCTATATTCATCAGAGATATTGGTCTATAGTTTTCCTTTCTTGTCCTGTCCTTATCTCCTTTAAGTATGAGGGTGATGGAGGCTTCATAGAATGAATTAGGGAGAGATTCACCCTTTCGGATTTTTAGAAATAACTTGGACAGGTCATCTAGACAAAAAATAGGTAAAGAGATAAAGGATCTAAATGATACCTTAAATTGAATGAACTTAACAGACATCTATAAAACTTTCAACCCAAAAGCCATGAGATACAGTTCTTTCTCACCCCCACATGGAAACTTTTCAAAGATTGACCACATGATAGGGCACAAAGAAAGCCTTTACAGATTCAGAGGCATAGGAACTATATCCAGCATCTTCTCTGACCATGATGGAATTAAACCTGATCTTAATTTCAAAAGAAACCCTCAAAAGTACTCAAATAAGGACCAGCAGCTAACGTAATGGCTATGTTGCTGGACTCCCATGTAGCTGACTGCAGTTCGAGTCCTGGACCCAGTGGCTTAAATTAATGCCGGGTGCGTATGTGTGCATGCCCAAGATCCTGAGAGGAGAATGGAGGAGAAGGGATTGCAGCATGGCCATCCCCTCTAGAGGGTGATTTTTCACTTTCTGTCTCTCTATCTTTCTCTGTCTTTCTGGTGATTGCACGTGTGATATAGCAAAAACCTTTCCCCCCCCCAAAAAAAATATATATATATACTCAAATACATGGAAACTAAATGACCTACTCTTTCATGACTTCACAACTACTGAAGAAACAACGACTGAAATAAAAAGATTCATGGAAGCCAATGACAATGAGGACATAAATTTCCATAATCTTTGGGACACTGCTAAAGCAGTCGTAAGAGGGAAGTTCATATCAATTAGTGCACATAAGAGGAAGATGGGAAAATAGGCAAATGGATCACCTAACATCATGCCTCATAAAACTGGAAAAGCAACAGCAAATAATAATAATAATAATAATAATAATAATAATAATAATCCAGGAGAAAGGAAATAATAAAGATACAAGCATAAATAAATGAAATTGAAAATAAATGAACTATACAGAAAATAAATGAAAGAAAAGGCTGGTTCTTTGAAAAGATAAACAAAATTGATACACCACTAGCAAGACTTAAGGAGAGAAAGGATCCAGGTGAATCAAATCTGCAATGAAGCAGGCAATATAACAATAGATGTAGTAGAAATACAAAACATCATTAGAGGATACTATGAACAACTATATGCCAAGAAACAAGACAATCTAGATGAGATGGACAAATTCCTGAACATATATAATCTACCAAGATTGAGTCAGGAGAATATAGAAAGTCTTAATAGACCCATAACAAGCCAGGAGATTGAATAAGTAATAAATAACCTTCCAACAAAGAAAAGCCCTTACCCTGATGGCTTCACCTCTGAATTATACAAAACTTTCAAAGAAGAGTTAACTCCCATTGTGCTCAAGTTATTCCTTTCAGTACTTTTTGAAGAGTTGCTCTAGTGTTTGTAAATTCTTTCTATTGTTTGTTTGTTTTTTTAATCTGAAAATGATTTTATTTGTTCTTTCTATTTGAAGGAAAGTCTTGCAAGGTATAATATCAGTTGCAATTGTTTTTGCTTTAGTGTTTTGAATATATCCTCTCATTCTTTTTCTGCTTCCATTTTTTCATTTGAGAGGTCTAATTTTAGCCTAATGCATTAACCTTTCTAAGTAACTAGTTGTTCCTCTCTTGCCATTTTTATTATCTTGCCTTTGTCTTTGATTTTGACCAATACAGCTATAATGTGCCATGGAGAGGATTTTAGGTTGATTCTATTTGAGATCTTTTGTATTTCTTAGGTCTGGATGTTTGAATGTTTCTCTAGGTTTGGAAAGGTTTCTTCAAGTATTTCATCGAATAGATTTTCTATGTCCAGATTATATTCTTAATTTTCCAAAATACCAATTATTTGGATATTTGGGTACTTAATGGTATCTTGTATTTTTCCATATGGATTATTCTCATTTTTTAAATTCTTTTTAAAATTTTTTCAAAGTCTGAAGTTTTATCTTCTAGATCAGAGATTTTATATTCTCCACAGTATAATCTGTTATTAATATTTTCAAGGGAAGTTTTGATTTTCTGCATTACAGTATTCATCTGTAGAAGTTCTCTTTGATTCCTTTTTATTATGTATATCTTCTCCTTCAAGTCATGAAAGGACTTCCTCATCACCTAGAATTGGTTGTCTATTTCTCCTTGCATCTCATCTAGTTTTGTCAGTATGAATATTCTGAACCTCTTTCTGACATTTTTGTAAATTCTGTTGTGCTATGTACAGTTGATGAGGAGTTCTTATGTTCCTCTTTTGGGGGAAAAGGTATTGTAGTTCCTTGTTTTTGCCTATTTTTTGTGCTCGTGTGCTGGGTTTTAGTCATCTGTTGAAGAACATGTTTCTTCTTCTTTTTTTTTTTCTTTTTCTTTGTAATAAATTCTGTATTGTCAAAGGGGAAGGGAAGCTCTAGTTCTTTGGTGTGTTCTTGGTAGAGAGCTGTGTCTTCCTATCAGAGGAGGGTGGTGAAGCCAGCTTCAGCTGTTTGATCCCTCTCTTAACCTCTCAGGACCAGAAATACTTAGGGCTGGGCTATAGAGATTTGACTACAGGAAGGAATACAAGTCACACACCACACTCTGCATGCTATTTGTGGCCCCAAGCAATTATGTTCTGCATGAGACAGTCAGGGTGGGATCCCTGGTCCAGCTCCTCCAAAAGCAGTTCACTCTCCACTTTTCTGATCTTGCTGTATCCTGCACTTGCTACTGGAACTCTGGGAGACAAAGATCAGGGCATGAGGTGGGAGGCGTTCAATAGCACCTGAAAGGTTAGGACATGTGTGAAAGAGTCAGGGAGGGCTCTCAAGTCCAGCTCAACTCTCCCTTTTGTCAATTTTTAAATCAGGTTGTTCATTTTACTATTTTATGTTAAAAATTTTCTTTGTACATTTCAGATAGCAATCTTTTATTAGATGTGTTCTTTGCAAATATTTTCTTCTAGTCTGTGACTTATCTTTTCATTCTCTAGACAATGACTCATCTTTTTCTAAGATACAAGGTCAAAGTCAAGATGCAAAGAATAGCCTTTTCATAAATGTTGCTTGTACAATTAGGTATCAAAATCCAGACGAACAACTTTAACTTATATCCATTTCTTATATCATATCCAAAAATTAACTCTAATGGAGAATAGACCTAAATATAATCCTAAAAGTATAAACTTCTAGATGGAATCAAAACATAAAAGTCTCTGGGACCTCAGTTAGACAAAAATTTCTCAGATACAACAATAAAAATATGATCCATAAAATAAATATTTGATAATTGGACTTCACTAAAATTAAAAGGTTTGGTTCTTTAAAAAACTGTGCTAAAGTAATGAAAAAGTACTGCATAAACTGAGAAAAAGATGTGAAAATCATGTTTCTAGTAAAGAACTTATATCTATAACATACCAAGAACCTTCAAAACTCAATAATAAGAGATGACTCAATGGAAAATGAGTCAAAGGCAGACATGTCACCAAAATATATACGATGCTAATGAAGTAAATGAAAAAAATGCTCAGCATTATTGCTGAGTAAAGAAAGAGATTAAGACTACAATGTGACATCACAACACGTTTTAAAAATAGCTCTTTTTACAAAATCTGGCCAAACTGTTGGCAAGGATGTAAAGGAAATAGATTGATCATAGTGGAAATGGAAAATGATACAACCCCTTTGGTAAGTAGTTTGTCAATTTATTTAAATGATAGCAATACATCCTCCATATGTCACAGCCCTATTAGTACTAGATATTTATTAGAGATAAATAAAAGCATATGTCTATCCAAAGATTTGATTATATATGTCCATGGCAGTTTTTTGTATATATCTATCAAAAATACTGGAAACAACCCAAATATCCATCAACAGATGAATAGAAAAGGAAATTATGGTATATCCATGTAATTCTCAGCATGAATATCAAAATGATTTTACTATGGGAAAGAAATCAGAAACAAAAAAATATATTCTGTATGCACCCATTCACATAAAGTTCATGAGAAAACACATTGATCAATAGTGACAGAAAGCATATCATGGATTGCCTAGAGATGGATGGAGGTCAATATAAGTATAGGAAGGAAAGAGAGATTACAAAAAGCATTTTACAAAATTTAGGAGTGGTCATGAATATGCTATTATATTAATGTTTTAAAGGGTATATAAATATGTTAAATCTTAGCATAGTATACACTTTAAATGTATGTAGTTTATCCTATATCCATTATACATCAATAAAGCTGTTAAAGAAAGCATTGAAATTTTTTTTATATATTTTAATTTATTTTATACATTCAATTATTATACATCAGTTAGCTAGTAAAGTGAATTTTTCAACATGAAAACATTTCACACAAGTCCACTTGGGGATAGAATAACATTTTCAGCACAGATAATAATCCATTTCTGTCTCATAAATTTTTTTCTTGTAAAAAGACTTTAATCAACATGAAATACTTCTCTAACCTGTCCAGTTGAGAATACCATACACGTCATCAACAGGTAATAAACCATATCTGAATCCCACTAATGTTATGCCTATTTGTTCTCTTGCTATCCTTCTCCATACTCCTCTCTTCTCCTGTCCCATTCCACATTGCCTCCCCCCCCCCCCATCCTTGATTCCCTATCTCCCACCCTCAGCCATCTCCCATTCTCCTCCCATGCTGTCTCTGGTATCTAAGTTTGCCCTCTATACTGTTTTTCCCCCACACCTTATTGAATCGCCACCGACTCTAAGCAATCCAAATACCCTCATAGCAAACACAGGTGAATCACACATTTCCATGAACACAAGTCCAACTCTACGCATCCTATAAATTAGCACCTAACTGTAGTTACATGTCCCCCTACAGTCATTGAGTGGATATATATATTTTTTTTTCTCCTGAAATTTCTTTTCTTTTTTTCTTTTTTTTTCTTTTTTGTAATTCGATTAACATTCCTTCCCTCAGCATCACCACATCATACAAAATGCAATCTCCCATCCAGTACATACTGCACAATGATTCAATCATGCCCATTACAAAAAAAAAAAAAAATTTCCATTACTAGTTCCTAGAATCACTTCCACCCCGCTTTCTGACCCTCTGTCTCTTCCCACCCTCCTTAACAATAGGGGACATAGATTCTGTTCAGGGTTGGATTAAGGGTGGGTCTTATACAGTTCCGCAACTGTAGGTGAGTCTCCATGTAATACCGTTGCAAGCGGTTTTGGTAAGCAGAGATGATTATCAGTTGATGCGGCACAGCATCTATCTTGTGACCACCGGGAATGGTGTTGTGGGGATCCATAGCGTGAGCCATCCTCGGGTATCTGGCTTCATTAAGAATGGTGGAGTAGATCTTGTTTTTCCCTGAGGTAATGTAGGGCTGGTAACCATCATCTTCTCATTGTCCATAGGTTGAGAAAATCCTATACAATACATTTCTCACATTGGTTTAAGACAGCTAAAGTTTCCCTCTGTTGCTTATAGTTGCAAGTTCTCGATCCTTGTCTTCGGCTTCAGCCTGCCGCCCGTGGTCGGCGGCCATGCTCAGGCACAGGGGCCACTTGCCGGCCCGGCGGCCGTGCGCAGGCAAAGGCCCGGTGGCCACGTGCCGTCCCGGCGGCCACGCGCAGGCTCGGGGGCCACGTGCAGGCCCGGTAGCTACACGCAGGCCCGGTGGCCACATGCAGACCCAGGTCCGGCGACCACACACGGACCCGGCGGCCACACGTAGGCCCAGGGGCCACGCTCAGGCCTGGCGGCCATGTGCAGGCCCGACGGCCACGCTCAGACCCAGGGGCAACGCACAGGCCCGGGGGGCCACACGCATTTCCGGCGGCCACGTGCAGGCCCAGGGGCCACGTACAGGCCCGGCGGCCATGTGCAGGCACTGGTCCAGCTGCCACACTCAGGCCCGGGGGCCATGCTCAGACCCGGGGGCCACGTGCAAGCCTGGCGGTCACGACCAGACCCGGCGGCCAAGCACCGGCACAGGCCAGGCGGTCACGCGCAAGCCTGGGGGCTGCGCGCTGGCCTGGCGGCCATGCACAGGACCGGCAGCCACCAGCAGACACCGGCCCGGTGGCCACGCGCTGGCCCGGCGGCCACGCACAAGCCCGGGGACCACGCCCAGGCCCGGCGGCCACGCCCAGGCCCTGTCCGACGCGCAGGCCCAGCGACCTCACACAGGCGCAGGCCCAGCAGTCACACTCAGGCCCAGCAGCCACGTGCAGGCACAGGCCCGGCGGCCACGCTCAGGCCCAGGGGCCAAGCGCAGGCCCGGCGGCCACAGGTAGGCACAGGCCCGGCGGCCGCGAGTCATCGCCGGAGAGGCGGCTGGCGCTGGGCAGCACAGGTCACGGAACGCGAAGCGGCGCCCGCACAGCGGGGGCCAGCGCCCAGAGCCCCCGCGCACACGCGGCACCCAGAGACCCAGAGCCCCCGCGCACACGCAGCGCCCAGAGGCCCAGAGCCCCCACGCACATGCGGTGCCTAGAGGCCCAGAGCCCCCGCGCACACGCGGGGTCCAAAGGCCCAGAGGCCCAGAGCCCCCGCGCACGGGCGGCGCCCAGGGATCCAGAGGCCCAGAGCCCCCGCGCACACGCGGGGTCCAAAGGCCCAGAGGCCCAGAGCCCCCGCGCACGCGTGGCGCCCAGGGGCCCAGAGGCCCAGAGCCCCCGCGCACGGATGGCGCCCAGAGGCCCAGAGCCTCCGCGCACGCGCGGCGCCCAGAGGCCCAGAGCCCCCGCGCACGGACGGCGCCCAGAGGCCCAGAGCCCCCGCACACGCGCGGCGCCCAGAGGCCTAGAGCCCCCACGCACATGCGGTGCCTAGAGGCCCAGAGCCCCCGCGTACGCACGGCGCCCAGGGGCCCAGAGGCCCAGAGCCCCCGCCGAAATTATTTTCTCAGTCACATTAGGCATATTTTAAGCACTCAGAAGCTACATGTAGTTAGTGGTTACTGAGCACTTAATATTGAATGATGCAGGTGTGGATCATTTCCATTTATACAGAAAGTTATTTTGAAGAGCACTATTTTAAGTAGTATCGTGATTACACAATAATGTATAGCCATAAATCAAATAGAGAATATGAAGCAAAATAATAAAAATCAGATGATTAATAAAAAAGAAATCAGAAGACCAGCAGGTACTATAGTGGTAAGACACTGGATCCCATACAGGTGATTGTGCAGTAAGTCCTGGACCCAGCAGCTTGAAAAGCATGCTGGACACTTGTACTTGCATGCCCAAAATCCTAAGAGGAGAATGGAAGAGAAGGGATTGTGGTGTTGCCATCCTCCTGGGAAGGAGGGGTGATTTCTCTTTCCCTCTGTCTCTCTCCTCTCTCTCTCTGTCTGCCTTCAGCAAATTCACATACCCTATTAAAACAAACAAACAAAAACAAACAAGATGTCATTTTTTCCCATATTCAGTTCAATTCCAATAAAAATTTCAGCATCTTTTTTTTTGAGAATTGACAGAGTGATTATTAAATTTATATAGAAATGAAAAAGAACTACTGTAGTCAAGACAGTCTGGAAGAATAAGCATAAAGATATGTGTATTGTGCTTACACTATCAAATTTAACGATTTTATAAAATGTTATGGTAATTAAGACAATGTTATCTTGGCATAACTATAGACTAATTGAGCATTGAAACTGAATCAACATTCTGAAATAAATTGGGATTGTGACCACCTAAGACCTTCCTCCCAGACCTCACCCTCCTACCCCCAGATCTAGCCAGGAGCCAGGAAAAAAAAAGTATAATCCATCAGATGACCAGAAACCACTGCAGAGGCACAAGAAATATGAGAAACAAAGAAAATATCTCTCATCTAAGAGAAAAGAATAACTCTTTATCCTCCACAGAGAATTCAAAAGAACTCATCGAAATGTCAGATGAAGAATTTAAAGTATTCATAGCGACAAAGCTAACAGAGATCCAAGAGAAGATGGACAATGAACTCTAGGTGCTACTTTATAGTATGTTCACTTGCTCACTGAGGTTTCCACCTAAAGTCAGACATGCATTTATAGATATGTATATATCAGCTGTGCTTGCTATTGAAAGTTTTTAAATTAATTAAGCTCTTTAGTGAATCAATAAAATGTGCAAAAAAAGGCATGGAAACCAAATGAGAGACATGGAAACATACGAGAGACAGAATGGGAGAAAGGAGGGAATTGGCAGAGAGTGAGAGGTAGGGAATCAAGGGGGTGGAAAAACATCAAAATATATAAGAAACAAGAAGTAGAAAATTATTTGTTGATCATAACATGTATGGTATTATCCTTGATTGAGCCAATATACAATGTATTTTGGATGCAAAAATCTCATTGTGTGTACTGTATTGATGTACAGTGAATGACTGCAAATAAATTAATAAAAGAAAACATGAATCTAAAATAAACCCACTCTTACATGAGGTCTTGATTTTAGACAACAGGGCCATGGTAATTCAATGGGGAATTTTTTTTTCAATAAACAATGTTGGAAAAGCTGGGCATTTGTATGAATGCCTCATGTTTTACAGAAAAAATAATTTAAGATAAATCATAACCTTAAATGTGGAAATTAAAGTAAAAGAGTTTTTGAACAAACTTGTAGCATATATTTATGATTTGGGGGAAGGCATAGATTTCTTTATTTTAATTTTTTTTATTTTCAATCACTGTTTATTATTACAGTATACCAAATGAATTTTCCCATCTAAAATGCACCATATATTGCTTCAGTGAAAGATATTAGCATACATATCATCATAAACTGATAATTTTCCATTTTTGTGTTCCTTAAATGTTTTGGTTTTTTTCCCTCTTGATTCCCTCCCTCCCCATTTACCCCATTTCCTACCCTCTTCCCACAGTGTCTCTAGTACCCACGATTGATCTCCATGCCTTTAACCTTCCAATCTTTCAGTTTGTGCTATAGAGTGCAGTCATTCAGTATATATTGAGTGGGAACATACAATGCCTCTCTTTCATTGTGTGGCTTGCTTAACTTAGCAGTAAACCATCTGTATTCATCCACTTTCTATCAAGTGCCAGATTCTCATTGTTTTTATGACTGAGTAGTATTCCATAGCATATATGTGCCACACATTTTTAACCCATTCATCTGTTCATGGGCATTTAGTTTGGTTCCATGTCTTAGCAACTGTGTATAATGACACAATAAATATAGATACTCAAGTATTGTTCCAACTGAGTGCATTCCTATCCTTTCTTAAACAGTACCAAAAAGTGCTAAGCATAAAATTTATGAAATGATACACTGAACTTCATCAAAACTAAAAATTGTTCAAGAAGGAACCAGCAGATGGCATAATGGCTATGTCACTGGACTTGCACGTAGTCTACCGCGGTTTGAGTTCCAGACCAGGTGGCTTAAACTCACACCAGTCACATGAGCATGCGTGCCCAAGATACCAAGAGGATAATGGAGAAGAAGGGATTGTGGCGTGGCCATCCCCCCTGGGGGGTGATTTCTTGCTTTCTGTCTCTCTGTCTCTCTTTGCCTTTCTGGTGAGTGTATGTGCCCTATAGCAAAAACCTCTCCCCCCCCCCAAAAAAAAAAGAAAGAAAGAAAAGAAAACCGTTCACAAAAAGACATCATTAATAAATTAAAAAGCAGAACCAGCAGATGCCATAATGGTTATGTTGCTGGACTCCCACGTGGTCAACCACAGCTCAAGTCCTGGACCCAGAGGCTTAAAACACACACGGGGCATGTGTGCATGTGTCCAAAACCCCAAGAGGAGAATGGAGAAGGGATTGTGGTGGTGGCCATCCCCCCAGGGCATTATTTCTTGCTTTCTGTCCTCTGTTTCTCTGGTGACTGCATGCACTCTGTGGCAAAAATATCTCTGTAACAAAAAATAAAAAACCAAGCTATAAGTACAGAAAATATGATTAGATAGATAATAGGTGATTTTATATTTCTATATAACATATGGATATATGTAGGTATGGTAGGCAAAATAATAAACTCTCAAAAATGTCCATGTTTTAATCCCCAGAGTCTGTGAATATTTTATGTTACATAGAAAAGGGGATTAAGGTTTCAGATGGAATTAAGACATCTAATCAGCTAACCTTAAAATAGGGAGATTATTCCAGATTATTCAAATGAACCGGATGGAATAAAAAATGTCCTTAAAAGGAGAATAAAGGAGGGAACCAGCAGTTAGCGTAATGGCTATGTCGCTGGACTCCCACGTAGTCGACCGCGGTTCGCGTCTCGGACCCGGTGGCTTACAACTCACGCCGGGCGCGTGTGCGTGCGTGCCCAAGATCCCGAGAGGAGAATGGAGGAGAAGGGATTGCGGCATGACCATCCCCCCTGGGGAGTGATTTCTCGCTTTCTGTATCTATGTCTCTCTCTGTCTGTCTGGCGAGCGCACACGCCCTATAGCGAAAAACTTCTAAAAAAAAAAAAAAAAAAAAAAAAAGAATAAAGGAGAAGTTCTAGAACAATGTAATGTGAAAAGCACTTCACCTGCCATTGCTGCCTTTGATAATGAAGAAAAGGGCCATGAGCTAAGTAAGGAGTGTGGGAAGCTCCTCAGAATTGAAAAAAACTAGAAAACATTTTTCACTAGAATTTCCAAAGTCATCCAGCACTGCTAATGCCCAATTTTAGTCTATCAAGACCTGTGTCAGACTTCTGACCCACAGAAATATAAAATAATAAATTTCTATGGTTTTAAGCCACTATGTAGTATTTTTAAAAGAATTATTTATTTATTTATTATTTATTTATTCATTTATTTTATTTTAATTTCACCAGAGAGATATATATATAGAGAGAGAAAGTGAAAAAGCAAGCCACCAGGTCTGGAACTCGAACCGTGGTCAGCCATGTGGATGTGTCCAGCGCCTTAACCTGCATGCCACCTGCTGGTTGGTACCCTATAGTATTTTTTACAAAAGCAATAAGATACTAATGCAGTATGTATAGAGCAACTCATATACAGAATATAAAGAACTCTTAATAATGAAATAACAATTCATTTAAAAATTGGCTAAATATTGAACAGGTATTTCTCTTTTATTATTAATTTTTTTGGAGAGGTTTTTGTTATAGGGTGCGTGTGCTCACAAGAAAGACAGAGAGGCTGGGAGACAGAAAGTGAGAAATCACCCCCCCAGGGGGGATGATCACACCACAATCCTTTCTCCTCCATTCTCCTCTTAGGATCTCGAGCACACATGCACACGGACCTGGCGTGAGTATAAGCCACCAGGTCTAGGACTCGAACTGTGGTCAACTACATGGGAGTCCAGAGACACAGCCATTACACCAACTGCTGGTTCCAAACAGGTACTTCTCTAAAGAAAAAAATACAATGCCTAATAAGCATTTGAAAAGTTATTCTTCATTATTTTGCCCCACTTAAACATAAATTAAAATGACAATGTGCTATACCAGTACCTAATTAGAAAACTGACTGAAAAGAGAAGAGCAATTAAGGAATCCTAGCCTTATACTATATTAGAGGATACTGTAAAAGGCAAGCAAACAACAAAATAACCTAAAGGAATGTAGGGTAATTAAGATAAAAACAGAAAATAATGAGTTAATAAAACAGTACATATAATAATAAAAACAAAAAATGTAAAATCCCAAGATAACCTATTCCATAAAAAAAGTGAGCAAGCACAAAAACAAAAAAGAAATATTAATAAAAATTATATAAGCACAAGAAACAAAAATAATAGAAGACAGGGACCAGCAGTTAGTGTAATGGCTATGTCGCTGGACTGCCACGTAGTTGACCACGGTTCGAGTCCCGAACCCAGTTGCTTAAATTCACACCGGGCGTATGTGTGTGCATGCCCAAGATCCCAAGAGGAGAGCGGAGGAGAAGGGATTGCGGCATGGCCATCCCCCCCTGGGGAGTGATTTCTCGCTTTCTGTCTCTCTGTCTCTCTCTGTCTTTCTGGTGAGCGCACACACACTATAGCAAAACCCTCTCAAAAAAAAAAACCCCAAAAACAAAACAAAACAAAAATAATAGAAGACAACTTTGTAACAACAATATGGCATTTGGTTATGAATAGACAAGTAGCATAAGGAAAAGGAAGTCAAAACAGACACATATGTCTAAATATATGAGTATTTAATATAGTGTGTAATAACATTTTAAAAAGTTTTGTGCTATCTCAGATCCATACTTTTGTAAAATACAATAGAAAATGTTATTGGTATGTGAAATCTTTGAAAATCCAAAGATATACAGAACCCAAGACATTTTTTAAATTAGATTCAACTAACATTATTCTGTCAAATTGTTATAAAAGTTTCCAAATGCTTTCTTCTAATCTCTGTTCCCACTGCAGACTATTAATAGTTTGCAGATCAGTACCAGTACACATAGAATACACATAGTATACTTTGAGTTGGCACTGAGTAGATATGTAATAAAGACAACATTTCATATCAGTAGAGTTAAGGTGAACATTTTAATAAATACTGTGTCAACAATACGAGAAACAGATGGTAAAAGATAAAGCTGGATTTATATCTCACAGCATACAACAGGACAAACTAACAATGTAACAGATTTGATCAATTATTTTATGATATTAGAATAGTAAGAGGTGTTAAATGTAGATATTAACAAATTGACTTCATTGTTTTTTTGCATTTCATAACAAAGCTAAATAAAAATAATCAAGTAAGAAAAAACAGCTGCAACTTGTGTCACAGGCAAAAGTTAATATTCCTAATATATGAAGAGTTCCAAGAAATTGATAAAAGACCAACCCAACTGAAAATTTTGTAAAGAGCATGAAATCCACAGAAAATAAATGTATTTATATGTGAAAAGATATTTGACTTCACTCCTAGTAACAGAAATACTTACACAGAGATGCCATTTCTCAACTATCCAATTACCAAAAATCTAAAAATTTTAAAACACAAACTATTGTCAAGACTGTAGAAAAATAAACACTCTCATACATTTTTGGTGGAGCTGAAAAATTAATTGAATAGCCTTTAAGAAGGGAAGTTTGTCACTATCAAAATTAACTATTATACTTAGACTTTGAACAAGTAATCTTATTTCTAGGAATAAAATCTGCCAATATAGCTGTGAAATCATACATCACATATGAAATGATGTATATCAAAGATTATCCATTATTGTATTGTTCATAAAAGCAAAATATTATATACAATAAACTTCCATATAGCCAATGAACTAGCTAAATAAACTATTAAGCAAGTTAAAACTACGATGAATCTATACAAAAGGATATCCCACAGCTTGAGAATTAATGGTAAATCTATGTTCAAAGATCCCTAAAGCCAGGAGCTAACACAATGGTAACATAAATTAATCCACATAAGAAAGGTCCTCAGTTTACCACTTGGGACCTCACTGAGCATGTTGGCCATTCATGTGTATGCCTGTAATCCAGGCTGGCTGAGTCTGGGGATGGGTCATAGCATGAAAAAATCTGTTGAGGAGGCTTGTCTCTCTGGCTCCCTCTCTCTCTCTCTCTCTCTCTTTCATGGAAGAAATAAACTTTTAAAAATCTCTAGGGTATATTGTTAAGTAAAAGAGCAACAAACAAAAAAGTGCATAAAAAATCCTGTCTTTTGTTTGAGGGAGAGCAATAAGGTATTTATACCTATTTGTTTCTATTTAAATAAATATATACTAAGATACACAAGGAATTAATACATGGAGAGAGGAAAAAATGAAAAATAGAGTAAGAATAAGATTCTCTAATTTACCCATTTTTATATAATTTTGAGTTTTGGATAATGTCAATGGAAATCCTACTAAAATAAAATTAAACATAAGTAAAAGAGAATGATCAGAGAGGAATTAGAGATAACTGATTATATATATATATATATATATATATATATATATATATATACCTCTTGAGGAGTTTTGCTTTCAAAACATGAAAAGAGAAATGAGGAAATAGCTATAGCAATATGTGGAGACCAAGAAACTTTTTATAAAGAGAGCAGAAATAACATGTTTTTATAATGGATGATCCAGGAGATTATAAAACACTTAAAGTATATGAAAAAGTTAGGAATTTGAGGAGTGGTTTCATTGAGGAGGCAAGGAGCAATGAGAACTTCTACACAAGTGGATGAGTTGATTTGGGTTGGGAGCATAGATCTATTCTAAACTTTCAAGGTAATGGGACCGGCCGGCGGTGCCCTGCCCCCTGCCCCCCGCCCCGCGCGCCGGAGTCGGCGGCGCCCCGCCTTGGGGGCCTGCGCGGCCCCGGGGGCCTACGCGGCCCAGGGGCCTCCGCCTCACGCACGGCGGCCGGGTCTGCGCGGCCGGGGGGCTCTGCCACGCGTGCCACGGCTTGGACTGCTCGGCCCTCGCTGCCTCTCCGGCGCTGGGTGTGTCCCGCGCTCGGCGCCGACACGGGCTGGCGGCGCAGACCGGCTGAGCTCGCCGTCCTTCCTTTCTCGGGTCGGACGGGAGAGCGGGGGGTGGCGCTGGATCCCACACGCGTTTGCGCACTCGGGGCTAGCGCGTGGCCCCCGGGCCTGCGCGTGGCTGCCGGGCCTGAGCCTGAGTGTGGCCGCCGGGCCTGCGTGTGGCCACCGGGCCTGTGCCTGGCCACCTGGCCTGCGCGTGGTGGCCGGGTCTGGGCGTGGCCCCTGGGCATGTGTGTGACTGCCTGGCCTGCGCATGGCCGCCGGGCCTGCGCCTGCGAGTGGCCGCCGGGCCTGTGCGTGATCGCTGTGTCTGCCCCTGTACGTGGCCGCCGGGCCTGCGCATGGCCACCGGGCCAGTGCATGACTGCCAGGCCTGCGCGTGGCCTCCGGGCCTGCGCGAGGCCGCCGGGCCTGCGCGTGGGAGTGGTCGCTGGGCCTGCACGTGGCCTCTGGGCCTGTGTGTGGCCGCCGAGCCTGTGCCTGGCCGCCTGGCCTGAGCCTGAATGTGGCCACCGGGCCTGCGCGTGGTGGCCAGGTCTGGGCGTGGCCGCCGGGCCTGCGCCTGCGAGTGGCCGCCGGGCCTGTGCATGATCACTGTGTCTGCCCCTGCGCGTGGCCACCAGGCCTGCGCGTGGCCACCGGGCCAGTGCGTGACCGCCAGGCCTGCGCGTGGCCTCCGGGTCTGCCCGTGGCCACCGGGCCCGCGCCTGCAAGTGGCTGCCAGGCCTGCGCGTGGCCTCTGGGCCTGCCTCTGCGCGTGGCCACTGGGCCTGCACGTGGCCACCGGGTCTGCGCATCGCACCCTGGCCTGCGCGTGGCCGCTGGTCCAGCACGTGGGAGTGGCTGCCGGGCCTGCACGTGGCCTCCGGGCCGGAGCGTGGCCACTGGGCCTGCGCGTGGCCCCCCAGCCTGCGTGTGGCCACCGGCCGCGGGCAGCAAACTGAGGCCGAAAACTAGGACTGAGAACTTGATTGTACAGGAGGATTTTCTCTGCCTATGGACAGTGAGAAGATGATGGTTACCAGCCCTGCATTACCTCAGGGAAAAACAAGAACTATTCTACCATTCTTAAGGAAGCCAGATACCCGAGGATGACTCACGCTGCAGATCCCCACAACACCATTCCCGGTAATCACAGGATGGATGCTGTGCCGCATCAGCTGATAACCATCTCTGCTTACCAGAACCACTTTCCTGAAACTGTATCCCATGAAGACTCACCTACAATTGTGGAACTGCACGAGACCCACCCTTAACCCAACCCTGAGTAGAATCTATGTTCCCTATTGTAAAAAACTTTATGAGCTGATAATTGGAAAAAAAAAAAAACTGAAAGAACTGGAAGATATAATAGCAGGGAAGGCAACTGCAGATACTAGAGACAGTATGGGAGAGGTAATGGGAATGAGTAATGGAGGGCGGAGGGGAGGGTTTCAGGGAACAAACATCACACTTAATAGACACAAAGGTGAAGAGTAGTCTGTTGATGATGATGTACATGGTGATATCATTGTCTTGACTAATGTGCACTGTACTCATGCTGGGAAAAACCATGCTGTACACTGTAAAGATGTGCAATGAAAAAAAAAATATATCAGCACTCTGGCAGAAGGAGAAAGATCTGAAGATATGATAGCGGAAAGGATAAATGTAGATACCAGAGGCTGTAAGGGAGGGGAGTGGGGTGGTGGGGAGTGGGTAGTAGAGAGTGGGCGTGAGGGGCAAAGGGAAGAACCATTTAACACCAAAAATGTAGAGTTCTCTGTTGAAAACTATATATGTATATGTATATTGTATACATCGTAATGGGGACTTTATGTAAAATGTGAATTTAATTAATCTAAGAAAGAAAAATAAAAGAAAAAACAAAACAAAACAAAACAAAAAATGGTAATGGGACCAGCAGTTAGCATAATAGCTATGTCACTGGACTCCCATGTAGTCGACCATGGTTCGAGTCCCGGACCCTGTGGTTTAAAACTCAGGCCAGGCATGTGTGTGTGCGTGCCCAAGATCCCGAGAGGAGAATGGAGGGGAAGGGATTGCAGCATGGCCATCTACCCTGGGGGGTGATTTCTTGCTTTCTGTCTCTCTGTCTCTGTCTGTCTGTTTGGTGAGTGAACGTGCCCTATAGCAAAAACCTCTCCAAAAAAAAAAAAGAAAGAATACACTTTCAAGGTAATGTGAAGTATGCAGAAGCAGGCAGTAGTAAGCAGTGGAAGCCTGTTCAATTATTTTCTGAGTTTTGCAATTTCCTCAGTGAAATAGGGATGGGAGAGCAAGTGTTAGAAGTTTGAGGGAAGAGGCAAGGGTATGGAATAGTTTATTAGGAGACTAATAGAATGTATGGACAAGAACATGCATAATTTATGTACTATATTAGGGGCCCACTTGAAATTTATGGCCATTGAATTAAATCAGGACCAGTAAATATAGCTATAGGCTTTTCTCCAGAAACATTTAGTAGTATGATCGCAATCATGAAATAGGCAGATATTTTAATTCAAATAGAGTTCTAATAGAGTTGAATTCAAATAGAATTAACTCTATTTGTACCTACTTTTTAAATTCTTATGATTTCTTATATAGATCAAATCTTTGCACAACTCTATAGCACAAAATATCAGTTTTCGAAGTATGCATGCAGTACATGACAGATTAAAAAATACAACCATATACATAATTTTCAATGTGGGACTTTACATTCTTGCGTCTGTTAAGTATTTCTTCTCTGAGCCTCTTGAACCAGCCCTCTACTACCTGCTCCCCTCTTTTGCAGTCTCTATTATCTACATTTATCTTTTCTACTGTCGTATCTTTGGATCTTTCCATTTCTGCCATACAGTAAGTCATTTGGTATATATTGAGCAGAGATATACAATGTTAGTCTTTTGGAGTCTAGCTTACTTCACTTACCATTAAATCCTCTATATTTACCCACTTTGAATCAAGTGACAGGATCTCACTGTCCCTTATGGCTGAATAGTATCCCATGGAGCTAAAGTTTTAGGAAGAAAGTAAAATGAAAAGGGAATCAAAGATTCATATAAGAGAATGATTATGACTGAACATGGAATTTAAGCTGAATGAGGAGAGATATGAGGACATTAGGGGTTATAAACAATAAAAACGTAGTAACATCAGTGTAATTTAGACCCCAATGAGGAGGATCGAAGGATTGTTGTAGTAGTATATAATATATATATATATATATATATATATATATATATATATACACACACACACACACACACACACACTGTATGATCCCTGGAAAAGTCACACATAAACAACCATTATATAGAAAAATGTTACTAGTGTTTTTGTATAAGCAGTGAAGTTATAGGTGATTTTCTTTTTTTCTTTACTGGCATTTGTTTTACTTTTTAGTGGTAAGTTGTATTTAGTCTTGTTGAATATCCTTTGTATATGAGAAATCATTTCTCTCTTTCTATTTGCAAGATTCTTTGTCTTTAACTTTCAACAATTGGGCTATCAGGTCCTCATTGTAAATATCCTTGAGTTTATTCTGTTTGGGGATCTCATTGTAAATATCCTTGAGTTATTCTGTTTAGAGTTCATTAAGTTTCTTCATGCATAAGTCCATGAATTTAAAAAAATGTGGGAAGTTTTTGGTGATTATTTCTCCAAACACACCTTCTGACCTTTCTCTTTCTCTCTCTCTTTCCTATACTTCTGCAATTTCTATTATGTGTAGGTTAGTATATTTGATGTTACCTCATAGTTCTCTTAGGCTCACTATTATTTTTTCGGTTCCTGCTCCTCAAAATGGGTAATAGAAATTTCCCCATCTTCAAATTCTCTGATTCTCTCTTCTCCCTAGTCAGACTTACTGTTGAACCTCTCATTGATTGTTAAAACTTTTCCTCAGCTAATGCATTTTATTTATAAATACAGATATTAAAGTGACTGTAAAAACAATTCTTTTTCTTCTCCTTCCCCTCCCTATTTATCTTGATTTTTAAATTTCCATTATTTTACTTATCTACTCCAAAATTTCTATTTCATTCCATTTGTAATTTCTATATTTTATTCCTAGCCTGTATTTGTTTTATTAGTTTTATTTAAATCTTTGTTCATGGTATCCTTTAGTTCTTTGAGTATATTTAAGACAGTTGATTTCAGATATTTGTTTTGTAAGTACAACACTGGGCTTCCTCATGAACAGGTTCCATTGATTTTTTTTCTTCCCCTATGAATGGACCATTTTTTTAAAAATATTTTTTCTTTTCTTATTTCTTTTACATTTAATCATTGTATATCTTTAAAGCATACAAAATGAATTTTTCCAGCATTAAAATATGGTATATGGGTCTAGTCAAAGATATTACCATACACAGTATCATCAACAGATAGTTTTTAACTTTTGTGTCCCTTAAATGTTTTGCTTCTGTTTTTAACTTTGATTCTCTTTCTATCTCCTCCTCATTATTCACCCTTCTCCCACACTGCTTCCAGGATTCACTATTGTTCTCCATGGTTTTATGCTTTCCAATCTTTTAGATTCTTCCATGAAGTGCAGACATTTGCTATACATTAAGTGAGGATATACAATAGCTATCTTTCAGTCTGGCTTACTTCTCTCAACCCAGGAGTGGAATTGCTAGATAATATGGTAGTTCTATTTGTAGGTCTTTGAGGAATCTCCGTATTGTCCACCACAGTGGCTGTACTAATTTACATTCTCAACCCCTGACCCCAAAACATATAAAATAGCTGTAATAATGAATACAGCATGGTACTAGCACAAAACCAGGCATGTATACCAGTGGAACAGAATAGAGCCCCCAGAAATAAACCCTTAAACATACATACTCATTCTTGACAGAGGGAATAAAACAATCCAGTGGGGAAAAGAAAACCTCTTCAGCAAATAGTTCTGGAAAAAACTGGGTATCCACCTGCAGAAAAATTAATTAGGAGCCCTGTCTCTTACCATTAACAAAATCAACTCAAAATAGATCAGGGATCTAAGCATAGAAACTCAAACCATATATCAACTGGTGGAAAACACAGGAGAAACACTTGGAGACATCTACTGGAGTAGGCAAAGACTTCTTAAATAAAACTCCCAAAGCATAGGCAATAATAAAAAAACATAGACAAGTGGGATTACATAAGATTAAAAAGCTTCTTCAAGTAAAAGAAACAATAATTATAGTGAAGAGACAACTCTTGAAATGGGAAAATGTAATTGCAAACACTTCAGATAAGGGACTAATAAACAAAATATGCAGGGAATTTAAGCAGTTTACTTGCAAAAAAAAATCAATCCAATTAAAAGATAGATAAAAGCTGAACAGACAACTCTCCAAGGAAGACATATGAACATCCAAAAAGTGTATGAAAAAAATAGACTATATTGGGAACCAGCAGTTGGCGTAATGGCTATGTCGCTGGACTCCCACATAGTTGACCGTGGTTCGCGTCTCGGACCCGGTGGCTTACAACTCACGCCGGGCGCGTGTGCATGCGTGCCCAGGATCCCGAGAGGAGAATGGAGAAGGGATTGCGGCATGACCATCCCCCCTGGGGGGTGATTTCTCGCTTTCTGTCTCTATGTCTCTCTCTGTCTGTCTGGCGAGTGCACGCGCCCTATAGCGAAAAAACCTCTCCCCCCCAAAAAAAAAGAAAAAAAAAAGAAAAAGAAATGTACAAAAAAAATAGACTATATTTTTGCTTCTTTATCTGCATAGCAATTTTTTATTGTGAATTGGAGATTTTTAATACTATAATGTGGCAACTTTGGAAACAAGATTCTTTACCATCTCCAGGGTTTGTTGTTACTGTTTATTTGTTTTAAGCTATTGTTGGCTTGTTTAATTATTTTTCTAAAGTAATTTTTGTAAATTCTGTATCCATGTTTATGTGTGACCACCAAATTCTGTATGCCATTAGCATAGTCGTCAACTAGCTTCTAACATAGTTTTCTTAAATTCCTAAAACAAGGAAATATTAAAAATACTGCCTCAGTCTTTATTAAGTGGATACTTCTTCAATCCTTAACCATTATACCATTTACCATTTACAATTTTTTCTTAGTCTTCAGTTTCTGCTTACATACAGCTCAAATGTCAGCCATAAGTAAAAGCTTAGGATGTTCTAAAGCCTCTTTTTGAGCATATGTCTAGTCTAGACCTGAACATGGCTTTTAAATTCCCCAGTATAAATGAGAGTTTTATTTATTTTTTTAAATAATTGTTTTTATTTAATTTTACTTATTCATTCATTTATTTTTTTTTAATTTGACCAGAGACAGAGAGAGAGAGAGAGAAAGAGAGAAAGTGGGAAACAAGCCACCAGGTCCGGGACTAGAACCATAGTTGGCCATGTGGTAGTGTCCAGCGCCTTAATCATCACACCACCTGCTGGTCCCAAGAGTCTTATTTATTTTAGTTTACTTTGCAATAGGGCATGTGCACTTGCCAGAGGTGAGAGAGAGTTAGGTGAGAAATCACTCGACAGGGAGGATGGCCTTGCCACAGTCACTTTTCCATTCTCCTCTATGGATTTTGGGCTTTAACACTCACATTCCTGGTGTTTTTTTCAAGCCATCATGTCTGGGACTTGAACCTCATAGTGTGGGATCCAGCAGTCACCTTAACTTCCCTGCCATACATTGACTTTATATGAAAGTTTTGAAAGATCTTACTCCAGATGTACTGGTAATACAACACTTTGCAAAGCTGAGGCCATGTGTTAAAATCTCAGGTTCATATCCCTGTGCGTGCTAAGCACAGGCATGCATGCATAAGATTCTGGCAGCCTGAGGCTGGGAGTAGGATTGCAGCATGAAGACTTTTGTGGGTGCTGCTCTGTTTCTCTCTCTCTCTCTCTCTCTCTCTCTCTCCCTCTGAATACGTAAATAAATAAACAAAACAAAACATAATAAAATCCTTATTTCACAGGCTGTTACATGGAATAATTTTGCCTCTAAATGATTTCACCAAAAATCATTTTGGAAAGTTGCTTCAGTCATGAGATTGTTCTAAGTTGGGCAAAAAAAAAAAAAAAAAAAAAAAAAAAAACAGGCTCTTGCAGCAGTTCTTCAGAGCAATTCTTCAGCCACACAGATTGAAATGTACAGCCACAATACCCTCTTCTTAACTTTAGCAATCTGCACCATGAATTCAAGCTGCCATTCTCATTTGCCACTGCTGATCTATGGTGTGGGAGATGGAAGGCATTTGAATAATTCAAAATACCATTGCTTTCTCTAATTTCGAGCTAATAGCTTACTTATTTATTGAGCCTCCCAATGGTTGTTAAAGTTTTTGATCCCAGAGTTCTGCAAAAGTTGATTGTGACACATTTTGCCATCTCATTACTGCTTTGTTGAGGGATGCAGTTAGTTTCCTCCCTACTCCGTGTTTTCAGTGACATCAGTCTTCTTATGTATTTTTATTTTTTTAGTTTGCTACCGGGCATGTGTACTCATGAGAGAGAGAGAGAGAAAGTAAAGTGAGAAATCACCCACCAGGGAGGATGGTCAGACTGCCATCCCTTCTCCATTCTCCTCTTGAGACTTTAGGCATACATGCACATGCACCTGGTATGTTTTTCAAGGCTCCAAATCCAGGACTCAAACCACACAGCCATGTAGGATCCAGCCACCTTAACCTCCAAACCACCTGATGACTCACTCTTATATAGTTTTTGAAAGTAACTTATTTTAAATGTTCATAAGTAACAAAATAAACTGAAAATCAATTACTTAAGCATTGTGATTGATATAAAATAAAACTTATATGCTTATAAATGTCTTTTAAAATTTTTATTTTATTTTATGCATTCAATCATTATATATTACTACAGTTACTAAAGTGAATTTACCCAACATGAATACACTTCACATCAGTCCAGTTGAAGATATTATACACGTTATCAACAGATAATTATCCATTTCTGTATCCCGTAAATGTCTTGCCTCTTGATTTTCTCCTTTATTCCTTTCTTCTCACTCTCCCCTTTCTTCCACCCTCTTCCCATACTGTCTCCAGTATCCTTAACCATTTTCCATGCTTCTTTATCCTCTTTTCTTTCAGTTTCCACCATAGACTGTGGATAGTCAGTTTATATTAAGTAGAGACATACAATGTCTCTCTTTCATAGCCTGGCTTGCTTCACTCAGCAGTAAATCTTCCATATTCATCAATTTTCTATCAAATGGAAGAGTCTTCTTGGTTTTTTTTTTATGGCTGAATAGTATCTCATAGTGTATCTGTACTATCCATTTTCAATGCATTCATCTATTTGTGGACATTTGGGTTGGTTCTATGACTTAGTAGTTATTAATAATGCCACAAAATAAACATAGATGTGCAAGCACTTTTCCAACTGAGCAGTCTATCTTTGGGTAGTTACCCAGGAGTGGAATTGCTGCAATATGTGGTAGTTCTATTTGTAGATCTTTGAGGATCTCCATATAGTTCTCTGTAGTGACTGTACTAATTTATACTTCCCACCAGTGGTGTAGGAGAGTTCCCTTTTCACCACAGCCTTGCCAGCACTTATTGTTTTTAATTTTTAATCTTAGCCATTCTGACCGGGGTTAGGTAGTATCTCATTGTGGTTTTTATTTGCATCTTTCATATGATGAGGGATGCTGAACATTTTTCATAGCATTTTGGCTCTTTGTGTGTCTTCCTGAGAGAGCTGTTTGTTCAGCTCATGATCCCACCTTTTAATGGGGTTGAACTTTTTTTTTTTTTTTTTTCAGGTATCTTGTTTGAGTTCCCTGTATATTCTGGTTATTAGTCCTTATCTGAGGCATAGTTTACAGAACTGTTCTCCCATTCCAAGGGTTATTGATTCACACTAATTTCTGGGTCTTTTGCTGTGCAGAAAAGTCTTAACCTGATGTAATCCTGTGTTTCTCTTTTTGGGATTGTTGCTTGTGCTTTGAGAATCTTATACAAGAAGTCTTTGCCTACTCCAGTGTCTCCCAGAGTTCCTCCAGAGTTTTCCACTAGTAGTTTTATAGTTTGAGGTCTTAGGTTTAGATTTTTGATCCATTTTGATTTGATTTTTGTTAATGGTCAGAGATAGGGGTCCAGATTCATATTTTTGTAAGTGAATACCCAGTTTTTCTAGCAGGTGGGAACTCGAACTGAGGTCGACTACATGGGAGTCCAGCGACATAGCCATTATGCTAACTGCTGGTCCCAGAACTAATCTATTCTCTTGAGTACTCAATCCAGTCTTGTGGGAAGGACATTGATCTGTCTTAACAACCTAATTGCCCTTAAAGACCCTATTTCACAACACTGTTACATTGGCAATTAAATTTCATCATGAGTTTTACTGGGGACAAGCCACATTCAAGTCATAGTGTTCCACCATGATCCTCCAAATCTCAGGTCCTTCTCACATGCCAAATACAATCATTGCATCCCAGCAGTTCCAAAAGTTTTAATTTATTCCAATACCAACTCAAAAGTCTAAAGTCTTATCTGAGATTCAAGGCAAATTCCTTCCAGTTCTGAGCTAGTAAAATCAAAACAAGTTACCTACCTTGAAAGTATGTAGACTAGACATTTCCATCCCCAGAGGGAGAAATAGGCCAAAAGAAAAGAGTAACCAGACTCAAAGAAAGCTCAAAATTTAAGACATAGACATGAAATATTAAAGCCTCAGAATATTTTACTCCATGTGACACCTTCTTCACACACTGAAGAATTTCACCTCCCAAACCTCAGTCCTGCCCCTATGGCTCTGCTAGGGTCAACCCATACAACAATTCTCTCTGGCTAGAGTGGCATACTACAGGTGATTCTACCGTTCTGGAATCTGAAGTTCATCCTTGCTCCAAAGACTCCACTAGGCATTTTAGTGGAGACTCTCTAGGGCAGCTCTACCCCTGTAGCAGGTTTTCTCCTAGGCTCCCAGGGTTTCTAACCGTCCCTTGAAATCTAGGTGTAGAAATCCATACCCCTAAAACACCTAAATTCTGACATCTACATAATTACCACCCAAGAATATTGTTTGCATACTCTGGAACAGAAGCAAGAGTTGAATCTGGGCCTATTTCAATTGTGGTATGGTGCTGCCAAGATTCACAGCTTGTACCTTCCTGAACAGTGGGTTGTCACATCTGGGGCCACTGGAGCCACAGCTAGAGCTTTTGACAAACAATATGCTGAACTGCAGAGAATAGCATTCCACGGTGGCCCTAGGTAGCAGAACAGGTCCATTCCTAAAAAACACTTTACCATCCTAGGCCACTGGACCATGATAGGAAGGGCAACCTCAAAGATCTCTGAAACATGTTCATGGCATTTCTCCCCTTGTTTATTAGTATCTGACCCTTTCAACCATATTAATATTCTTAGCAAACAGCCTCTGGGTCACACCCCTGGTTTTCTCTCCTGAAAAATGCTGTTTACATGGCCAGTCTGCAATTCACCTTTTTATGCTCTGTCTTCCATTTAATTATAAGTTCTATCTTTAAATTACTCATTTGTTTACAAATCTCACTATATAAAGCCAAAATAAACTACACAGTTCCTTCTATATTTTGCTTTTAAGTTTCTCTAAAATTTTTAGGTTCTGCCTAAGGCCTTGATCATGTTTTCTTGTTGTTGTTGTTTGTTTTCTGTTTTGCTTTGTTTTGTTTTGTTTTGTTGCCATAAGGTATGTGTACTCACCAAAGAGATAGAGAGAGAGACAGAGAAGGAAAGTGATAAATCACCCCCTCCCCCAGGATGGAAGGCCATGCTGCAGTCCCCTCTCTGCCATTACTCTCCTCAAATTTTGGGCACACAGCACACATGCCCAGCATGATTTTCAAACTGCCAGGTCCAGGACTTGAACCACATTTAGCCATGTGGGAGTCCAGTACCTTAACCACTATGCCACTTACTGGCCCCATGAATGATCTTTACTCCAATTTCCAGTACCTTGTTTCTCATTTCATTCTAAGACCTCATTAAAATGGCCTTTACTACCCGTATTTCTATCAACATTCTTGTCATGACCATTTATATAATCTCTGAGAAGTTCCAGATTGTCTCTAGTCTTCCCGTCTTCTGAGCCCTCACCAAAATCACCTTTAAGGCTCTATTTAAGACATTCTAGGCTTTTTTAGCCTGTTCATCCAAATTATTCTAACCTCTGCCCATTAATCAGTTCCAAAATTTCTTCAACAGCTTCAGATATGTTTGTACTAAAAAATCCACTCCTTAGTAACAACTTTTTTTCTTAGTTCATATTCAGTTGTTGTAACAGGACACCTAAGCCTAGTTAGTTTACAAAGAAAATATTTATTTAGCTTACTTTTGAAGGCTGGGAACTTCAGTATCTGGTAGACACATCTGGTGAGGGCTTAATGTTGCAACATTATATGATGAATGGCATCACATGGTAGGAGCATGTGTAATAATGGTTACTAGATGCATGCCAAAGAAGCAAAACATGAGGAGTGACCTCATTTTTTAACAACTCAATCTGAGAGAGCTAATCCACTCTCACAAGACCTAGTCTTGCAAGAACTAATCCTAATCTCTTGTAAGATATTAACTCATCTTAATGACCTAATTACCTTTTAAAATTACCATCTCTTAAAACTGTTACATTGGTAATTTAATTTTAACATAAATTTCAATGGGGACAAACTACATCCAAACCATAGCAATGTTCTTTGTTTTCCTTAAGCTTTCATCATTCTTTTTTTATCCAGTATTCTTTTGAAACTATTTTCCTTGAGAAAGAGAGAGAAAGAGAGCTGACAACCTTAACAAGATCTTTATAACATGATACTTTTTCCAGCCCTGTAGCCAGCTAGGATTATTCCAGCCCTTTTACCCAGCACATTCAAGTAAATTTGAAATATAAAACCAGAACCTTCCCATATAACCGCCATCATTGCATAGTAGAGCCTTTACTGCCTGCACCACTATAACTTGGCCCATTCATTTTTATTTTTGCTCCTCTGACTGGGTAATTTCCAAATGACCTATCTTTGACCCCACTGATTCTTTCTTCTGCTTGATCTAGTTTGCTATTGAACTACTTCAGTAGAGTTTTATTTTTATTAATATTTATTATATTCTTTAGTGCTTTACTTTTTGTTTTGACATACTTTATTATATTTTCTGTCTCTTTGTGAAAATTATTTCTGTTGAATTATTTTGCTCACCTCATTGAGTAGCATTATATTTATTTTTATTTCCCTGTCAGATATATCATATATTTTTATTTCATGAGGCTTGGTTTCTGGATACGTATCTTGTTTCTTTGTTTGGGACAAATTTCTCTGTTACTTCATTCTCTTTGACTCTTTGTATTCTTGTCTGCATATTAGACAAAACTACTTGTTTCCCTAGTTTTAACGAAAAGACCCATACATGAGAGGACTCTCACCAATCAGCCTAGCCAGAGATTCTATGGGCATCTCAAACCTTCATGCTAGATCAAATTGCAGTCTACATTCTTGGTGGCCCGTGGGAACATAGAATATTCTGGGTCCCACTGAAAGATCCCTGCTCATCTTTTAATATGAAACTATCTCTCAAATTCCTTAGGCAGTGATGGGTTTCTCTGTGATACCATAAGCACTGTTCATACCCATAATATAGCCATAAGATTCTTAAGGATAACAGAGCTCAGTGATTTTTCACCTCAGTGTCTTGCTGGCAAATGTTTACTAAAATGACAGTGAAATAAATGAATAAATAAATACAATTGGCAAATAACAAACCACAATTAGCAAATACATAGAAAATAGTAAGACAAATAGTAATGTATGGTGGCAGTCATAGGTCAACATTTAAAAAAAATTATCACTGAGAATACAGGGACTATCTGGAGTAGTGAATCACAAGAAAATATCAATTAAGGACCATTAGGACAGAATTTAGGTAAGAACATTAATTATGTACAGATCATCATGCTTCTCTTTTTTACCCCTAATGGAATATTTATTTAATTAAATTTATTATTATTTAATTTGCTATAGGGCACATATGTGCTCATCAGAGAGAGACAGAGAGAGAGAGAAACCAAGCCACCAGGTACGGGACTCAAACCACAGTCAGCCATGTAGGAGTCCACTGCCAACCCCCATCACGCTTCTTTGTGTAAAACAGAAACATCATTCATGAGAAGCAATATTCAGAAATACATTGGTTATTATAGATGGTCAATATTATCTTTTCCATGTGTGTATTTTTATTTATACTTGGACATCAACTCTACATCTTTAGGTTTACTAAGTTAGGGATAATTTCTTGGTTAAAATTTATGTATTCTGTCTCAATAAAGCAGCCTGATTACTAGTACCTCATTTTTAGCTTTTATCTTT
The DNA here is from genome assembly GCA_026018925.1 of Tupaia tana. Taxonomy (NCBI): domain Eukaryota; kingdom Metazoa; phylum Chordata; class Mammalia; order Scandentia; family Tupaiidae; genus Tupaia; species Tupaia tana. The sequence goes on along the minus strand of JAKSZU010000009.1, from coordinate 72,513,585 downwards.
TTTTTTTTTAGAGGTTTTTGCTATAGGGCGCGTACACTCGCCAGAGAGAGAGAGAAATAGAGAGATAGAAAGCGAGAAATCACCCCCCGGGGGGTTGGCCACGTCACAATCCCTTCTCCTCCATTCTCCTCTCGGGATCTTGGGCACGCACGCACACGCACCTGGCGTGAGTTTAAGCCACCGGGTCCAGGACGCAAACTGCGGTCCACTACATGGGAGTTCAGCAACATAGCCATTATGCTAACTGCTGGTCCCTAGTTTTTATCTTAATAGGAGTGTTGTGTCTCACTCCTGATCACAAAATATTAATTAGTTTACTTATACAAATTTACATATTTGATATGTTCTTTTCCAACAGCCTTTCTTTCATTGTGTTTAAGAATCCTGTGGACATTCAGTACTCATATACTTTCAGTGAACTTTTGAACCAGATTATTTATAACACTTTCAATATGTTCTACTGTTACCTTGAAAGTGAAAGAGTGTAACAAATAGCAGAATCACATCACTTTCTGTTTTTACAGGCTATAAGGCTTTATCATTCATTCATAATGGTTGCACTATGTCAGTAAAGTATATAATGTATGCTATTGAGGACCAGAGTCACTAAAGTTAGTAATTTTCACTCTCAATATTTTTTGCATTTGGTTTGGAATATAAAGTTTATAGTTTTACTTATAATATTTATTATAAAGCATTGAAATATTTTGGGCAAGATCTCATACCTGTTCCATTAGGTGAATAGGATCTCATGCTATTATATTGTCAGAGCTAACATGACAATATAAACACATATTTATAAGAAAATGTGTCCCATTTCTTAGAAATAAATAGATTAATAACCATACCGTAAAAAGTTTCATTGTAGGCAATGACATACATACCCTACCATGTTGAATATCCTTCAGAATAGACCTACTTAAAGTTGTAGTTTTTACCAATGCTTAAAAGAGTATAAGTGGGCAGTTAAAATTTTCTCTTAATAATTCTTGTTGATCTTAAGGGAAATTTGATAAAAAAGCAACTTTCCTTCCCTATTAAAAAAAAGTCACAATCAGGACCATCAGGTGATATGGTGGTTAAGGTGCTGAACTCCCAAATGGCTGGCCACAATTCAAGTCTTGGACCTGGCAGCTTGAAAATTACACCAGGTATGTGTGTATGCATGCCTAGAATCCAAGGAGGAGAAAGGAAGGGAAGGAATTACAGCATGTTCATTTCCCCCCTGAAGGGGGGCGATTTCTCACTTTTCCTATTACTGTCTTTCTGTCTCTCTCTGGCAAGCACAAGCACCCTATGGTAGAAAACTAAAAAATATATATATTTTTAATGAAAAAATTAAAAAGTCACAATCAATTTCTAGTTAGAAACTACCAACATTCTTAGATTTATTCCAGATTGTGATTTTGTAATTGCTGCAAAAATTGAAAAAAAAATGTTCTTAGAACCTTGAAAGAATACAGGAAGAAATTTTTGTTTTTAAACTTAAGTCATTTTTTTAATGTTTGTCTACATACTGGAAAACTAGGTTGTCCCATAATGACATTTATTGGTGAATATCTAAATAATGTGTCAGTAAATCTTTGATACTACAAAAATTGATCCTTAATATTAGTAATTTGTAATTTTGATACATGAAAACCAAGGAAATTGTGTCCCCAAATGTAAAGATTTTATAAATCATATGGCTTATATTTTTGAAAAGAATAAATTGCTAGTATTTCTAGAAACAAAATGAAAAGTAATATAGATCTATAGTAACTGAGCCATGTAAATGTAGAGTTTTATTTTGACCACATGAGTTCAATTAATTCCTACAAAGAATCCTCAACTAAAGAGCATCTCTAAATATTAGGAGTATAAATATCTGAGATAAATTGCCATATTTTCTTTTTTGTGTCTTAATAAGCTCAAGGTAATATTCACTTGGAAAGAAAATTTAGGGTCCTGATCTCCTCTCGAAATATTAAATAACAGGGCCAGCAGATGACATAGAGGTTACATTGCCGGATTCCCATATGGCCGACTGTGATTTGAGTCCTGGACCCAGTTGAATGAAACTTATGCCGGTTGCATGTGCATACATGTCCAAGATCCAGGGTGGAGAATGGAGGAGAAGGGATTGCAGCATAGCCATCCCCCTTGAGGTGTGATTTCTTACTTTCCTTCTCACTGTCTCCATCTCTCTCTCTCTTTGTCAAGTGTATGCGCCCTAAGGCAAAAACCACTACCAAAAAATAAATAAATAAAAATAAAGAAAAGAAAAATTAAATAACACTAACAAAGGACATGATTATTTTCCTTTATACAGATTTATTTTATAAAGTGGGCATCAAAATTAGATTGCATTATCTTTTTTTATTATCTTCCTCATATTTTACTTTTCTCTCTCTAGCTATCTCCAGAATTCAACTTGTGAGGTACCTAAGTGATGACAAAACTGTAAGAGTCAAAGAGGTATCTCCAACTCTCAGTGACAAACAAGACTCACAGCAAAAGTTAAAGGAAAAGCACAATCACAACATTTCTCTGGACCCAGATATGTTAATGATTAACAAGCATCACAAAAAACCTAGCCACAAACTTACTGTCTTTAAGAGCCATTGCAAGGACTACAGATGCCTACAGAGTTTTCAGAGTTCTGAATCTCAAATGAATCCTATTCATCTCCTAAGTGGTGAGGATTACACCTCTGACATTTCAGCATCTGTCTGCCACCCAAATTCATTACTACCTAGGTTTGTTGTATACCCCAAAACTCACAGAAATAACACACATTCTTTGGACACAGGAGCTCAAATATGTCCCAAATGTTTGATGGAAATCAGTGACTCTCTTTTTCATAAGTGCCTCACAAATTCTGATCATGATTCAGACCCTGACTGTCCTTTACATGTCCAAATTCCCTTGGATTCTAAATATTATCTGAGTTCCAAATATGTTAGATATCACAAGACTTCTAGAAATAGCCCTTTATCTCAATCTCTTGATCCTGAGCATCCTGTGGGTGTCTGCTGTCCTCTACACTGGGAAGATTCTAAATATTCCTTGTGTTCAATTTATTTATATTGTGAAAGTTGCTCAGCTTTACAAAATCTCATAGGCTTATCTAGTACCTATACCTTTCCCATGAACGCCCAAAATACCATGGACCACCATAGTACCTCTGGCCCAGACAGTGTCATCAATATCAGCAATGCTGCTGACCTTGAAAGTGAGAGCAAATTCAATATTACTGCTAAACCCCAAAATGAAGCCAATTATGACAATGAGATTAAACTAATCAATGCTGACAATCTCAAATATAAGGCCAATGCTGAAGATAAGCCTTTTCCCAGAGATGAACCTGACCAAGAAGATGAGCCAGATGCTAAAGAAGAGACAGATGCTGAAGATGAAACAAATTCTGAAGATGAAGACAACACCAAAGATAAGAAAGATCCCAAAGATAAATCTGACCCTGATGACACTGATCCCAAAGATAGCAATACTGAAAATAATGCAGATACCAACAATGGGTCTGATCCCAGTGGCAATGCTGGTCCTACAAGTGGAACTGATTCTAATAGTGATGGTGATACTAACAATGGAACTGATCCCAGCAGTGAACCTGACCCAAATGTTGATAATTCCACTAACAATTATTCTAATTCCAAATATAGCACTGATCCTGAGGACACCAACAATTCAGACAATGCTTTTGTCCTAAGCAATAATATTGATCAAGATAATATTACTTACTCCAGTGATGACACTAATCCAAACTATATCTCTGGGCTCCAAAATGGAAATGACCTGGACTACACTTCTGATTCCAACAATGGTACTGGCCCTAACAATACCATTGAGCCAAGCAATGAAATTTGTTACAACATTGTCCCTGGATGTCAGAATATCAAATTGGCCCCCAACAGCTTTGACCCCAACATCATTCCCAGCTCCAGTGACAAGGACTCTTTCCCCAAAAGAGAACATGACTTTAATGTTAGGCAGATTAATGCAACTAAACACAACAATGCTATTAGTCCTAACAATGATGCTGGCCCCAATTATGTTACAAGGTCCATCAGTACTGCTGACGACGACTATGCAGTGGTCCCAAATTATGACTCAGATCTTGTCTATATCCCAGGATTTACCCACACATTAGGTTCTAGCTTTGTAGTCAACCTGAACTATGATAGCAGACTCAACACTACAGCTAGCACTGTCAATACTACTGACACCAGCAATACCAGTAGTTCTCGTGGTGCTTTTAACCTTAACTATACTGCTGGTATGGACTATGGCTCAGACACTAACCATATTCCTAGATTTACTCATTTCGTTGGCTTCAATTTTGTTCTAAACCTCAATTATGATGCCATAAATATTCAAAATGTCCATAATTTTACCAGTACCAGCAATATTAATAGCATTCTCCCTGAGCCTGAATTGGAAATCAGTTCCAGTTCCTCTATGCCTAATATTATTTATGGAAACACTCCCACTTTTTCTGCTGGCACCAACAATACTTCCACTCCTGACAATGTGACCACCTCTAAAGTTTTTAATGACTACAGGTTTGGTGCTCACTTCAAAGACTTTGCTGGCTCTATGAACTCTGTTAGTTTTAAGTATGCCACTAGGTCCAAGGATGCCCTTGATGCCAAGGAATCTGGTTTTTTAAAAGCTTTCTCAAGGGTCCAGAATTCCACTGGTATCAAGGATCCTGCCATTTTAAACTTTCATTTCAATCCAAATATTCCACTCCCTAAACTTGGCATTATAGGAGAAGCTGAATCACCAGATGTTGTGAAGTTTGATACATCATCAGGTGCTATCAACCAGCTTTTAAAGGTAAGTTTATATAAATGTAGATTTAAATTTTCCACTTCTATAATTGTGTTAGGTCATTGTACAGTGCTATGGAAGAGAGGAGACAAGATGTTCAGTATTACTTCTCTTTTGACCCCTAAAGCCCGCAGTAAGTTTTCCATTTGAAAGATCCATCAAGTTTACAGTAGGCAATTAGTAAAATGTCCTTGACTCTACTGTGATTGACTAGTGTACTATTCTATCAAGGGTCGCATAGCTCATAAATGTAAACCTAGTCACAAACAACCTAGTCAATTTTTCCCTACCTTCTTTTGCCTATATATGCCCTGGTGTTAGTTCCTTCCCTCTATGTGTAGAGAGTAAAGCCAAGCAATTATTTTTCCTGTCAAGATTGCTTTTATCTTAGTTGTAGTGGCTGTTTAAACAAATCAAGCAAACCATTTAAAGACAACCATCCCTCAAAATTCTCATTTTAGTAAGAAGGTTGTCTGAAATAAGTACATGCAATTTTAGTTACTTTGTGACATGATATTTAGGAGCAAAGAACTCCAAACATTTGCTACTCTTGACTTAAAACACGCCTTTTATTTTATCTCTCTGGAAAATAAGTAAAAGTATATTTATTATGAGTGTTACATCTTGATCAAATGTTTCCTCTAGCTCTATGAATTGCATGCACAAACAAGATAACTAAGACTGCTAATGTTCAATAAATTATTTCTGATAGGAGCAAGTAATATTCTTTACATCTTGATCAAATGTTTCCTCTAGCTCTCTGAATTGCATGCACAAACAAGATAACTAAGACTGCTAATGTTCAATAAATTATTTCTGATAGCAGCAAGTAATATTCTTTTTGATAAAAATTTGCCAATGTGTTGTCATTGAGGCATAATTAAGTTAGTATGCATTGAATTTTAGCCTTGTTATACTATATTAGTCATGGTAAACAAATAAATTTAATTTGAATTCTAGTGTATGTGTGCATAATTTTAACTTGAAATAATTACTTTTGTTTTCCACTAGAAAATGTAATTAAATGTAACTATACATTTAGAATGAGTCATGCATGATCTTATAACCAAAGTTAAAAAACAAAATTGGTATCTCTTTAAACTATTACATTAATAGAGAACAATTTTGTGATTTTTTCCAAGAGAGAATACGTCCCTACAAGTATTTATAACTACCTAGTATGGTTTTACATCTTTTCTTTATGTAAATTTAAGGGTAATGTAAGTTCATTATAAGTAATAAAAATTATATTGCTCAGATAAAAGCCTTAATATTAGAAAAAAGAGGTATATTTCCCACAGTTGTTTCCTACAACTGAACATTTGCAATAGGACAAAATCATTTAAAATATGTTTTATAACTTTGTGTTTCTACCGAATATAGTTAAAAGTTTTAAGGAATTTAGCTATCGTTTTGTAGTTCAAATCATAGTACCTAAGGGCTATGTTTCCTAACTGGTGATGTGTAAAAAATTATGCTGATTTTAGAGGAAAACTACCTGAAAAGTAGCTTATTTTCACCTGAAAAATATTCAGTTTTTTCAAGTAGAAAGTATTGATTCCCCAAAAATATAAACATAAAAATGAGCTCTTAATACAGTATCTAGTTGCATAAATACTATGTTCTGGGTACTTCCATTTCAACTTTTGACCATGACTAGATAATGGAAAGATATACAACCTCTTTCATTATTTTCAATGGCAAAGTCCAGAACTTCACAGTAAATTTATGATTAGCTTTGGGAAACAATGCATTCTGCATGCCTTCACCAACAAAGCATTTTCTGAAAGAATGAATGATTGCCTTCCATTAGAATTTTGGAATTTCCATGTTCTCCTGGTTTATTATATCCATGTTCATATATCCATTACAAGCAACCATAATGGAGAGGACAGGGGTGCTTTCTCATTTAGACAACTTTGGAAAGCAAAATGAGTTTACTTTAAAAGAAATAAAACTTTTAGGGCATGGTGACACTCACCCTATGGTAAAAGAAATAAAACTTTTCTACCAACCATTAATGAACTATAAACAATCAATTCAATATCAGAGTATTTTAAGCCATTTACATATTTTCATTCCTTCCTTTTATACATGTTTAGTAATTAAACATGTAGTAGACTCAAAAAATATAGAGACTAAATGAAAAGCATAGTTGCTTTCCTTTGAAGAGCTCACAGTCCACTTAATAGAAAATGAATGGTCTAGCTTATTAATAAAGCTATTTGAATCAAATGAAATGGCCTCACTGAGTTTCCAGAATGTTTAAAAACATTTCAGATGTCCAGAACACAGGATGTCAACAATACACTTAAAGTAGGTGGAAATATGTGTGTGTAGATTATCATTCTGTTTCACTTTTAAGAAATAACTAAATAAGGTCCTAATTTCTGAAACAAACTCATTGTAAAGGTTCATATTGACTTCCATGGATAGTGGTATTAGAGCTAAGCTGCCAAATGCTTAGCATCATTTAATAAGTTATCCAAAAGTTACCTAAATTCTTCAGAAACATCAAAATTTCATATTCAAGAGACAAACTTAATTATCCTCTTAAAGTTAAATTCTGCAAATGACTTATTTATAAATAAAATTTAGTCAGTGTTTTAATTAAGTTCTTGACAGCTTTCAATGTACTTCAGAAGAATTTCATTTGTGTAATTCAAAGAGGTGGCCATTTCTTGCTTATGGTATATTTTTTGAAGACTGGGGATAATTCAGTTATGATACTGAAGAAAAAAGATATTTTCATGTAGAACAGTCTAGTACAACCAGAGATTTATAAATGTGGAATTATATAGACATTTCCATAAACAAGAACCTAAACATACTAATCAAATGTGTCCTCTTCTTTGCACCAATTTTTTTAAAAATTAGAAAATCTAATACTTGCTTCAAAAATAATCTGAAAATGTTTTTCTTTATACATATCTGATATTTGAGGAAGCCTAGAGATAAGTCTTAATTTAGGAGATGCTAAAGCTACAAAATAATGTCTACAAAAGGAAGATTGGCTCAAGTGGCCAAATGTTGTTGCGCTTTCATTTTAAAAGTGTTCTACCCAGGATGTCAGTTCCTTCCTGTTAATAACAGATACATATAGTCATGAAACTATGTCAGCTAAGTTTAATTCATCTGCTTAATATTCCTTGAAAATAAATCTTAGCAAAATTCAACATTAAGGTAGGTAAATATAGTATTCAGATACTCCAGATAATCACAACAATGTCCTACAAAATAGTTTCTTGAATAAATATATTTATATACAGACAAAAATGTTCCATTTCTGGCTTTTTAGGATGTGATGTGTTTTCTTACAGTAGAAAATATGTTTTCTACAGATGTTTAATCTAAGATACTACAAAATCATCTCCTATCCAAAGATACAGGCAACTTGTTCTAAGTCTATTGCTAAACTACGTTACTAAGATCATCTATACACCATACCTTTCATAAAGTCACTCTTATATATTAATTTAATAATATTTTTTCATAATACTAGAGTAGTGTTCAATTGAGATAGAATGAAATGAGTTTGGAATTCTTTTTGGAATAAATTATTCAAAAATTTCAAACTAAATGTAATTAAATAAATACAATTGAGCAATTCCAAAAGTTCCCCCTGCTCACAATATTACCTGTACATTGTTCTCTGAATAATTTTGAAAAAAAATTATTTATCTGATAAAAGATCATCATCTCAAATATAATATAAGCTTTTCCCTGTATCTACACTTTGTGTAGTTTTCTGAGCCAACTGCAAACCTACACATATTCAGGTGAACAATCCAACCAAGTTTGTGCACAGTTGCCCTAAGCTCAAAGGGAAGACGATCTTTGCTACTATTCTTGTTGTATAACATATGTGTCAGTGACCTTCTTTCTGGAGGAATTTCAGAATCACATATTTTCTGTGATGGCTCTAAGTCCTTCAGTCCAAGCCCCTCAAATATATCAAAAAGATCAAAAATGCATCACATCTGGTCAGGTTAAAAAAATAAAAAGAGGCCAAGTCAACTTGAGACTAAAAATTGGTAGAGGGCAAATTAGAAGAATTTTAATACTGTTAACATTGTACTTTTTTTTAAGTTTTGCCATAGAGCATGTGCACTTGCCAGAGAAAGAAAGTGAAAAATGACTTTGGCTATGCTATAGTCCCTTCTCCCCCATTATCCTGGGATTTGGACACACATGCAGACATGCCTGGCATAATTTTTAACCTTCCAGGCCCAGGACTCAAACCATGATCACCCATGTGGGAATCCAGTCTCTTAACCATCACACCACTTACTGACCCCCAGCATCATAAATCTTAAATAATTTTATATCCCAAAAGAGGATTTCTTTAAAACTTTAAATCCCAGAAGTATTTGCTTTGATACAAGGGTGCATTAATAGCTGCAGAATCTGTGTTATCTGTCATGTTTTTCCAGTTTGAAATAAAGCTGTATCTGACTATATTCTATTTTCTGCACTTAGGAAGAAAATAAGTAGTAGATTATATTTTTCAAAGTTTTTAAGTCTGAGCTTGGATATATTAGGTGTCAGAGATAATAAATGTGAAATTAAAAAGGAAGTAAATTATGAAACTCCAGGTTTCACTTTTCATGAGTCGTGTTAACCAATCCCCTTCTTAAAATAACTGGACTCATGAAGTGACATGTTTATTGGATAGACACTGTTGGTCTAATACAGTAGAATTTTTTAGCTAAATGAAGAATGGGGTAAAAATATAGTAGTAACAAGAGGATATATTGGAAGTAAAGGGAAACGAAATAATGTTTTATGGAGCAAGAGGGAAATTATGGAATAATCAATATAATTATTGTAATTTTTATCACATCATTGAATCTCAACATATTCTGTCTAATCTAATTTCATTTATAATGGAAGTGACATTATCCTTTGTATTTCCTGACCTACCCCTATCTTCTATATCTCTCTCTAATACACACACACACACACACACACACACACACTGCTGATTCAGACTGTTCAAAGTTGCATATATCAAAAATATAAACACTCTGTATTTTAACAAATCACTTATTTACTACCTTTTCCTCTTTCCTATTCTGAGGTCACTCTATGTTCCTAGACTTCTTGCTTTAGAAAGTAACCAAAGCTGTTCTGAGCCAACTGTACTACTTCATTGCTGACTAAAAACTTAGTCTCATGATATATCTCTACTAATTCTTTTATGCCCTCTCCCAGGAAACCTCTACACACACATGCATGCATGTGCACACACATCCCACAGATAATTTCCTCTCCTTTTGTGTTACACTTGGGACCACAGTCAAATTATAACTGAATTTCTGGAGCACAGCTCTTTTATGAGTGGGAAACAATCCATGTTTGCTCACAGTTACTATCTTGCTACTTCCTGAGTTAAAAAGGTGGATGGTGAAGTAGAAAGTGAAATGGGAACAACAGGAGAAACAAGCACAAGAGCTATTTTATTTCATCCTAGAAATGCTATTACACCAATGATACTGAATATAGCCAAACAGCACAGTTGATCGAATTTGACTATGTAATGATGGATAAAAAGCCAAGCAAACTTTTGTTCTAGGCCCTGAAAAGACCATTTCTAGTTAGTTGTATTAGGCTTTGAACCTGAAAAGAATGACTAAGATTGCTATTTATAAGAACAAAAAGTAAGAAAAATTTAATTACCAATATAATTATTTTCACTTATTCATACTACTCTTGACTATAGTTTGTAAAGAGGATACAATGTGACTTAACTAAAGATTGTGATGACATCAGAGTTATACATTAAAATATATAAAATTCATGGCAAATATTCTGTTAGAAATTTAATAACATTTAGTGAGAACATACTATCTGACATGGCATTTATTTATATTTAATATCTATTACTTCATTTAATACAATTCTATAAAATTACCTTATTACCCCTATTTTTCAGATGAGGCAACTGAGACATGATTTAGCTAAGTGACCTTTTATGGTAACATAACTACAAAGTGGTAAAAAATCAGAGACTATATGAAATTATTTAAAGTTAATTTTATATATTGGAAATAATTTGCAATTATAGGTGTAATGTATAGTAAACATTGTATTAACTTACCATTAGTAGTTACAAAATAAACGTTACTGTCGTTCCATCTTGTATTTTAAGAGATCGTATTCTCATGATTATGAGGTAATCAGTAGTTTCTTGGGCAAGAGTTTGAAGCCTTCAAAGATCATGATACCCAATATTTTCTACTAAATACTCTATTTAATGTACTCTCAGGGAAAAAATATATTTTCCTTCCATTATCACTTTTAACTCTCCAGTTTCTTTTTATATTATTGTTGCAGCTCAACCACCAGACAGGTAGCAGACAAAACCTTGGTCCCTGATTAACAAAAAGAATACCTTGAGATGAAAAAGTCAAAGGCACAGCCAAGAAGGTTTTGAAGATATGAACAAATAATTTCAAAAAATTTCGGAGATCTCTTTACAATATTTATCATATGTTCACTCTCATATCCCCTTCCCATTACATGACCACATTTTCATTGTCTATTGGGGCCATCAATGTTGCTTCAAACTACAATGTACCAATTGCTCCATCCATTTTATTTGTTTCTGGTAGACTCTAATTATGAAAATGACACACCATGATCCTTTCTAACAATAATATAAAAATAGTTTTGTATTGTTAATGGCACAAGTACAGTTATAATATTCAGCCAGAAATTTATTTCCATTTTTTTTAGTAATCTGTCTTTAGAAGATGGTCTTAATTTTCAACAAATATTACAACAGATTCTTTTAATATTGTGATGGCCAATCTAGGTTTAATATTGCCCATAGCAAATCACTATCTTTTTGTTAATGTTGCTTATTACTATTATTGTTTTATGAGTGTGTTACTCAAAATTAAAACAGTTGAGAGATGAATATTGTGCAGTGTTTGCTTAACTCGCTATTTATCGCATTTAACTTGCTAATTTAGTAAAACTGCTAACATAGGTTCTTTACCAAGGAGTTTTAATGATGACTAAGCTGAATGTAATGAGTCTATCTCTGGAGCTACCAGAAAGAAACTCAGCAAATAATATAGAATTTTAATAGCACACAAGAGAGCTGAAAAATATGAAGAGAAATCACTAGAAGAAAACTACATTTCTTTCTTTTGCTGTTAGAAATGGACTAGGTTTCCATGTGTACTTATAAACACCTCTTTGAGACTAATAATTAACAGATAAAATTCAAGGAGTATAGTTTATATAGTCAATGCTGATCTGCCAAACCTTTTTATAAAACCTCCATGGTTTGTCTCTATTCACTATGAATGCCTTATTTTTCATTACTTAAATTTAGGTCTCTAGTCCAGCTAGGTGGGTCTTTCCATTTTTTCCTGCCTTGCTTTGCTTGTGTGAGCAAACACCATATAATTTTTGGTACCTTCCCTTAATTTAAGACTTACCTTACCCAAGAATCTTCAGACATCTATGAACAATATTGATACCTCCATTTAATATATCCATTCATAGGTTTCTAGTTTTAAGGTCAGCTGAAAATGATCTTAGAATATTTGGGGAACCACCCATAGTTTAGCGTGTATAGAGTATACAGTGTTGGGGGAGGTGACGACAGAAAGTAAGATTAGAATGATATTCAGGAACCTTTTCTGCCATTTTAAGAAATTTCGGCTTCATACCAGAGGTGTTGGGTAACATTTATAGGATTTTTATTTCTTTATTTTTATTTTTATTTCATTTTCTTTTATACATTCAGTTACATTATTATTTGTCTTACAAAATGGATATTTCAACAGGTGAATATTTCTCCCTAGTACAGTTGATAAAATAAAATATAAATCTTCAACAGATAATACCACATTTCTTTGTGCCATTAATGCTTTGCCTCCCTATTTGTTTTCTAAATGTCCTTCCCCAGACCCTGCTCTTTCACACACACTCTATCTGGTATTTAAATCTATATACTGTGTTTCTATATCCTTTAGTCAATCGGTTTCAGTCATAGAGTACAGACACTCAGTATATATTAAGTGGGGACATACAATGCCTCTCCTTAGTAGCCTGGCTTATTTCATTCAGTAGTAAATCTTCCATATTCTTCCCCTTCCTATCAAAATCCAGGGTTTTGTTGGGTTTTTTTATGGCTGAATAGTATTCCATTGAATATATGTGCCGAAGTTTTTCTATTCATTCATCTGTTCATGGGCATTTGGGTTATTTCCATGACTTAGCAATTGTGAATAGTGCAGCAATAAAGATTGATGTGAAAGCACTTTTCTGATTAAGTATTCTTTTGTCCTTTGGGTAGATACCAAGGAGTGGGATTGCTGGATCATATGGTAGTTCTATTTGTAGATTTTTGAGGAATAATCAAATAGTTCTCCACAGTGGCTGGACCAATTTACATTCTCACCAGCAGTGTTAGACAGTTCCCCTTTCACCACACCCCCATCAGCACTTATCCTTTGTCATTTTTTTTAATCTTAGTCATTACGACTGGGATTAGGAGGTATCTTATGGTTGTTTGATTTGCATTTCCCTTATAATGAGGGATGTTGAGCATTTTTCATATGTCTTTTAGCTATTCCTTTGTCATCTTTAGAGAGTGGTTTTTTCAATTCATTCTCCCATCTTTTAATAGGATTGATCATTTTTTTTCAGAACAGCTGCTTGAGTTCCTTGTAAATTGTGGTTATCAGTCCCTCATCTGACTCACAGTTTAAAAAAATATTTTCCCATTCTGAGGGATGTCTATTCACACTAATTACTGTGTCCTTTGTCATGCAGAAACTTCTTAGCCTGATGTAATCCCACTTGTCTATTTTGGGGGTTATGGAATGTGCTTTCGGGGTCTTATTTAAGAAGTCTTTGCCTACCCCAATGTCTCACAGAGTTTCCCCAGTGTTTTCCAGGAGTAGTTTTATACTTTGAGGTCTTAGATTTAGATCTTTGATCCACCTCAGCTTGATTTTTGTCAGAGGTGAGAGGTAATGGTTCAGATCATCTTTCTACAAGTGGAAATCCTGTTTTCCCAGCACCATTTGTTGAAGAGGTTTCCCTTTTTTCACTGGATTGACTGGTACCCCTTATCAAAAATCAGATGACTGGGGAACCAGCAGTTAGCGTAATGGCTATGTCGCTGGACTCCCACGTAGTCGACCGCGGTTCGCGTCTCGGACCCGGTGGCTTACAACTCACGCTGGGCGCATGTGCGTGCGTGCCCAGGATCCCGAGAGTAGAATGGAGGAGAAGGGATTGTGGCGTGACCATCCCCCCTGGGGGGTGATTTCTCGCTTTCTGTCTCTATGTCTCTCTCTGTCTGTCTGGCGAGCGCACGCGCCCTATAGCGAAAAAAAACCTCTCCAAAAAAAAAAAAAAAAATCAGATGACTGTATGTTTGGGAATTTATTTCTGGGGACTCTATTCTGTTCCATTGGTCCATGTGTCTGTTTCTGTGCCAGTACCATACTGTTTTGATTACCACAGCTTTGTAGTATATTTTTGGGTCAGGGAGTGAGATGCTGCCCACTCCACTCTTCTTGTGCAGAATTGCTTTGGCAATATGGGGTCTTTTTTTTTTTTTTCTTTTTTTGGAGAGGTTTTTGCTATAGGGCGCGTGCGCTCGCCAGACAGACAGAGAGAGAGACAGAGAGATAGAAAGCAGGAAATCACCCCCCAGGGGGGATGGCCACGCCGCAATCCCTTCTCCTCCATTCTCCTCTCGGGATCTTGGGCACGCACGCACACGCGCCCGGCGTGAGTTTAAGCCGCCGGGTCCGGGACTCGAACCGCGGTCGACTACGTGGGAGTCCAGCGACATAGCCATTACGCTAACTGCTGGTCCCGCAATATGGGGTCTTTTATGATTCCAGACAAACTTTATGATTGTCTTTTCTAGATCTGTGAACAACGTATCTGGTAATTTGATTGGCATTGCATTAAATATGTATATTAATTTGGGTAGAATTGCCATTTTGATTATATTAATTCTTCCAATCCAGGAACATGGGATATCCTTTCATGTTTTTGTATCATTTTCAATTTCTTTTTTTATCTTCTCATAGCTTTCCTTGTGGAGGTCTTTAACTTCTTTGGTTAGATTTATCCCTAAGTATCTTATACTTTTTGTGACTATGGTAAATGGAATAACTTTTTTCAGTTCTATTTCAGTCTGCCTGTTGTTCGTATATAGAAATGCTATAGATTTCTGGTTATTAATTTTGTGTCCTGCAACTTTACTGTATTTATGTATTACTTCCAGAAATTTTTTCATGGAAACCATTGATGGTTTTCATGTCATCTGCAGATAGAGAGAGTTTCCCTCTTCTTTTCCTATTTTAATGCTTTTTATTTTTCCTTCTTTTCTTATTGTGTTGGTGAGAACTTCCAATACTGTATTGAAGAAGAGTGGTGAAAGTGGGCATCCTTGTCTCGTACCCGATTTTAGTGGAAAAGCCTTCTGCTTTTCCCCATTGAGGATGATGTTCGCTATGGGATTTTCTCAGATAGCTTTTATTGTGTTGAGAAATGACCCTTCTAGGCTGACTTTGCTGAGAGTTTTGATCATGAAGGAATGTTGTATCTCTTTTTTTTTTTTTTTTTTTTTGGAGAGGTTTTCGCTATAGGGCACGTGCGCTCTCCAGACAAACAGAGAGAAACATAGAGACAGAAAGCGAAAAATCACCCCCCCAGGGGGGATGGTCATGCCACAATCCCTTCTCCTCCATTCTCCTCTCGGGATCTTGGGCACACACGCACACGTGCCCAGCGTGAGTTTTAAGTCACCAGGTCCAGGACGCAAACCGCGGTTGACTACGTGGGAGTCCAGTGACATAGCCATTACACTAACTGCTGGTTCCCAGGAATGTTGTATCTTATCAAATGTTTTTTCTGCATCAGTTGATATCACCATATGATTTTTCCTTTCTTCCTGTTAATATGGTGTATTACATTTATGGTTTTGCATATAATGAACCAACCTTGCATTCTTGGAATCAAGCCTGCCTGATCATGATGTATAATATTTTTCATAAGTTGTTGGATATGATTTGCTTGTATCTAATTGAAAATCTTTGCATCTATATTCATCAGGGATATTGGTCTATAGATTTCCTTCCTTGTCCTGTTGTAATCTGTTTTAAGGACAAGGGTGATAGAGGCTTCATAGAATGAATTAGGGAGAGATTCGCCCTTTTGGATGTTTAAAAATAACCTGAGCAGAATGGGGGTTAACTCTTCTTTGAAAGTTTTGTAGAATTCAGAGGTGAATCCATCGGGGCCAGGGCTTTTCTTTGTTGGGAACTTATTTATTACTGATTCAATCTCCTGGCTTGTTATGGGCCTATTCAGACTTTCTATATTCTCCTGGCTCAATCTAGGTAGATTATATGTGTCCAGGAATTTGTCCATCTCATCCAGATTATCTTGTTTTTTGGCATACAGATGTTCATAGTATCCTCTAATAATGTTTTGTATTTCTACTATGTCTGTTGTTATTGTTCCTGATTCATTACAAATCTGATTTACCTGGTTCCTTTCTCTCTTCTACTTAATAAGTCTCACTAGTCGTGTATCAATTTTGTTTATCTTTTCAAAGAACCAGTTTATACTTTCATTTATTTTCTGTATAATTCATTTATTTTCTATTTCATTAATTTATGCTCATATCTTTATCATTTCTTTTTTCCTGGAGTTTTTTATTGGACCTTTTTGCTTTGCTTTTCCAATTCTCTGAGGCATGATGTTCGGTGATCCATTAGCTTTCTTTCCCTCTTCCTCTTATGTGTACTAATTGCTATCGACTTCCCTCTTCTGACTGCTTTAGCAATGTCCCAAAGATTATGGAAACTCTTGTCCTCATTGTCATTCCCTTCCATGACTCTTTTTATTTCAGTCTTTATTTCTTGAGTAGTTGTGGAGTCATTTAGGAGTAGGTTATTTAATTTCCATGTATTTGAGTATTTTTGAGGATTACTCTTGAAATTAAACTCAAGTTTAACTCCATCATGGTCAGAGAAAATGGCCATATAGTTTCTATGCCTTTGAATCTGTAGAGGCTTGCTTTGTGCCCTATGATGTGGTCAGTCTTCGAATAGGTTCCATGTCAGGGTGAGAAAAAAGTGTATCTTTTTGGGATGGAAAGCTCTATAAATGTCCATTAAGTCAATTTGATTTATGGTATCATTTAGATACTTTATCTGTTTACTTATTTTTTGCCTAGATGGTCTGTCCAGTGGGGATAGTGCAGTGTTGAGGTCTCCAAAAATTAGTGTGTTGCAGTCTATCTCCCCTTTTAGATCTAGCAGTCTTTCCTGCACATATTTGGGTGCCTCTGTGTTAGTCATATAGATATTAATAAGCGTTATATCTTCTTGATCGATTGACCCTTTTACTACAATATAGTGCCCTTCTTTGTCTCTTTGAACAGTTTTTGTTTTAAAGCCTATTTTGTCAGAAATTAGTATTGCGTCTCCAGCTCTTTTTTGGTTCCCATTTGCATGGAAAACCTTTTTCCAACCCTTCACTTTCAGTCTATGTATGTCTTTATCCATGGAGTAGGTTTCCTGTAGGCAACAGATAGAGTGTTTCTGTTTTTTAATCCATTCAGCCAGTCTATGTCTCTTGATTGCAGAATTTAATCCATTAATATTCAATGTTATTATCATTGTTACTGGACCTGGCCCGACGTTTAAGTTGACCATTGTCTTAGTTGCCTTCTACTCCTTTGTTTCTGGTTGTTACTTCTTTAGTTTTCCTGGAACAGTACTTTCCTCAGGGTTTCTTGGAGAGCTGGCCTGGTGTTGGCAAATTCTTTCAGGTTTTGTTTGTCTGAGAAGATTTTAATCTTTTTTTTTCCCATATGAAGGATAATCTTGCAGGATACAATAATCTTGGTTGAAATTGTTTCTCTCTTAACACTTTCAATACATCTTCCCATTCTTTTCTTGCTTGCATTGTTTCTGTTGAGAAGTCCGGTGTTAGCCTGATGGGGTGACCTTAGTAATTCACTTGTCGTTTCTCTCTTGCCAGCTTTAGTATCTTAGCTTTATCTGTGATCTTTGCCAGTCTAAGATGTGCCTTGGGGAAGATCTTCTTGGGTTGATTCTATTTGGGGTCCTTTGTATTTCTTGGGTCTGGATGTTTGAGTGCCTCTCTAGACTTGGGAAATTTTTTTCCAAGATTTCATGGAATAGATTTCCATGCCCTTATTAGTTTCTTCATCTTCTGGGATACCAATTATTCAGATGTTAGGGCCTCTAATGGAATCTAGTATTTCTCGTATGTTATCCTTTGTTTGTTTGTATCTTTTTGGTGGTTTTCTCTAGGTCAGAATTTTTATCTTCTACATCAGACATTTTATATTCAGCATAGTCTAATTGACTTTTAATACTTTCGAGAGTTTTTGATTTCCTGTATTACAGACTTCACCTCTAATTGTTCCATCTGATTCTTTCTTTAGCATGTCCATCTCTTCTTTCATATCGTGGAAGGACTTTCTAGTCTCCTGTAGTTCATTGTCTCTTTTCTGAT
This sequence comes from Tupaia tana, assembly GCA_026018925.1. Lineage (NCBI taxonomy): Eukaryota > Metazoa > Chordata > Mammalia > Scandentia > Tupaiidae > Tupaia > Tupaia tana. The sequence continues at coordinate 72,495,216 of JAKSZU010000009.1, read as the reverse complement.
CCAGCTCATAGAATTTGTTCACCATGAATGTTCTGAATTATTTCTCGGACATTTTGGTAACGTCCTCTGTTTTTTCAAGAAATGGAAAGGAGTTACTGTGTTCTTTTGATAGAGACATATCCTGCTTTATTCAGACCTGAGGCTCTTCTTCTACTTCTAACCATTGGGAGATGTGTTCACCTTGGAATACCTTTTAAGAAAACGTTTCCTCAAATAGGAGCAAGTGTGTTTCACTTTTGCTGTGGACTGAAGACAGCTGAAGTCTCTCTTCTGTTGTGTTTAGCAATGTGTTCCAAGGAGGGATATTCTCTTCAGGTGTATGAAGAAAAGTATCTTCTTTTTCAGAGGTGGTGCAGTAAAAGGGAGGATCCCAGAGAGTCTTAAAATATTAGAATATTTCAGAACTGTAATTCTTGAGAGAACTAGGGTGTCTGGGAGGGCATAGATAAAGGAAGAGAGGACCAAATAAGTGGGAAGAAAATAATAAGGAGAATAAAGAAAAAGTCACATGCTGAAAATAAAAAGCCTACCTGGCTGACAGAGTTAGGGGTCTCTGGCTTGGGAGTCCTGGGGCTGGAGCTGGGGAGGGGAGCTGTGCCTCAGTGCCCCTTGGGCCAGGGGTCTGAAGATGGAAGTGGGGTGGCTTAAAGCTGAGGAAGTTCCTATGTGATAAGGAGAAGTGAGAAATTTGCAAATTAAAGAAGAGGAGACAGAAAATAAAAAGCCTACCTGGCTGACAGAGATAGGGGTCTCTGGCTTGGGGGTCCTGGGGCTGGAGCTGGGGCGGGGAGCCCTGCCTCAGTGTCCCTTGGGCCGGGGGTCTCCCTTTATAGGATTTTAAGCAGAGTGGTAAAATCACGATTGTGTCTTAGAGAAATGACTCTGCTGGTGGTGTGGAGGAGAGATTTGAGGAGAAGGTGTGAGGGAGGGAGATAAGTACACCTGGTAAGATACAACTGCAGTAATCTAGACTGTAATTCAAAGGGGCTTGAAATAAGGCAGTCAGCAGTAAAAACGGAGAAGTTAAGACACATTTGAGAAATATTAAGACAAGTACACTCAGAATTGCTGAATAATTGGATGTGAAGGAAAGAATGACAGAAAAGTTGAAGATATCTCCCATTGGAACCAGCAGTTGGTGTAATGGCTCTGTCTCTGGACTCCCATGTAGTCAACCGCAGCTCGAGTCCAGGACCCGGTGGCTTAAACTCAAGCCAGGCATGTGTGCGAACATGCCCAAGATCTCGAGAAGAGAATGGAGAAGAGATTGTATCGTGACCATCTCCCCTTGGGGGTGATTTCTCGCTTTCTTTCTTTCTGTCTCTTTCTGGCAAGCAAACGCACACTATAGCAAAAACCTGTCCAAAAAAAAAAAAAAAAAGAAAAGAAATAACTAAGATATCTCCCATCTTTCTGATAGGTAATGGTAGTGGTGCCATTAACCGAATTGGAGAATTAGAGAGCAAGGAAAATTCTGTGTGTACGTGGACTTGTGATATTAGCTTGTGACAATTTAAGATGATGATTTCTGAGTAACATGAATGTGCTGATGTCTCACATTCATTTAATATAAGCCCTGACCTTTGATATACCCCAAATGAGAAGAAGGAGGAAGAGGAAGAAGGAGAAGAGGAAGAAGAAAAGGAAGAGGAGGAGGCGAGCACAATTTTTAAGGAATCCTTGTATTTTTATAAGATTGGCAGTTACATGAAGCATTATCACAGTATTTGACCCTCGTAATGATCTTTTGAAGTCATACGCAGCTTCATTGTACATAGAAATAAGGAAACCCAGCCTTAAAAAAGAAAAGTATTTTGTTCAAAGCTAGAAATATAATAATTGAAAAAACATGGAAGTAGAATACAATGATGGTTTCAAAAAGTAACATAGCTCAGAGAAAATGCTTGTAACAGAAATTCAATTTCTTTGATTTCCACAACCCTGACATTCTGTTCATTTATATTAAGTCAAAAAATAAAAACCTGAAGAATAAAGTAAAAAATTATGTGTTTACAGAAGACAATTACTGTGAATAAAATTAACCTTCATTGGTTTCTGAGCTTTTTCCAAATAGTCATAAATTACCTAAAAATATATTTGCTTTTAGTTAATCTGTTTCAGTAGCAAATTTCTACAAAAGGATGTTTCCTGAAATCTTTGGTAACAAAGCACATGCAAAATATATAAACATTTTTTTCAAAATACATCCTGTTGCATAAAATAAATTTTAAGAGTTATTCAATTTGACCTCCCTGAAAATATGTTATTTCTTTGAAATAAACTAGCAAAGTTCTCAATATCCAATAATAATAATAAACTATGTGTCATGGGTCTATTAGTCTTTTTGGTATCTGTCACCTAATGTTTAATGACCTTTTACTCAAACACTTGGACATTGTACTGTGGTTTAAAGAACTCCAAATAAAGATTTATATATTAGGTCAATTAAAAAATCATGATGTATTTTTCTAAGTAAAAATGTGTCATGACTTTCCCAATGACCCAATAGCTCCTTTACTCAATTGGGCAGAATGATAGATTATGAAAGATATTTTTTTATTCATAATAGAGTATGGTGTCTGCACACATCTGAGAGAGAGAAAGAGACAGAAACATCCTTCACTAGGCTGTCACATCACAACCCTCTTCCTCTAGTCCTCCAGCCTGTCAGGATCCTGGGCACACATTCATGTGCTACATGTGTTTTTCAAGCTGACTAGCCAGTAAATGGAACTGTGTAGGCATGTGGCTTTCACCTCCACAGTCCAGGACACTACCAACTGCACCACAGAGGCTAGGCTTGAAAGATGTGGGGTTTTTTCTTGCTCGTTTGTGTTTTTTTTTTTTTTTGTCTTGTTTTGTTTCTTGCCTCAGATACCTCCTCTCCAGTAGGGACAGTATTCTGTGGTCTTCTGTATACATAAAGGAACCTAGTATTTAGAATCTATTTGAAAAGAGTCTAGACGGGAACCAGCAGTTAATGTAATGGCTATGTCGCTGGACTCCCATGTAGTCGACCACGGTTCGTGTCCCAGACCCGGTGGCTTAAAACTCATGCCAGGTGCATGTGCGTGAGTGCCCAAGATCCTGAGAGGAGAATGGAGGAAAAGGGATTGCGGTGTGGCATAGCCATCCCCCCTAGGGGGTGATTTCTCGCTTTCTATCTCTCTGTCTCTCTGTCTGGCGAGCGTGCATGCCTTATAGCAAAAACCTCTCCAAAAAGAAAAAAGAGGCTAGATGAATATGTTGAAGCAGTTGAAGAAAATTACATTACAGTCTTTGGAACAGAAAGACCTAATTGATTCATGCATGTATTTGATTCCCAGCTCTACCACTTAATTGAACAAATTTGTTTAATCTTGGATTACTTCTCGGCAAAAATGAGGATAAAAACCTACCTCACTGAATTACTGTAACAAACAAAAATATGTACTTGAGGTTGTAATCCTAGTATCTTACATATAATAGGACTTCAAGGGGACCAGCAGGTGGCATGGTGGTTAAGGTGCTGGACACTCCCACATGGCTGACCACAGTTCGAGTCCCGGACCTGGTAGCTTACTTTCTCACTTCTCCCCCTTACTCTCTCTCTCTGTGTGTCTCTATCAAATTAAAAAATAATAATAATAAATGAATGAATAAATAAAATGTTTAAAATAGGACCTCAAAACATACTACCTACACACAAATGTTAAACTCTATTCTATTAATCATTATATGGGGGAGTCTTCAAAAAGTTCATGGAAAATTCATATTATGAAAAAATTATTTATGGATTTCAAAACATTTTGACACCGAAATAAATGTCACAGTACCATTGAAAACTGTGCCCTGCCTGGGTACTAGCAGATAGTATAATGACTTCATTGCTGGACTCCCAGGTAGTCAGTCACAGTTCAAGTCCCAGACCCGGTGACTTAAATTCATGCTAGGTGTGTGTACGTGCATGCCCAAGAACCCAAAAGGAGACTGGGGGAGAAGAGATTGCAGTGTGGCCATCCCTGCAGGGTGTGATTTTTCACTTTCTGTCTCTTTGTCTCTTTCTGTCTTTCCAGCGAGTACACACGCCTTATAGCAAAACCTCTTCTAAATAAATAAATAAATAAATAAAAACTGTGCCCTGCCTAAGAAACTAATTTATCTCACTATAATAATCTTGCATGTTAAAGGCAATTAAAACCAAAAATGTTGGGACCAGCAGTTGGCATAAGGGCTATGTTGCTGGACTCCCATGTAGTTAACTGTGGTTTGAGTCCCGGACCCAGTGGCTTAAACTCATGCTGGACGCATGTGTATGTGTGCCCAAGACCCTGAGAGACGATTGGAGAAGAAGGGATTGCAGTGTGGCCATCCCCCCAGGGGGTGATTTCTCGCTTTCTGTCTCTCTGTCTCTCTCTATCATTCTGGTGAGCGTGTGCACCCTATAGCAAAAACGTCTCAAAAAAAAAAAAAGAGAGAGAGAAAAAGAAAAGAAAAGAAAGAAAAGAAAAGAAAAGATGTGCCTTAGCTGTGAGCAAATATGATTTTAATGACCAGACTAAAAAAAATAAATCCCTCACACTTTAATTCCTTTTTAAATTACTCTCATATGTACAATAAATATTCACAAAAGAGATCTGCATAGACTGGGTAAAGAGATGAGATTTAGTATTAGTTTCTAGAAAGTAAAATGGATTGTAGTGAAAGAGCATAACACTGAACATTAAGCAACCTAGCTTCTGGTCCAAACTACATACTCTAAAACATATTAAAACCAGAATTTGTGGCAAGTCAGTTCACGTCTCTGGGTGTCAGTGTGATGACAGGGCTCGAGTAAACTCAAAATAGCTTTAAAGTACTGATATTCCATGGTCTAAAGGTCTCTGAATAAGATGTACTAAGCAGAACATCTTTTCTTAAAACAGAGCAGGAAAGGATGATGATCACTGTAGGTATGGAACAATAAGCTGACAAATCTGACTACAACAGAGGAACTCACAAGAAAATAGTGTTTATAAAATAATGTTATTATGGCACAGCCAAATTGTCTATGATCATGACATTGAGAAGATTCAACTTGATTTAAGAGACAGCAAAAGTTGTACATTTTTTAGTTGAGGAATATCTGAGAGATTATTATTCCAAGAGGATGAATTGAAGTGAAAAGTGATTATTGAGGCAGTTAAGAGGCTACTGTAATACAAAAATCAAATCTTTATTTTTAGAGATTTTTGCTATATGGTGCATGCGTTCACCAGAGAGACAGAGAGAAACAGAGAGACAGAAAGTTAGAAATCACCTCCCCGGGGAGGATGGTTATGCTACAATCCTTTCTCCTCCATTCTCCTCTTGGATCTTGGGCAAGCACATGCATGGGACTGGCATGAGGTATAAGCCACCAGGTCTGGATTTGAATTGTGGTCAATTATGTGAGAATCCAGCGATGTAACCATTATGCCATCTGCTGGTCCCTCAAAATCAAACTTTTACTTAAAAAGGTAATTTAATAACTAAGTCATCAGTTGACATTGAACATATTCTGTTTTGTCTGTACATGTACATGCATAAGAGAGATGGGGGAAGAGAGAGAGAGAAAAAAAAAACACACTCCCCCAACAGACTTTCATCATGCCACATTCCTTATTCTTTCCATTGTTTTCTCTCCATTTTTTCAGAGTTCTGGGCGTGTATGCATGGACCCTGTGTGTTTTTTCAAGCCACTAAGGACTATGACTCAAACCACAGTCAGCACTGTGTGATCAGGCTCCCTCTGTACAATGTTTAACTGCTGTTACTGAGCTGACGCATTGAAGTTATTCTTGTAATTATAGAATGCAATAATTTAAGGGTTGTGTGAAAGTTTAAACTAGTCTATTTGTTTTTTTTTTTTTTTGGAGAGGTTTTTGCTATAGGGCGTGTACGCTCGCCAGACAGACAGAGAGAGACAGAGAGATAGAAAGCGAGAAATCACCCCCCCCAGAGGGGATGGCCATGCTGCAACCCCTTCTCCTCCATTCTCCTCTCAGGATCTTGGGCACGCACGCACATGCGCCCGACATGAGTTTAAGCCACCGGGTCCAGGACTTGAACCACAGTCCACGATGTGGGAGTCCAGTGACATAGCCATTACGCTAACTGCTGGTTCCTAACTAGTCCATTTTTAAGGAATTTTAGCACTCAAGGAAACATAGAGCTTTACATGTTTCACACAAATTATTGTATTTATTTAAAATATTTTGGGCAAATTTAATATGTGAATACTACAGTTCTGTATAACTTCTCTCAACAGATGTTAAGTAAAATCTCAGAATAATGTTTATCAGATTTTAAAAAGACTATAATAAAAACTTCTTATTATTTTCCTTTTTTTTCCTAAAAGGTTTATTTTATTTTTTTAAATTTTTTTCTTTCATTTATTTATTTTTAAATTTTTCCACAAACATTTACTTTACATAGCAAAAAATTTTAGCTCACACTCCATAATTCTTGACAGTTTACAAACAACTTTCAAAATTTCAAAATACTGAATTTTAAAGATAATGTTCAAAATATGTCTTATAATTTTGTATAATTTTATAACTCTGTAACAACAGAAGCAGTATGGTTTCAAATATATATATATATATATATATATATATATATATATATATATATATATATTAGAGTGCAGAGTGCAGACACTCAGTATATATTAAGTGAGGACATACAATGCCTCTCCTTCATAGCATGGCTTGCTTCACTCAGAAGTAAGTCTTCCATATTCATCCACTTCCTTTCAAAAGCCAGTGTTTTGTTGTTTTTTATGGATGAATAATATTCCATTGAGTATATGTGCCACAGTTTTTCTAACCATTCATCAGTTCGTGGGCATTTAGTTTGTTTCCATGACTTAGCATTCGTGAAAAGTGCCACAATAAACATTGATGTGCAAGCACTTTTTCGATTAAGTATTCTTCTGTCCTCCAGGTAGATACCAAGGAGTGGGATTGCTGGATCATATGGTAGTTCTATTTGTAGATTTTGGAGGAATCTCCAAATTGTTCTCCACAGTGGTTGGACCAATTTACAATCCCACCAGCAGTGTAAGAGAGTTCCCTTTTCACCACACCCCCTCCAGCACTTATCATTTTTTGTTTTTTTAATCTTAGACATTCTGACTGGGGTTAGGTGATATCTCATTGTTGTTTTGATCTGCATTTCTCTTACAATGAGGGATGTTGAGCATTTTTTCATATGCCATTTAGCTATTCGTATGTCATCTTTAGAGAGTGGTTTTTTCAACTCATTCTCCTATCTTTTAATAGGATTGATTGTCTTTTTCCAGAACAGCTGCTTGAGTTCCTTGTGAATTCTGGTTATCAGTCCCTTGTCTGATGCATAGTTTACAAAAATATTTTCCCATTCTGAGGGCTGTCTGTTCACACTAATCACTGTGTCTTTTGCCATGCAGAAACTTCTTAGTCTGATGTAATCCCGCTTGTCTATTTTAGGGATCATGGACTGTGCATTGGGAGTCTTATTTAAGAAGTTTATCCCTACCCCAATGTCTCCCAGATTTTCCCCGGTGTTTTCCAGGAGCAGTTTTATAGTTTGAGGTCTTAGATTTACATCTTTGATCCACCTTGACTTGATTTTCGTCAGAGGTGAGAGGTAGGGGTTCAGATTCATCTTTCTGCAAGTGGAGATCCAGTTTTGCCAGCACCATTTGCTGAAGAGGTTTTCCTTTTCCCACTGAATTGACTGGTACCCCTTGTCAAAAATCAGTTGGCTGTATGTTTGAGCATTCATTTCTGGGGACTCTATTCTGTTCCATTGGTCCACCTGTCTGTTCCTGTGCCAGTACCATACTGTTTTGATTACCACAGCTTTGTAGTATATTTTTGGGTCAGGTAGTGAGATGCTGCCCACTCCACTCTTCTTGTGCAGAACTGCTTTGGCAATATGGGGTCTTTTATGATTCCAGAAAAACTTTGTGATTGTCTCTCCTAGATCTGTGAAGAATGTGTCTGGTACTTTGATTGGCATTGCATTAAATAGGTAGATTAATTCGGGTAAAATTGCCATTTTGATTATATTAATTCTTCCAATCCAGGAAAATGGGATGTCCTTCCACTTTTTTGTGTCATTTTCAATTTCTTTTTTTATCTTCTCATAGTATTCCTTGTGGAGGTCTTTAACTTCTTTAGTTAGATTTATCCCTAAGTACCTTATACTTTTTGTGGCTATGGTAAATGGAACAACTTTTTTCAGCTCTATCTCAGTCTGCCTGTTGTTCATATACAGAAATGCTATAGATTTCTGGATATTAATTTTGTATCCTGCAATGTTACTGTATTCATGTATTACTTCCAGAAGTTATTTATGGAAACCATTGGGTCTTCTATGTATACAATCATGTCAACTGCAAATAGAGAGAGTTTCACCTCTTCTTTTCCTATTTGAATACCTTTTATATTTTCCTCTTTTCTGATTGCAATGGCCAGGACTTCCAGTACTATATTGAAGAAGTGTGGAGAAAGTGGACATCCTTGTCTTGTACCCGTTTTTAGTGGAAAAGCTTTCAGCTTTTCTCCATTGAGGATGATGTTCGCTATGGATTTTTCATAGGTAGCTTTTATTGTGTTGAGAAATTACCCTTCTATGCAGATTTTGCTGAGAGTTTTGATCATGAAGGGTTGTTGTATCTTATCAAATGCTTTTTCTGCATCAATTGATATGACCATGTGGTTTTTATCTTTCTTCCTATTAATATGGTGTATTACATTTATGGTTTTGCATATGTTGAACCAACCTTGCATTCCTGGGTTAAAGCCTACCTGATCGTGATGTATAATCTTTTTTATAATTTGTTGTATATGATTTGCTAGTACCTTGTTGAGAATCTTCACGTCTATATTCATCAGGGATATTGGTCTATAGTTTTCCTTCCTTGTCCTCTCCTTATCTGTTTTAAGGATAAGGTTGATAGAGACTTCATAGAATGAATTAGGGAGAGATTCACCCTTTTGGATATTTAGAAATAACTTGAGCAGAATGGGGGTTAACTCTTCTTTGAAAGTTTTGTAGAATTCAGACGTGAATCCATCAGAGCCAGGGCTTTTCTTTGTTGGGAGGTTATTTATAACTGATTTGATCTCCTGGCTTGTTATGGACCTATTCAGACTTTCTATATTCTCCTGGCTCAATCTAGGTAGATTATACATGTCCAGGAATTTGTCCATCTCATCCAAATTATCTTGTTTCTTGGCATGCAGATGTTCATAGTACCCTCTAATAATGTTTTTTATTTCTTCTATGTCTGTTGTTATTTTGCCTGCTTCATTTCAGATCTGATTCACCTGGTTCTTTTCTCTCTTCTTCTTAATAAGTCTCGCTAGTGGAGTATCAATTTTGTTTATCTTTTCAAAGAACCAGCTTTTACTTTCATTTATTTTCTGTATAGTTCGTTTATTTTCTATTTCATTTATTTCTGCTCGTATCTTTATTATTTCCTTTCTCCTTGAGTTTTTTGGATCTTTTTGCTGTGGCTTTTCCAATTCTGTGAAGCATGATGTTAGGTGAGCCATTTGCCTTCTTTCCATGTTCCTCTTATGTGCACTAATTGCTATAAACTTCCCTCTTATGACTGCTTTAGCAGTGTCCTAAAGATTATGGAAACTCGTGTCCTCATTGTCATTGGCTTCCATGAACCTTTTGATTTCAGTCTTTATTTCTTCAGTAGTTGTGGAGTCATTCAGGAGTAGGTTATTAAGTTTCCATGTATTTGAGTATTTTTGAGGATTTCTCTTGAAATTAAACTCAAGTTTAATTCCATCATGATCGCTGAAAATGCTGGGTATAGTTTCTATGCTTTTGAATCTGTAGAGGCTTGCTTTGTGCCCAATAATGTGGTCAATCTTCGAGAATGTTCCATGTGGCGGCGAGAAAAAAAGTGTATCTTGAGGTTTTAGGATGGAAAGTTCTATAGATGTCTGTTAAGTCCATTTGATTTATGATATCATTTAGATCTTTTATCTCTTTACCTATTTTTTGTCTAGATGATCTATCCAGGGGAGATAGTGCAGTGTTGAGGTCTCCAACAATTAGTGTGTTGCAGTCTATCTCCCTTTTTAGACCTAGCAGTCTTTCCTTCACATATTTGGGTGCTCCTGTGTTAGGCACATAGATATTAATAAGCATTATATCTTCTTGATAGATTGACCCTTTTACTACAATATAGTGCCCTTCTTTGTCTCTTCGAATAGTTTTTGTTTTAAAACCTATTTTGTCAGAGATTAGTATTGCGTCTCCAGCTCTTTTTTGGTTCCCATTTGCATGGAAAATCTTTTTCCAACCCTTCACTTTCAGTCTATGTATATCTTTATCCATGAAGTGGGTTTCCTGTAGGCAACAGATAGAGGGTTTTTGTTTTTTAACCCATTCAGCCAGTCTGTGTCTCTTGCTTGGAGAATTTAATCCATTAACATTCAATGTTATTATCGATGTTAATGGATCTGTCCCGAATTTTAAGTTGGCCATTGCCTTAGTTGCCTTTTACTCTTTTGTTTCTGGCTGTTACTTCTTTAGTTTTCCTGGAACAGTACTTTCTTCAGGGTTTCATGGAGAGCTGGCCTGGTGCTGGCAAATTCTTTCAGGTTTTGTTTGTCTGAGAAGATTTTAATCTTTTTTTCCCATACGAAGGATAATCTTGTAGGATTCAATAATCTTGGTTGAAATTGTTTCTCTCTTAACACTTTCAGTACATCTTCCCATTCTTTCCTTGCTTGCATTGTTTCCGTTGAGAAGTCCGGTGTTAGCCTGATGGGGTGACCTTTGTAAGTCACTTGTCGTTTCTCTCTTGCCAGTTTTAGTATCTTATCTTTATCTGTGGTCTTAGCCAGTCTGGCTATGATATGCCTTGGGGAAGATCTTCTTGGGTTGATTCTATTTGGTGTCCTTTGTATTTCTTGGGTCTGGATGTTTGAGTGCCTCTCTATGCTTGGGAAATTTTCTTCCACGATTTCACAGAATAGGTTTTCCATGCTCTTATTAGTTTCTTCACCTTCTGGGATACCAATTATTCGGATGTTAGGACGTCTAATGGAATCTAGTAATTCTCGTATGTTATCTTCATGTTTTTTTGTTATTTTCTCTATCTTTTTGGTGGTTTTCTCTAGGTCAGAAGTTTTATCTTCTACATCAGAGATTCGACCTTCAGCATGGTCTAATTGACTTTTAATACTTTCGAGAGAGTTTTTGATTTCCTGTATTTCAGACTTCACCTCTAATAGTTCCGTCTTATTCTTCCTCAGCATTTTCTCCTTCATATCATTGAAGGACTTTCTCATCTCCTGTAGTTCATTGTCTCTTTTCTGTTCCAGCTCATAGTACTTGTTCAACATGAATGTTCTAAACTCTATCTCAAACATTTTGGTAACGTCCTCTATTTTTTCAAGAAAAGGAAGGGAGTTACTGCATTCATTTGATGGAGACATATTTCCTGCTTTATTCAGGCCTGAGGTTCTTTTACTTCTAACCACTGGGAGATGTGTTCCCTTTGAAAAACCTTTTACAAGAACATTTCTTCGAATAGGAGTAAGTGTGTTTCCTTTGTGATGTGGAATGGAGACAACCAAAGTCTCTCTTCAATTGTGTTTAGTAATGTAATCCAAGAAAAAGTATTCTCTCCAGGTGTCCAAAGAAATGTATCTCCTTCTTAGGTGGTTCAGTGAAATGGAGGATTCTAGAGAGTCTTAAATGCTAGAATGTTTCAGAATTGTAATTCTAGACCTATCTAGACAGCCAGTGATGGTGAAGATAAAGGAAGTGAGGACTGAACAAGTGGGAAGAAAATAATGCATAGAATAAAGAAAAAGTCGTGTGCTGCTTGCTAGAGCAGTGCGCAATTTTGCCAGGGGTCAAAAGCTGGGAGTGTGGTGTGGTGGAACTGAGGGCGTTCCTATGTGTTAATCAGAAGAGAGAAATTTACAAATGAAAGACGTGGGTAAGGTGATAGAGAAAGAAAGGGGAAGGGGAAAAAAAAGTGTACCTGGCTGAAAGAGGGGTGTCTGGCTTGGGGGTCCAGGGGCTGAAGCTACTGGGGGTAGTCCTCCCTCGAAGATCCTGGCCCATGGGTCGAAAGCAGGGAGTGTCCTTTTTATTATTTTCTTAGAAGTAACTGACTAAATGAAAGAAAAATCATGTGGATTCTGTATTTCAGATGATTTAAACATAAAAACATGAATGCTTTGAAGCTGACATGGTTCCATAATATTTTACTTGATGTTGATTGAGGTTATACTTTCTGTCATTATACCAAAAAGTAAAAGTTCCTTCCGGCAGTTCAATTTGTGTTAGATATATTTCAACTTACGTGAAAATATTAAGTCGTTGCTCTCTTAAAATAACATTGAAAAGTATTAGTGCTATTTCTGGTAACCCTTTTATTGAAATGAGAGGCTCAAAGAATTCCATTGTTATTATTGTAGAAAAGCATGTGCCAGAAATCTTTTTCTGAGTGGTATCAAATAAGCACAAATTCTCTGTGTAGAAAAAAGAAAAAAAAAACTGATAAAGAGCCAACAGATGGAGTGGTGGTTAAGGTGCTGGATCTGACAAGCTGAATACGTGGTTTGAGTCCCAGACTTGATGGCTTGAAAAACTTGCCTGTGTGTGTGTGTGTGTGTGTGTGTGTGTACTCCAAATCCCTAGAGGAGATGTGGGGTGGCCATCACTACTCTGGAGGGGGGAGGTGATATCTCAGTGACTCTCTCTCACTGTCTCTCTCCAGCGAGCACATGTCATGTCCCCTATAGTATAACAACAACAATAACAAAAAGATAATTTCTAAGCTTGAGTAATAAGAGATTTAACCTTTCTGGACCTGACTTTCTGTTTGTAAAATTAACATTTTCTAAATTCAGTCCAACTCTAATAGTTCATGGTTTTATGACTCTATAACCTACCAAGTAGGAATCTATCATGGAACCCTAGTGTGTGTGGGAAAAAAATAAAATAACATATTCATTTTCATTCAAATGGAAATCCTGAGACATTTTAGTTTTGTTAAATAATTGTGTGATAACTTCAGGTGGAGTCCATAGGATAAAAGATCCTTCAGAAAAAAAAACACAACATGAAAAAACTAAAAAGATAAAAACGACTGGTAACACTATGAAGTTAGTAGTAACTGAGAGAAATTCCTTTGACATGGAAGAAAAAAATTGTAGGAATGGAGCAGGCTGAAAGAAATTAAAATCAGCATGATCTTAGTGTCAAAACTAGTGCTGACTTAAATATGAACTTTTATCAAAGTTTAACTACCTTTTATTTGTGTTCATTGTCTGCTATTTTATAATAATGGGTCACTACACTCAATCTGTGCCTAACAAAGCCATTACTTTTTTCATAAAAACATTTTCTGAAAAGGGGGTATATACGAGAACAAAAGTCAAATATAAGGAAGATAGGTTACAAATGGAAATGAATAAGGATGATTATGCAGTTTTTACCAAAGTTGACATGAAGGGAAAGGCCAAGAGGCAAGCCCTTTACTCATTTTTCAACAATTCCAGCCCAAATGGCAAGAGGCTATTTCCTATGAAAATTCTAGTAAAACTTGATTTACCTAAGAACTGACTCAAATCTCACACCTTTTTTTTTTTTGAGAGATTTTCGCTATAGGGCACGTGCACTTGCCAGACAGAGAGAGACATAGAGACAGAAAGCGGGAAATCACCCCCCAGGGGGGATGGTCATGCCACAATCCCTTCTCCTCCGTTCTTCTCTTGGGATCTTGGGCACACACGCACACGCACCCGGCATGAGTTTTAAGCCACCGGGTCCGGGACGCGAACCGCGGTCAACTACGCGGGAGTCCAGTGACATAGCCATTACGCTAACTGCTGGTTCCCAGATCTCACACCTTTTTATTTAGGTTTTGTTCAGGATGAATCATGCAAAACCACACAAACACACACATTGATTATAACAAATATTACCAAGAAAAATTAAATGATTTGTGTGGATACCCTTGCTGTGTGTAAATCAAAAGCCCTCTCTACCTTCACTTAAAGAAATATCAATATTCTAATAGTCTCTGTCTACAGAGAATATCTTTTCCCTTGCTTTTGTTAGGCCGACCGGCGCTATGCCGGGCCACCCAAAGTCCGGTCAGTTCACGACAGCCCCAAACAACCACAACAGTCGGTTCTTGATGCAAAGCACAAGAGGTTTTATTGCTGGCATGCCAGGGCCTCACTCACAGTCTTGCCAGACTTGGGAGCAGAAGCCCCCAGCAAGGGAACCTTTGGCATTATAAAGCCTGGGAAGGAGGGGGGGGGGGTTTGGGGGTCTGGAATGAGGAAGTCAGATAAGGGACTTTTTACAGTTTGGGTTGCAGCAGCCTTGAAACTGCTAACCGCTTACAAAAAACATTTTACAAAACCACCTGCAAGATCATTTTGTAAACCGCTCATAAGAACATTTTGCAGAGGTCGCAACAAAGTCAGCTCAGGGAGGAAGGGTATCCGGTAGGGGGTTTTGGGTTGTTTACCATAAGAATTGCTCAAGCTTTTGTACAGAAGCAGAAAAAGCAAAAAGTTAAGTTTTAACAGAGTACAAACGAGATGGCGGATTTTTTTATTCTAACATTCCCCCATTTTCTGTTTGTGAAGAGATTTTAATCATAAAATCTAACCATTAAAGCACGTTTCTTGTTGTTGCAGAGCCTGATATTGTAGTCGGAGCATGAGAACGTGAACAGCACTAACACGCTCTCGGATGAAAGAAATTAAACGGTTTAAGATGCAGGGCCCAAAGGGCAGGATAAGGAGGAGTATTATTAAGGGGCCAAGCAACGTAGAAACTAGGGTGGTTAACCAAGGGGAGCGGCTATACCAGTTTTTAAACCATCATTGTTGAGACTCTCGGTCTTTGCGTCTGGAGTCTAGCCGTTCCCTGAGCTTAGACATCGAGTCCAGTAGAACTCCAGAGTGGTCAGCATAGAAACAACATTGTTCATTTAGAGCAGCACATAAGCCTCCTTCTTTTAGAAATAAGAGATCTAGGCCCCGCCTATTTTGCAAAAGCACTTCAGATAGAGAGGTTAAAGATTCTTGGTTTAGTAATAGAGCCTTCTATGGCCTGTAAGTCATTATCTATGGCTTGTTGAAGGCTGTCTAAGTACTGGGGAGTTTGGATGAGGGCAGCTGCACTTGTACCAATCCCAGCAGAAACTCTGATACCCAATAGGATCGCCAAGGTTACAGAAATAGGTTCCCTTTTTTGTTTATAATGGGCATGGCCAAATTGAGCCTCAAAGCTGTCTGAGTCATAGTAGAGGATTCGCGGGAGGATCTGCACTAGAACACAGTAGTCAGTTTCAGGATTAAACACAGAAGTATGTATGTAAGGGGTTAAACCAGTGTTATAAGCCTGTCAATGTCCGGAAGGAGGAACTAAATAAGTATCTGTAGGGTGTTTAACAGAAGCAGTTATATTACATAAGTACAACTGATCTGTGGGCACCTTGCCAAGGCAGGTGCCTTGTCCAGAGACCGAGGTCAAGGTAAGAGTAGTGTTCCAGCTACAGAGGTGGGAGGAAGGTAAAGTAGTATAAGGAGGACTTGAAGCTAAGAATTCAGGGCTGGAGGAAATCAGGGCTGAAAAGGCTCCTCGCACTAAGTCAAAGAGTCTCTGTCTGGTGCCTAAGGGGGCTGTCCGGGTAGTTATGTTAATAACATGGTTATTGCCCACCCGGGGAATTACCCAAGAGAGGTCCCGGGGCTGGTGGGGGTTAACAGTACTTATCAGAGGCAGCATCGCCAGCAGAAGGAACAGGATGTTCCCGGCGAATGTGGAGTTTGAGGGGGTTTTCCAGTTTTTCCAGCTTCCAGGTGGCATCCAATGGTGGTGCCGGCTTAACATGAGATGCATGGATCCAGGAGGCGACGCCATCAACTTTTATTGCTGTAGGGGTGGTCAGCAACACCAGGTAGGGTCCTTTCCATCGAGGCTCTAGGTTTGCCACATGATGTCGTCGGATGTACATCGAGTCTCTAACCTGGAATCGGTGAGTCACTTGAGTTTTTGGGCCTCAGCGAGTTGACTCCAGATCTCCTTTTGCACTGTTTCAAGGGCCTTTAGCCTGGTGTAGAGGGATCGAGAAAGGTGAGAACTAGAGAGAGGAAAATTCATAGCCGTAAGTAGGGGCAGGGCCCCGTACAGAATTTTAAAAGGAGTTAGGTTACAAGGTCCAGGAGTGTTTCGTACATGGAACAGGGCGAAGGGAAGGAGGACTGTCCAGTCTTTTATGCCAGTTTCTAAGGTTAATTTAGTCATGGCCTCTTTTAGAGTTCTATTTATACGTTTTACCTGTCCTGAACTTTGGGGTCTATATGCATAATGTAATTTCCAGTTGGACCCCATGATCCTGGCCAATCCCTGACTAATCTGTGCGACGAAGGCAGGGCCATTGTCAGAGCCGATAGCGAGGGGCACCCCAAATCTTGGGAAAATTTCTTCCAGAATTATTTTAGCAACAATTTGAGCAGTTTCCTTTTTTGTGGGGAAAGATTCAACCCATCCTGAAAAGGTATCAATCAGTACTAGCAGATATTTAAGGCCATATTTGCCTGGTGTTATCTCAGTAAAGTCTGTTTTTCAGTAGCTTCCTGGGCAATCCCTTCGGAGCCGTTTTTCTGGTGGCATTTTATTTGGGCAGGCATTAACCAATTGGCAAGGTTTACAGTCTTTTATTGTAAAAGTTCTGACTGGATTTTCTTCATTTAGGACTGTTGTTGATTGGACCTGTAATATGTTAAGTCCTTGGGTGGCTCGCTTAGCTGCCTGGTCAGCTCGCCGGTTCCCTTCTGTCACCCGGTTGTTCCCCTTTTGATGTCCTGGACTGTGGATAATGGCCACTTGTTTGGGGAGATGCACAGCTTCTATCTGGTTTAAAATTTGTTCTTTATATTTTATGTCCTTGCCTGCCGAGGTTAATAAGCCCCTGTGGCTATAAATGGCCCCATGGACGCGTGCGGTAGCGAAAGCGTACCAATTGTCAGTGTAAATATTTATGATTTTTCCCTCAGCCAAGCGTAGGGCTTGTGTTAAGGCTATAAGTTCAGCCTTTTGAGCAGAAGTTCCCTCAGGTAGACTGCTTACCCAGATGATTTGCTTGTCGTCTACTGTTGCCGCCGCCCCTGCCACCCTTTTACCTTCTATGAGGTAGGCGCTCCCATCCGTGAACCAAGTTAATTGGGCATTCGGCAAGGGTTGGTCCTGAAGGTTTCGTCGAATTCCAGTTTCTTCCGCTAGGATTTCTCGGCAGGTATGGATGACTGTTCCTTGAGCCGAGGTGTCGGGCAGCAGCGTGGCAGGGTTAAGAATGGCCGGCGGTCCAAATTGGACTCTGTCCTTGTCTAATAAAAGGCTCTGGTAGTGGGTCATGTGAGCGTTAGATAGCCACCGGTCAGGAGGTTGTCGAACTATGCTTTCCAGAGCATGGGGTGCAACGATTAGTAACTTTTGCCCCATAGTTAACTTATCAGAGTCCTTTACCTTTTCTTAACTACAATGGCCAGGATATGAGCTAGGTTTCTCTCTTGTTTCTTCCCTCTCTTTTTCTTTCCTTTGTTCTTTTTTCTCTTTTGTCTCCCTTTTATGATATACCTTTTTTGTCTTCTTAACTAAGTTTTGCAAAGAGAAATCTTGTAATCCTTCTAACCTTTGGAGTTGTTTTTTAATATCAGGTGCTGACTGACCAATGAAGGCCATAGCCATTGAGGCCCGCTGTTCCTCTGAAATAGGGTCAAACGGGGTAAACCGTCTAAATGCCTCCATGAGGAGCTCAAGGAACACTGAAGGGGGCTCAGTGGCTCCCTGCATAATTTCTCTTACCTTTGCCAAATTGGTGGGACGCCTTGTGGCCCCACGGAGGCCAGCCACTAGAGCCTGGCGATAGACTGTCAGTCGCTCCCTACCTTTTGCCGTATTGAAGTCCCAGTCAGGTCGGGAAAGAGGAAAAGCAGCCTCAATAAGGTTAGGGAGCTGAGTGGGCCGCCCATCAGGTCCGGGGACGCTTTTTCTGGCTTTTAACAGGATTGTCTCCCTTTCTTCTGTAGTAAAGAGGGTCTGCAGAAGCTGTTGGCAGTCGTTCCATGTTGGCTGGTGAGAGAACATCAAGGACTCCACCAGGCCGGTTAGGCGCTGGGGGTCCTCGGAGAAAGGGGGGTGATTAGTTTTCCAATTATGAAGATCAGTAGAGGAAAAGGGCCAGTATTGGAGCTGCTGCAAGGGGGGCAGCCCTTTTTTGGTAACTGGCGGTGGGGGCCCATATGCTCGTAGGGGCAGGGCCACAGTGGTGTATTAAAACCTGAGAGGGGGTTGGGCGGTCAGGGTGATGTCTGGGAATCCAGGGCCGAACCCAGGGGGTGGGTTTGTATCAAGTTTTGCCAGGTGACGATGTATGGCTGTTGGTCTGGATGACTTCCTGGTCCCTTCTGAAAAACAATATCTTTAACAGCAAGAACAGTTTTGAGATCAAATGTACCCTCAGGTGGCCATCCGACATTGAAAGTGGGTCATTCAGATGTACAAAATGTTCGCCAAGGACCCTTCCTAATTTCTACAGATAGGTCGCGACCTTTTCCCTTTACTTCAGTCCAATGTCCAAGAGTCAAATTTAAAGGAGTCGTCATATTCTGTCCCATCATCACCGGAAAAGTCAGCAATACCAGTAAGACTATAAAACACAGAACGAGTAAAACAAAAAGCGACTTACCAATTGTGGTCTTCCACAACAGCAGAAATGAGTCAGATGGGCGTTGGCCTCGGGGACATAAATGTACCCGGTCCATGCCCTTACAGTAGGAGACGATCAGGCGTCCCTGATCCTCCTCCGCCCTTAGGGCGTCCCCCAGGGCTGCAGCCTGTGATCCTCCAGGCACGTCTGCCGACCACAGTCCGGCTATTTTACAATAGTCCGAACAGCTGCTATACCAGAATCAGGCCTTTACTGAGAGAGGAAGACGAGTAACAGAACAATAGACAGACAAAGGTTTACCTCCAAGGCCAATGCTGTAGGAGCGGGACTGCCGTAAATATCCCGGACGAGCCCCCAAATTGTTAGGCCGACCGGCGCTATGCCGGGCCACCCAAAGTCCGGTCAGTTCACGACAGCCCCAAACAACCACAACAGTCGGTTCTTGATGCAAAGCACAAGAGGTTTTATTGCTGGCATGCCAGGGCCTCACTCACAGTCTTGCCAGACTTGCGAGCAGAAGCCCCCAGCAAGGGAGCCTTTGGCATTATAAAGCCTGGGAAGGAGGGGGGGGTTTGGGGGTCTGGAATGAGGAAGTCAGATAAGGGACTTTTTACAGTTTGGGTTGCAGCAGCCTTGAAACTGCTAACCGCTTACAAAAAAAAACATTTTACAAAACCACCTGCAAGATCATTTTGTAAACCGCTCATAAGAACATTTTGCAGAGGTCGCAACAAAGTCAGCTCAGGGAGGAAGGGTATCCGGTAGGGGGTTTTGGGTTGTTTACCATAAGAATTGCTCAAGCTTTTGTACAGAAGCAGAAAAAGCAAAAAGTTAAGTTTTAACAGAGTACAAACGAGATGGCGGATTTTTTTATTCTAACACTTTGACCACAGCTTTACAGTCCATTTCTTTAACATCTTCAAAATAATTCATCGACTGAAATTTATCTACCTCAAATTCCTTTCAATATGATATTGTTTTCGTGTACTCATTATCATTTGTTTCCATATATTTTTTTATTTCAGATTTAATTTTTTCAGTGGTTAAGAAGTCATTAAGAAGTAGGTTGTTCAGTTTCCATGTGTTTGTGTATTTTTGAGGCTGTTTCTTGACATTAATATTGAGTTTAATACCATCATGGTCAGAGAAGATGTTGTATATAGTTTCTATGCCTTTGAATCTATAAAGGCTGGATTTGTATCCTATCATATGGTTAATCTTTGAAAAGGTTCCATGCCAGGGTGAGAAAAATGTATATTTTTTGGACATAGGTTGGAAAGTTCTATAGATAT
Source organism: Tupaia tana (assembly GCA_026018925.1). Lineage (NCBI taxonomy): Eukaryota > Metazoa > Chordata > Mammalia > Scandentia > Tupaiidae > Tupaia > Tupaia tana. Next base: position 72,475,200 of record JAKSZU010000009.1, on the reverse strand, counting down.
CTGTCAAGTCCATTCGATATATAGTATCATTTACGTCCTGTATCTCTCTATTTTTTTGTCTAGAATATCTGTCTAAAGGAGATAATGGGATGTTGAGCTCCCCAACAATTTTAGTGCTGCTCCCTATCTCTCCTTTTAGCTCCAGCAGTCTTTCCTTCACATATTTGAGTGCGCCTGTATTGGGTGCATAGCTGTTAATAAGTTTTATGTCTTCTTGCTGAATTAACCCATTTGCTATTATATAATGCCCTTCTTTGTCTCTTCTTACAGTCTTTGTCTTGAAGCTTATTTTGTCTGAAATCAATATAGAAACTCCAGCCCTTTTTTGATTTCCATTTGCATGGAAAATCTTTTTCCAGCCGTTCACTTTTAGTCTATGTATGTCTTTATCCATAATGTGCATTTCTTGTAGGCAACAGATAAAGGGTTTCTGTGTTTTTTTTTTTTTTAATTCATTTGGTCATTCTGTGTCTCTTAATTGGAGAATTTAATCCACTAACATTCAATATTATTATTGATATTTCTGGACCTGTTCCTATCATTAAGTAAACCATTTTTTTGGTTGTTATTTGTTCTCTTATAACAGTCCATCTGACTTTTTAGTTTTCCTGGTATAGCACTCCCTTCAGAACCTCTTGAAAAGCTGGTCAAAAAAAAAAAAAAAAAGCTGGTCTAGAGTTCGTAAATTCTTTCAGGTGTTTACTCGAGAATGTTTTTATCTTTTTTTTCCCATATGAAAGATAATCTTGTCGGGTATAGTATTCTTGGTTGAAATTGTTTTTCATTCAGCACTTTGACTATATGTCCCCATTCTTTCCTTGCCTGCATTGTTTGTGATGATAGGTCCAATGTTAGCCTGATGGGATGACCTTTGTAAGTAACCTGACATTTTCCTATTGCCAATTTTAGTATCTTGTCTTTGTTGTTTTTGCCAATCTGGCTATGATGTGTCTTGGAGATCTTCTTGGGTTGATTCTATGTGGGGTCCTATGTATTTCTTGTGTCTGGATATTTGAACACCTTTCTAGGTTTGGAAAGTTTTCCTCCAGAATTTCATGAAATAAATTATCAATGCCCTTATTATTTTTGTCCTCCTCTGGGATACCAATTATCCGGATATTGGGGTGCTTGATGGTGTCCAGTATTCCTCATATTATCTTCATTTTTCTTGGTTGTTTTCTCAATCTTCTTGATACTTTTCTCTAGGTCAGTGTTTTTATCTTCTACATTTGAGATTCGATCTTCTGCATGATCTAATCTACTTTAATACTTTCGATGGAGGTTTTAATTTCCTGTATCACATTCTTCAACCCTAACAGTTCCATCTGATTCTTTTTTAAGGTGTCTATTTCTTCTTTCAAATCGTGAAAGGATTTCCTCATCTCCTGGAGCTCATTGTTTCTTTTCTCTTCCATCTGAATTAGTTTGGTCACTACAGATATTCTGAATTGCTTATTCGGCATGTCCATGATGTCCATTATGTTGTCTGTGGGTGATGTGGGATTGACCTTTTCCCCTGGGGGAGAGACATTTTGTTGGTTGCTCATGTTTCTTGTGTCTCTACAATTGTTCCTAGTCATCTGGTGGTGTATATGTTTCTTTCTAAAGTATTCAAGGTACCTTTGAGTGTTCAAAGGTGTGCAGGAGTAGAATTTGCGATATCTCTTCTGGTCTGACTCCCTGTTGCTAAGCAGTTTCCTGCACTGTTGTCACAGGTCCTGGGTGACCAAAAGTTCTCCCTGTTTCTAGAGTAGTGAATCTTTGACTGAGCTAATGAGCCTCACCTCAGGAGCAAATAAAAGATTGCACGACACGCTACTCAAAACACAGAAGTTCTGAGAGTCCAAAGGCGAGTGTGTGGGAGGAATGAGCCATGGGTCCCAGCCATTAAGGCCTGCAGCCACAGGTATCCTGGTGTCTGGTAATGTTCAAAGTCTCATTTTTTAAGGCTGAGTAGTATTCCATAGGGTATATGTGCAACACTTTTTCAATCCATTCATCTTTTCTTGAAATTTTTATCTATGTGACTCAGTTTTCTATGCTGTATGAAATAAATGTGATACTACATGTAAGATAATTTAGAACAGAGACTGACACAGAATAAACTGTCAATAAGTGTTAATTCTGCTAGTTAAAGTTGAAAAAGAGTTTAAGCTATGGTTCCTTCCCAAAGGTAGTTAGTCTACCTAAGAAGATATGTCATGTCATGAATTACTCAGTATCAGAGAATATATATTAATTAACGTTTTGATACAAATAGTGGTAGAGACATTGGGAATCAATAATAAAGAAGATAAATGTGAACTAGACTTTTTTCTAGACCTCATGAACAGAAGTCTTTGAATATCTAGTGAGCAATGAGGGGAACTGATGATTGAGATGGAAAAATAGCTTGGATAGCTTAGTGGCAGGAATAACATAGTTTGTATTGAGGAGGCCTGATTGCATTTAAAAAAAGATACTTGAAGAAGTTACCAATAACAAAGTCAGAAATAAAGTTGGGATCAAATTATGGATAATTTTAAGTGCAAGTCTAAGGAATTCATGTTATCGTGTCTTTACTTGAGCCATATTTATAATCTGTGTTGCAGCTATTTGTGCACACTTACTTTAGTTTAAACTCAAAAGTAGCAAGAACTGTACAAATTTTATTTCTTTATCCCCATTTTTCCCTCTTACACTGCTCCATCCCACACATTCTCTTTCTCTCTCTCCGTAACAAACATACACACACATACACCATAGTGCCTAGCATTATGTCTTTCACTGGGTGTTGAATAGATATTGAATGTATGAAAGAATCAGCTAATCAATTTCTCAAATGATTAAGTGATCAGCAAGGAATCACTGAAGTTTTATTATTATTATTATTAAGACTATGACTTAATATGAGTACTGTTTTTGAAAGATTTATCTAGTGTTATTTTATGGGTTTGGCAAGAGATGGTGATTCTAAAGTCAGGCAAACTAACGAAGATAGCAACTAGTAACTATTTAAAACTACACTCACAATTTTATTGCACACATTCACATAAGAAAATTTACAATTATTGAGGGACCAGCAGTTGGCATGATGGCTATGTTTCTGGACTCCCACATAGTTGACCGCAGTTTGAGTCCCAGACCCAGTGGCTTAAAACTCACGCTGGGCATGTGTGTGTGCATGCTTAAGATCCCAAGAGGAGAATGGAGGAGAAGGGATTGCGGTGTGGCCATCCACCCTGGGGGGTGGGTGATTTCCTACAAGAAAATTTACAATTATTAAAAATAGCATTTTAGAAATGAATCTATTTATTTGACCTTCCATTGAGACAGAGAGGGAGGTAGTCTGTACATGCACAGGATTTACAACACTGGTATGTGGGAATTATTCAGTTCTCCCTGTGAGGATTCTGACAATATTATGGTAAAGATAAAAGCATAAAAAACTACCAAATTAAGTATTTTCTATAATTAATTAACTGTATTCTTTAATGCCTTATCTCAACTCATGGCTAAAAATGCATAAAACAACTATGTGTTTCCTTCTTTATTAAAACTTTTTTAAAAGAGTTCCCAGAGTCTTCTTACTACCAAAGAGATTGTCTAAGAATGAGAACAACACAAAAAGAACATTATAACTTACCAGGAATAAACTTGGATGTTGACTCTGAAAGCTTCTTAGATATCATATTCTAGATTATTTTTTCACACACAACTGCCGTGATCCTCTAACTGTGTAGTGTAACTTGCAACTGTGCTGCAGAAGGTACCCCTCAAATCCTATCCACTGAGTCACAGAAAGGAATTTCTGTGTATAGGTCACTAGAAATTCACAGAACATGACTGTGACCATACGGATTCATGGAATTCCTACAGAATGTGATGTTAAAAAGATTTGAAACCTAATAACAAGCAATGATTGCTAAATGGATGTAGTCTCTTTGCTTTAGAGAAAACAGTCAAATTTGTAAGGGAAAAAGATTGACCAATTTATAATTAAATGTGACAAAACCAATGCACACTCCTTATCATTTCGGAAATTTGAAATCACAAGAAGCAATCCATGTATAGGTAATGTATGTGGAAGTAATGTGGTAAGCGCTAATGTGATGATTTCCTAAAAACCTGAATAAAAGTTATAGATGTAAAAATTCTCCCGGACTGCTCAAACACCTGTGTCAACATTATTATTATTATTATTATCATTATTATTATTATTTGGAGAGGTTTTTGCTATAGGGTGCATGCACTCGCCACAGAGACAGAGAGACAGAAAGCGATAAATCACCCCCCAGGGGGGATGGCCACGTCGCAATCCCTTTTCCTTCATTCTCTTCTCGGGATCTTGGGCACACACACACACGCGCCCAGCAAGAGTTTAAGCCACCGGGTCCGGGACTCAAACTGCAGTCGACTACATGGGAGTCCAGCAACATAGCCATTACGATAACTGCTGGTCCCTCAACATTATTTTTCTCAGGGTTAGGGCTCAAAAACATCTTTTTATTAAATGATTCAGGCAGACTTGCACTCTTTAAAAGAGTTATTGTCTGTATGGGGAGCATATCACATGGGGAACTTACTGCAACTACATACACTCTTCTCTGGATATTGATCTATCACACCCATACACCAGAAATGCATCAAAATGCCTACTCTCCCAGCTCTAATAATTGCTCTAATGAGCCAGTGTTACAGTTAGGAAAGAATCATGTTTATCTGATCTATTGTGACTGAAGGGAAAAGGTTGAGAACTACAGTTATTAGACAAAGTTAATTAATAATACATTAATCTTAAAAGTATTTTAATTTCTTTAAAGTGGCCTCTCTATACTGGCATATATCTGATTATATTTCATTTCTAGATCAGAATTTGAACCGGGAAAAATGAGAATTTTTATGCTTATTTTTCTTTTACAACATCTCTTTGCTTTTAAGTACAAAACCTCGTCTTAACAATAGATTGGATATATTTGTTTGTAGGAAAGTACCTTTCTACCTCCATTCCCACTCAATATTCCCATTTTAGAGGGAAAAATGTGAGTTTCCTTGTTTTTCTTTTGTAAATTTTTATTAGTTTAGGGGAATTGGTTTTTAATCACTTGCTGTTCTTAGATCTTTGTAGCTACCAAGAGATTTTGAAAATTTTCATGGCTTCATGTCTGGTCTTTAATTTAAATTAGTTTAAGCCTCTTAAGCAATATGAATATTTTGGAAGCTGCTACAATCTTATATATTTTTCAGAACAAGATACAACAATTTAGTAATGAACACAGGTAGAAGAGATAACTAATCTTCCTTTTCCCTGAATATATGATGTTTATTATGTCAATTTTAATTACCATGCAATCTAATGGATTTAAGGCTTATATCTTCACATCACAAACATGAACATATTTCATATTCTTATTGTACATCAAAGTTTGTACTTGGTTATACATATACACATAAATTATTCACACATCTTAACCTTGCTATTTCCTCCTTTCAAACTAACATAATTTTACCATGAAAGCAGCTTTTTAACAAATGGCATAAGAAATACAGAAAGTCACAAAAAAAAAAAAAAAAAAAAAACACCTTTTTTCTCATTACCACTTCAAGAAGCATAAAAAAATGAAACTTTTGTACATAATTTAATTGTAGAATGTCACCAGTTTATAATATTTAACATCATTGGCTGTTTCTTTTTTTGTTTGTTTTTGAGAGGTTTTTGCTATAGGGCACATGCGCTCACCAGAAAAACAGAGACAGACAGACAGAAAGCGAGAAATCACCCCCCAGGGGGGATGGCCACACTGCAATCCCTTCTCCATTCTCCTCTCGGGATCTTGGGCATACATGCACATGCACCTGGCATGAGTTTAAGCTACTGGGTCCAGGACTCGAACCGTGGTCAACCACATGGGAGTCCAGCGACACAACCATTATGCCAACTGCTGGTCCCTCATATAGCTGTTTCTTAAAGTGCTGCATAGGTTGTTATTTTTAAAATAAAATAAACAGAATAGGACTTTTAAAAGTTGCTTAATTTTGAAAAAGGGCCAATATTTCTTCTCTATGCTGCAATCAAAAAAATTTTGGCTTTTTAGATAAAACTCAATAAACATAGATGTTATACCATTAAAAAAAATCCAGAGCAAAAAATGAAATTGTTCAAGTACTGGCTGGGGCAGTCATTCCAGACAGGTGAATTTAATGGACCATCAATTTGGTAGACTGTGAACCTTTTTTTTTTTTTTTTTTTGAGAGTTTTTTGCTATAAGGTACACGTGCTAACCAGAAACACAGATTGAGAGAGAAAAAGAAAGTGAGAAACTAACCCCAAGGGGATGGCTATACTGCAATCCCTTCTCCATCATTGTGCATTGTGCTCTCAAGATTTTGGTCATGCACGCACATGTGTTCAACATGATTTTCAAGTCACTGGGACTGGGACTCAAACATTGGTTGACCATGTGGGAGTCCACTACATTAACCACTATGCCCCGTGCTAGCCTCAGAATTGCAAACTTTAAAGAGTGGCTAAGGGGGGATTTTTCATTTTTAATAATTTACTATTCATAGTAACTATTGTAAAGCACAAGTGTACAAAATTAAGTGATAAGGTAGGGCAGTGTTACTAGATTTATCTTTAAAACAAGTGGGTAAAATATAAGTGAATTTCAAAGTAAAAGAGAGTATCTCATGCATATTTTGACTTCACACAACAAACTCTAGGACACAGTAATGGAAATGTTCAAAAAGTAACCATATCTAAAAGATAAAGATATTGAAATATCATGTTCCATACTAGACTACTAAAATAACAGAACTCTTTATAGAGTATGAATTCTGCAAAGCACATTTTTAATCTTAATGAATAGGAGAAGTGGGATGCAAATATAATCCTCTGTATTCAAGGCTGAAGTCTTTAATATGTTAAATAAATAGGTTATTTTGTGAATTTCTCACACCTACCTCTGCCTCAAAATTTAAAATTCCAAAAAGGTTTGTTAGCTATTTTATTTAAATATTTTCTGTTTGACAAAAGTGAAGGTCACTCAAAATTTAATGCTGCTAACAAAATTGAAACTCACACAGATGGCACTAAACAAAACCATCTTGATGCAAAAAATAGAAAAACTTAACTACACTGTCTAAAAGCATTTTTTGTTTCACAGCTAATGGAAGTAAGGATGAAATTTACTACATTTCTGTTGTACACACACTTACAAAGTGCTACTTTTTTTAAAGCCACAGGATGTATGCACTTACTGGAGGCAGAGACAGAGACAGAGGGAAAGTGAGAGATAATCCCTCAGGAGAGATGGCCATGCCACAATCCCTTCTCCTCCATTTTTCTGTTGGGATTTTGGGCACACACATGCATACACACCCAGAGTGTTTTTCAAGCTGCAGGGTCTGGGACTTTAACTGTGGAGTTAGCTCTGTGGGATGCAGCACCTTAACCTGCTGGCCCCCAAGCTGCTAATGTTTTGTTGTTTGTTGTTGTTGTTGTTAGAAGGAGAGATTTTTGCTATAAGGCACGTGTGCTTGCTGGAAAATGAGAGAGAGAAAGAGAGAGAGAGAGAGAGAGAGAAAGTGAGAAATCACCCCCTGGGGATGGCCACATCACAATCCCTTCTCCTCCATTCTCCTCTTGGAATTTTGGTCATGTATGCACATGCACCTGGTGGGAGTTTGAAGCTGCTGAGTCCAAGACCCAAACCGTTGTCAGCCATGTGGGAGTCCAGCAATGTAACCATTACACCATCTACTGGTCCCCAAACTGCTAGTTTTAAATGGAGCATTTTAAGCAGAAAAACACGTGTGTGTGTGTGTGTGTGTGTGTGTGTGTGTGTTTATACCATGGTGGGCATAAGAGTGTGATATCTATGCAGTGAACATTCATATAAAAAAAATAAGAAAAAACTAAAAAGATTCTAAAATAACTTGGACAAAAAAAAGTCCCTCAAATTTTGTGCCACCTTTTGGAAACAAAATAATCTAAATTCTTAGAATTACACATCCCCAAAAGTCTATATTTAACAATACGATCAAAAAACTTCAAAACATTATAAGATGAGAGGCTATTAATTCTAATCTCTGTAATCTTTCTAATTTCTCTAAACAGGGATAGCTAGCTTCAGAATTCTACAAAAAGATCATTTCTAAGGTTAACTTGTATCTAGAACCAGTTCTGAACAAGGCAAGGAAGATGAGGTGTGGGGGTGGGCAGAGCTGTCTGTATTGCTTTTAAAAATACCTTCCTTTGGGGTCCAGCAGGTGGTGTAATGGTTAAGAGTTCTGGACTCCCACATGGCCAAATGTGGTTTGAGTCCTAGACCTGGTGGCTTGTTTTTCACTTTCCCTCTCTCTCCCACTCTGTACCTCTCTGGTCAAATTAAAATAAATAACCTTACTTACAGGTTAAATAAAATCATTCTTTAAAAGATTAAAATATTTTACTTTAAATTTCTCAGTGTTGTATATTTTTATTATTTCTTATTCACATTTAAATTTTGTACATCTCTATAGCACAAAATATGATTTTTAATGTATGCATAAAGTACATGACAATCAAACCAAAGATGTTATCATATACATCACTTTCAGTGGAGAACTTTACACTCTTAGGTCAGTTAGGTATGCTTCCTTGAGCCCCTCTCAACCACTCTCTACTACCCACACCTCCCCAGATAGTCTCTGGTATTTACACTCATCTTCCCTACTATTATATTTTTGGATCTTTTCATTTCTGCCATAGAATGCAGATATTTGGTATATATTAAGTGAAGATATACAGTATTTGTCTTTCATAGTCTGGCTTATTTTGCTTAGCATCAAATTTTCTGTATTCATCCACTTTCCACCAGATGACAGGTCTCATTGTTCTTTATGGTTGAGTAATATTGAGTAATATTATACCTGTGCCACATTTTTCCAATCCAGTCATACAATCTTGGGCATTTGAACTCATTCCATGTCTTAGCTGTTGTGAATAGTGCTGCAGTAAGCATGGATGTACAAGTGTCTTTCCAACTGAGCATTTTCCTATCCTTTGGGTAAGTACTAAGGAATGAAATTACTAGGTCATATGGTAGTTCAATTTGTAGGTTTTTGAGGAACCTCCATACTCTTTATCCAATTTACATTCCCACCAACAGTATAAGAGAGTTCCCTTTCATAGCCTTGCTAACACTTGTCATTTTCATTTTCTTGATCAAAGTCATTCTTGTTGGGGTTAAGTGGTATCACACTGTGGTTTTGATTTGCATTTCTCTTATGATTAGAGATGTTGAACATTTTTTCACATACATTTTGTCCATTTGTTTGTGTTCCTTATAGAGTTGTCTGTTCAACCCATTTGCCATTTTTTTATTTGATTATTCTTTTTTTTGCAAGTTAATTACTTCAGTTGCCTAGGTATCCTGGTTATCAATCCCTTGTCTAAAGTATAACTTGCAAATATTTTCTCCCATTCTGAGGGTTGTCTCTTCACTCTAAAATTGCTTATTTTGCTTTTCAGAATCATTTTAGTTTGATTTTATTCCACTTATCTATTTTCAGAAATGTTGTCTGTGCTTTGGGGGTCTTATGTAAGAAATATGTGGCTATTTTGAGGACCAGCAGATAGTATAATTGTGATGTCATTGAACTTCCATATAGCCGACCACAGTTCAAATTCTGGACCCAGTGGCTTAAAACTCACACCATGCATGCATACCCAAAATCCCAACAGAAGAATAGAGGAGAAAGAATTGTGGCATGGCCATCACACTGAGGGGTGATTTCTCACTTTCTTTATCTGTCTTCCCAGTGAGTGCATGTGCCCTATAGCAAAAATGACTCTCTAAAAGAAAAAGAAAAGAAGAAGAAGAAATCTTTGGCTATTTCAACAAGACACTAGCAAATAGAATCCAACAGCACATTTAAGAGATTATACACCATGACCAGGTAGACTTTAAACCAAGGATGCAAGGATGGTTCAACATATGCAAAACAATAAATGCAATACATCACATTAACAAAAGGAAAGATAAAAACCATATGATCATATCAATTTAAGTATGAAAAGCATTTGATAAAGTACTGAATATCCCTTCATGATTAAACTCTCAGCATAATTGCAATATAAGGGACATTACTCAACACAATAAAAGCCATATATTATAGACCCATAGCTAACATCACACTGAATTGGGGAAAAGCTGAAAACTTTCCTGCTAAAAAGTGAAAACAGAAAATTCTTTCTACTTTCACCTTTCCTTTTCATAGTATCACAGGTTCTGGCAAACACAGACAAGAGAGGAAAAAAAAATACATTTTAATCATAAAAGAAGAAATGAAATTGTAACAGCCCCCATATAGTCTCAGGTATCTAGACTTGCTGTCTGTGCTATTATATTTTCCAGTCTTTCAGTTTCTACAATAAAATGCAAACATTCAGTATATATTTATCGAGGATATACAAATACATTTGTAATGACAAAATCCTTCAGTAGTATAGGTTAACCTAAATTTGTATATAGAGGAAAATGAGTTTTTATATTCAGTAAAATTTTATATATCTCTTGACTCGCTACATTTATTGTACTGCAATTGAATATATGTTATTACTAGTGACTTATGTAGCTTTAAAGTTAGAAGTAATGTAACAGCTGAAATGTTTTCTCATTAGCCACGCAAAAGTTATTGAACAGCCATTATCTTACACTCTGCTAATAGAAAAATGACTAGATAATACCTTTGTCTTCATAGAATTTAATCTCCAGTGAGGAAATTTGGATCTCAAGTAAATGAAAGAGAAAACCTTCTCTTCCTTTATACTGTCTCCCTGGTATTCATTGGATTTTGAAGAATTGGGGCTTGCACACATGCTCCTGACTTTTTTTTCAAGACACTGGGTCCAAAACTCAAACCACACAGTCAGCCATCTGAGATGCACCTGCCTTAACCACAAGGCCACCAGGTGGTCCCGAAGCACATTTTTTGAAGATGTTTTTCCTTCAATGAGCCTGGGTCTATATGCTTGTGAGAAAATATCATCTAAAGAAAACATAATAATGATATGCAGTGTCAAAACAGAAGTATTAAATTTACTTATACACACAGCCTCCTCTATATGATCAAAAGAGTAATGTAGTAAAATAGTTTAAAATTATATGACAAGCTGGTGATAAGTTAAAAGTAATTGTCTACATTTTAGACTGCTTTAGTGTTTATAACCTAGGGGGCCAGTAGGTAGCATAGAAATTAAGCTGCTGGATGCCCAAATAGTTGCCCA
>JAKSZU010000009.1:72428295-72463849 GCA_026018925.1 Tupaia tana | reverse complement strand
AGACAACCAACCTGGGGTCCAAGGAGGAGAAACGGTGGGGATGCGTGGAGATTCGGAAAGGTCGGGCCTGCAGCCTGAGTCCGCCTGGTGCCCGGAACTGCTGGCCGGCTCGATCCGGATTGCGGGTGGGGTGGGGTGGGAGTTCGCCTTAAAGTCCCAGACAACCAACCTGGGGTCCAAGGAGGAGAAACGGTGGGGATGCGTGGAGATTCGGAAAGGTCGGGCCTGCAGCCTGAGTCCGCCTGGTGCCCGGAACTGCTGGCCGGCTCGATCCGGATTGCGGGTGGGGTGGGGTGGGAGTTCGCCTTAAAGTCCCAGACAACCAACCTGGGGTCCAAGGAGGAGAAACGGTGGGGATGCGTGGAGATTCGGAAAGGTCGGGCCTGCAGCCTGAGTCCGCCTGGTGCCCGGAACTGCTGGCCGGCTCGATCCGGATTGCGGGTGGGGTGGGGTGGGAGTTCGCCTTAAAGTCCCAGACAACCAACCTGGGGTCCAAGGAGGAGAAACGGTGGGGATGCGTGGAGATTCGGAAAGGTCGGGCCTGCAGCCTGAGTCCGCCTGGTGCCCGGAACTGCTGGCCGGCTCGATCCGGATTGCGGGTGGGGTGGGGTGGGAGTTCGCCTTAAAGTCCCAGACAACCAACCTGGGGTCCAAGGAGGAGAAACGGTGGGGATGCGTGGAGATTCGGAAAGGTCGGGCCTGCAGCCTGAGTCCGCCTGGTGCCCGGAACTGCTGGCCGGCTCGATCCGGATTGCGGGTGGGGTGGGGTGGGAGTTCGCCTTAAAGTCCCAGACAACCAACCTGGGGTCCAAGGAGGAGAAACGGTGGGGATGCGTGGAGATTCGGAAAGGTCGGGCCTGCAGCCTGAGTCCGCCTGGTGCCCGGAACTGCTGGCCGGCTCGATCCGGATTGCGGGTGGGGTGGGGTGGGAGTTCGCCTTAAAGTCCCAGACAACCAACCTGGGGTCCAAGGAGGAGAAACGGTGGGGATGCGTGGAGATTCGGAAAGGTCGGGCCTGCAGCCTGAGTCCGCCTGGTGCCCGGAACTGCTGGCCGGCTCGATCCGGATTGCGGGTGGGGTGGGGTGGGAGTTCGCCTTAAAGTCCCAGACAACCAACCTGGGGTCCAAGGAGGAGAAACGGTGGGGATGCGTGGAGATTCGGAAAGGTCGGGCCTGCAGCCTGAGTCCGCCTGGTGCCCGGAACTGCTGGCCGGCTCGATCCGGATTGCGGGTGGGGTGGGGTGGGAGTTCGCCTTAAAGTCCCAGACAACCAACCTGGGGTCCAAGGAGGAGAAACGGTGGGGATGCGTGGAGATTCGGAAAGGTCGGGCCTGCAGCCTGAGTCCGCCTGGTGCCCGGAACTGCTGGCCGGCTCGATCCGGATTGCGGGTGGGGTGGGGTGGGAGTTCGCCTTAAAGTCCCAGACAACCAACCTGGGGTCCAAGGAGGAGAAACGGTGGGGATGCGTGGAGATTCGGAAAGGTCGGGCCTGCAGCCTGAGTCCGCCTGGTGCCCGGAACTGCTGGCCGGCTCGATCCGGATTGCGGGTGGGGTGGGGTGGGAGTTCGCCTTAAAGTCCCAGACAACCAACCTGGGGTCCAAGGAGGAGAAACGGTGGGGATGCGTGGAGATTCGGAAAGGTCGGGCCTGCAGCCTGAGTCCGCCTGGTGCCCGGAACTGCTGGCCGGCTCGATCCGGATTGCGGGTGGGGTGGGGTGGGAGTTCGCCTTAAAGTCCCAGACAACCAACCTGGGGTCCAAGGAGGAGAAACGGTGGGGATGCGTGGAGATTCGGAAAGGTCGGGCCTGCAGCCTGAGTCCGCCTGGTGCCCGGAACTGCTGGCCGGCTCGATCCGGATTGCGGGTGGGGGGGTGGGGTGGGAGTTCGCCTTAAAGTCCCAGACAACCAACCTGGGGTCCAAGGAGGAGAAACGGTGGGGATGCGTGGAGATTCGGAAAGGTCGGGCCTGCAGCCTGAGTCCGCCTGGTGCCCGGAACTGCTGGCCGGCTCGATCCGGATTGCGGGTGGGGTGGGGTGGGAGTTCGCCTTAAAGTCCCAGACAACCAACCTGGGGTCCAAGGAGGAGAAACGGTGGGGATGCGTGGAGATTCGGAAAGGTCGGGCCTGCAGCCTGAGTCCGCCTGGTGCCCCTAAAAATTTTTTTATATACATTCAATCACATTGTTTAGCTTACAATGTGACCATTTCAATATATGAACATTTCTCCATAGTCCCATTGATCAAAATATCTTCAACCGATAACACCACACCTCCCCATCCCGTCAATGCTCTATCTCTGTATCCCTTATCCAAATGTCCTTCCTTAGGCCCCACTCCTCCACACACACCACATCTGGCATTCACACCCATCTCTTGCGTTGTACAACCTTTAGTCAATCAGTTTCAGTCATAGACTGCAGACACTCGGTATATATTAATTGGCGACATACTATGTCTCTCCTTCATATCCTGGCTTGCCTCATGCAGCAGTAAATCTTCCATATTCTTCCACTTTCTGTCAAAAGCCAGGGTTTTGTTGGTTTTTATGGCTGAATAGTATTCCATAGAGTATATGTGCCACAGTTTTTCAATTCATTCATCTGTAGGGGGGCATTTGGGTTGGTTCCATGTCTTAGCAATCGTGAACAGTGCCGCAATAATGTGCAAGCAATTTTCCAATGAAGAATTCTTCTGTCCTTTGGGTAGATACCGAGGAGTGAGATTGCTGGATCATATGGTAGATCTATTTGTAGATTTTTGAGGAATCTCCAAATTATTCTCCACAGTGGCTGGACCAATTTACATTCCCACCAACAGTGTAAAAGAGTTCCCCTTTCACCACACCCTCACCAACACTAATCATTTTTTGTTTTTATAATCTTAGACATTCTGACTGGGGTTAGGTGGTATTTCGTTGTTGTTTTTAATCTGCATTTCCCTTAGGAAGAGGGATGTTGAGCATTTTTTTCATATGCCTTTTGGCTATTCATATGTCATCTTTAGAGAGTTTCTTTTTCAACTCATTCTCCCATCTTTTAATAGGATTGATCATCTTTTTACCAAACAGCTGCTTGAGTTCCTTGTGTATTCTGGTTATTAGTCCCTTATCTGATGCATAATTTACAAAAATATTTTCCCATTCTGATGGCTGTCATTCAGACTAATTACTGTGTCTTTTGTAGATTTTTGAGGAATCTCCAAATTGTTCTTCAAAGTGGCTAGACCAATTTACATTACCAGCAGCAGTGTCAGAGGGTTCCCCTTTCACAACATCCCCACCAGCACCTATCCTTTGTCATTTTTGTTTTAATCTTAGTCATTCTAACTGAGGTTAGGTGGTATCTCGTTGTTTTGATCTGCATTTCCCTTACAATGAGGGGTGTTGAGAATATTTTCATATGTCTTTTAGCTATTCCTTTGTCATCTTTAGAGTAGTTTTTTCAACTTATTCTCCCATCTTTTAATAAGATTGATCATCATTTTTCAGAACAGCTGCTTGAGTTCCTTATGAATTGTGGTTATCATTCCCTCATCTGGCTCACAGTTTAAAAAAAAGTGTTCCCATTGTGAGGGATGTCTATTCACACTAATTACTGTGTCTTTTACCATGCAGAAACTTCTTAGCCTGATGTAATCCCACTTGTCTATTTTGGGGATTATGGAATGTGCTTTGAGGGTCTTATTTAAGAAATCTTTGCCTACCCCAATTTCTCACAGAGTTTCCCCAGTGTTTTCCAGGAGCAGTTTTATAGTTTGAGGTCTTAGATTTAGATCTTTGATCCACCTCAGCTTGATCTTTGTCAGAGGTGAGAGGTAGGGGTTCAGATTCATCTTTCTACAAGTGGAAATCCAGTTTTTCCAGCACCATTTGCTGAAGAGGTTTCCCTTTTTTCACTGGATTGACTGGTACCCCTTGTCAAAAATCAGTTGACTGTATGTTTGGGAATTTATTTCTGGGGACTCTATTCTGTTCCATTGGTCCACGTGTCCGTTTCTGTGCCAGTACCATGCTGTTTTGATTACCACAGCTTTGTAGTATATTTTTGGGTCAGGGAGTGAGATGCCGCCCACTCCACTCTTCTTGTGCAGAATTGCTTTGGCAATATGGGGTCTTTTATGATTCCAGACAAACTTTATGATTATCTTTCCTAGATCTGTGAACAATGTGTCTGGTACTTTGATTGGCATTGCATTAAATATGTATAATAATTTGGCTAGGATTGTCATTTTGATTATATTAATTCTTCCAATCTAGGAACATGGGATATCCTTCCACGTTTCTGTATCATTTTCCATTTCTCATTTTATCTTCTCATAGTTTTCCTTGTGGAGGTCTTTAACTTCTTTGGTTAGATTTATCCCTAAATATCTTATACATTTTGTGGCTATGGTAAATGGAATAACGTTTTTCAGTTCTATTTCAGTCTGTTGTTTGTATATAGAAATGCTATAGATTTCTGGATATTAATTTTGTATCCTGCAACTTTACTGTATTCATGTATTATTTCCAGAATTTTTTTCATGGAAACCAATGGGTCTTCTATGTATACAATCATGTCATCTGCAAATAGAGAGAGTTTCGTCTCTTCTTTTCCTATTTTAATGCTTTTTATTTTTCCCTCTTTTCTGATTGCGTTGCTGAGAACTTCCAGTACTGTATTGAAGAGTAGTGGTGAAAGTGGGCATGCTTGTCTTGTACCCGATTTTAGTGGAAAAGCTTTCAACTTTTCCCCGTTGAGGATGATGTTCACTATGGGATTTTCTCAGATAGCTTTTATTGTGTTGAGAAATGACAGTTCTAGGCCTACTTTGCTGAGAGTCTTGATCATGAAGGAATGTTGTATCTTGTCAAATGCTTTTTCTGCATCAATTGTTATGTCCATATGGTTTTTTCTTTCTTCTTGTTAATATGGTGTATTACATTTATGGTTTTGCGTATGATGAACCAACCTTGCATTCCTGGAATAAAGCTTCCTGATCATGATGTATAATCTTTTTTATAAGTTGTTGGATATGATTTGTTAGTATCTTGTTGAGAATCTTTGCATCTATATTCATCAGGGATATTGGTTTATAGCTTTCGTTCCTAGTCCTGTCATGATCTGTTTTAAGGACAAGGGTGACAGAGGCTTCATAGAATGAATTAGGGAGAGATTCACCCTTTTGGATCTTTAGAAATAACTTGAGCAGAATGGGGGTTTACTCTTCTTTGAAAGTTTTGTACAATTCAGAGGTGAATCCATCAGGGCCAGGGCTTTTCTTAGTTGGGAAGTTTTTTATTACTGATTCAATCTCCTGGCTTGTTATGGGCCTATTCAGACTATCTGTATCTTCTTTGCTCAATATAAGTAGATTATATGTGTCCAGGAATTTGTCCATCTCATCCAGATTATCTTGTTTCTTGGCATATAGATGTTCATAGTATCCTCTAATAATGTTTTGTATTTCTACTATATCTGTTGTTATTGTTCCTGCTTCATTACAGATCTGATATACCTGGTTTTTTTCTCTCTTCTTCTTAATAAATCTCACTAGTAGTATATCAATTTTGTTTATCTTTTCAAAGAACCAGCTTTTACTTTCATTTATTTTCTGTATAATTCATTTATTTTCTATTCCATTAATTTCTGCTCATGTCTTTATTATTTCCTTTCTCCTGGAGTTTTTTGGATCTTTTCGCTGTTGCTTTTCCAATTCTCTGAGGCATGATGTTAGGTGATCCATTTGCCTTCTTTCCATCTTCCTCTTATGTGCACTAATTGCTATGAACTTCCCTCTCATGACTGCCTTAGCAGTGTCCCAAAGATTATGAAAATTCATGTCCTCATTGTTATTGGCTTCCATGAATCTTTTGATTTCTCTCTTCATTTCTTCAGTAGTTGTGGAGTCATTCAGGAGTAGGTTATTTTGTTTCTATGTATTTGAGTATTATTGAGGATTTCTCTTGAAATTAAACTCAAGTTTAATTCCATCATGGTCAGAGAAGATGACCATATAGTTTCTATGCCTGTGAATCTGTAGAGGCTTGCTTTGTGTCCTATGATGTGGTCAATCTTTGAGAAGCTTCCATGTAGTGGTGAGAAAAAAGTGTATCTCGTGGTTTTTGTATGGAAATTTCTATAGATGTCTGTTAAGTCCATTTGATTTATGTTATAATTTAGATTTTTTATCTCTTTACATTTTTTTTTATCTAGGTGATCTGTCCAGAGGGGTTAGTGCAGCATTAAGGTCTCCAACAATTAGTGTGTTACAGTCTATATCCTTTACTAGATCTAACACTCTTTCCTTCACATATTTGGGTGCTCCTGTGTTAGGCGCATAGTTATTAATAAGCATTACATCTTCTTGATCAATTGACCCTTTTACTACAATATAGTGCCCTTCTTTGTCTCTTTGAACAGTTTTTGTTTTAAAGGCTATTTTGTCAGAAATTAGTATTGTGACACCAGCTCTTTTTTGGTTCCCATTTGCAGGGAAAACTCTTTTCCAACCCTTCACTTTCAGTCTAGGTATGTCTTTTTCCATGAAGTCGGTTTCCTGTAGGCAACAGAAAGAGTGTTTCTGTTTTTTAATCCATTCAGCCAGTCTGTGTCTCTTGATTGGAGAATTTAATCCATTAACATTCAATGTTATTATCAATGGGACTGGACTTGTCCTGAGGTTTAAGTTGGCCATTGTCTTAGTCGCCTTTTATTCCTTTTTTTTTTTTTTCTGGATATTACTTCTTTAGTTTTCCTGGAACAGTACTTTCTTCAGGGTTTCTTGGAGAACTGGCCTGGTGTTGGCAAATTCTTTCAGGTTTTCTTTGAGAAGATTTTAATCTTTTTTCCCATATGAGGGATAATCTTGCAGGATATAATAATCTTGGTTGAAATTGTTTCTCTCTTAACACTTTCAATACATCTTCCCATTCTTTTCTTGCTTGCATTGTTTCTGTTGAGAAGTCCGGTGTTAGACTGATGGGGTGACCTTTGTAATTCACTTGTTGTTTATCTCTTGTCAGTTTTAGCATCTTATCTTTATCTGTGATCTTTGCCAGTCTGTCTAAGATGTGCCTTGGGGAAGATCTTCTTGGGTTGATTCTATTGGAGGTAGTTTGAATTTCTTTCCTGTGTGGCAAGAAGTGTGAAATTTACAAATGAAAGAGAGGAGAAGGAAATAAAATCCTACCTGGCTTACAGAGATAGGGGTCTCTGGCTTGGGGATCCTGGAGCTGGAGCTGGGTGGGGAGCCCTGTCTCAGAGTCCCTTATGCCAGGGGTCTGAACATGGAAGTGGGGTGGCTGTAGAGCTGAGGGCGTTTCTGTGTGGCAATGAGAAGTGAGAAATTTATAAATGAAAGAGAGGAAAAGGTAAAACAATTTTATGGCTGACAGAGATAGGGGTCTTTGTCTTGGGGGTTCCAGGACTGGAGCTAGGTGGGGAGCCCTGCCTCAGTGTCCCTTACACCAAGGGACTGAAGATGGAAGTGGGGTGGCTGTTGAGCTGAGGGCATTCCTAGCAGACAGAGATATGGGTTTCTGGCTTGGGGGTCCTGGGGCTGGAGCTGGATGGGGAGCCTTGCCTCAGTGTCCCTTACACCAGGGGTCTGAAGATCGACGTGGGGTGGCTGTAGTGCTGAGGGCCTTCATGTGTCTACAAGTATTTTTTGTAAAAGTTGCAGAGATCACCAGGTTGCAGTGACCTAACTTATCTCTTGTTCATTTTCCATGTACCTAGTCATGCATCAAGTTTTATTCATTTTTTGGTTCATAGTCCACAGCTAATTATAGTTATTATGGAACCAGGACATGAAATGGAAATGCTTTGTCAATTATCATGGAGTGCAAAGTAGCTACGTGACTGAGTTCACTTTTTAGTTTATGATGATTGACCTTAATAACTTCAAAATAAATAGATGAGAATAAAAAATCAGCTACCATTTTATTGTGACTAAAGTACAGGAGAAATGCCAATTAAATAGAAGTAGCAATATTGTAATTCAACAACTCACTCAATTCAAAATTTCTGGATTCCTACACTAAAAATTTTGATTCATCCTCAAGAGATTTCAATTTCTAGCATGACAATAAGAGTCTTCTTTGATGTGATTATTTTTCTTTTCTACAAATAACATGAAGACAGATGTTAGTGAAGTTTTGATATATCCAGAACTGTACTTATTATTTAGGTGTTTGTTGACTTACTGTTATTATTAATAACACAATATGGTAATTTAAAGAACTGAACAGTTTATGAAGTATTTCTATGCCAAATGTTTCATTTAATCCTCACAATTTTTTGAAAACTGTCTGATATTTTTCCACTTTAACAGCTAAGACAATTGAGGTTCAGAGGAATTCTATGACTTCCCAAGTTCAGACAGCTGGTAAACAGATCTTCTGATAATACAGGAGAAGCACTCTCCTCTAGATGAGCACTATTCATAATAGCAAGCTGTCTACAACAATTACTCAGTTTTTATATTCGTCATGAAACTCACAGGTCACAATCTATTTACAATAATTTCTCTAAACCAATGGTTCTTAAATGTCAGCGTGCATAACAATGTGGACCTTTTTAAAATTGTGTATTCTCAGCTCTCACTCTCACTTATCAAAGATTCTGCCTCAATAAATCTTTTTTTTTTTTTTTTGAGAAGTTTTTGCTATAGGACGTGTGCCTTCACCAGAAAGACAGAGAAAGACAGAGAGACAGAAATCACCCCCAGGGGGTATGGCCATGTCAAAATCTCTTCTCCTCCATTCTCCTCTCAGGATCTTGGGCACTCACGCACACATGCCCGGCATGACTTTAAGCCACTGGGTGTGGGACTTGAACCATGGTCGACTACATGGGAGTCCAGCAACATAGTCATTATGCTAACTGCTGGTCTCCTGACTCAGTAAATCTTTGTTTGGGCCAAAGAATATACATGTTAATAATGGCTAAGAGATTCTGATACAGTTATCACATAGTTTAAGAAATATTAGTATAAAGAATATTATTTTATAGCAACAATATTTTATTTTATTTTTTCTTTTTATTTCTATTTATTTTATACATTCAATCATGCTACCCAGCTTACAAAGTGAATATTCCAACATGTGTACATTTCTCACAAGTCCAGTTCACCATACTAGAAAGTTATCTTCCTCTATCCCTTCAGCTGCCCTCTTCCTACACTGTATCTGGTGTTCACAACAATTTACTTAGTTTCTATAGCCTTCACTCATTCACTTTTGGCAATAGAGTGCAGATACTCCATATAAATTAAGAGGAGAAATACAGTGTCTCTCCTTCATCTCCTGTCTTGCTTCACTCAGCAGTAAATCCTCCATATTCATCCACTTTCTATCAAAAGCCAGGGTCTTGTTGTTTTTTATGGCTGAGAAGTATTCCATAGAGTATATGTGCCACACTTTTTAAATCAATTCCTCTGTTAATGGGCATTTGGGTTGCTTCCATGTCTTAGCAATTGTGAATAATGCCACAATAAACATAGATATGCAAGCACTTTTCCAACTAAGGATTATTCTGTCCTTTGGGTAGATATCAGAGAGTGGGATTGCTGGATCATATAGTAGTCCTATTTCGAGATATTTGAGGAATCTCCATATTGTTCTCCATGCTGACTGGACCAATTTACATTCCTTCCAGCAGTATAAGAGAGTTCCCCTTTCACCACACCTCCAACAGCACTTACCATTTTTTTTTCGTTTTTGTTAAATCTGTGGACAAAAGTCTGACTACTTTTTCTATTTTTCCAAAGGGACTGGGGAAGTCATACCTACAAACATTAACAGACCATTTATTTTCTATTGACAGGATTCTTCCTACCTCCTGTTCCTGGCATAGTATCTTTGAGATGTATATTTCAACTGATTACAGTGTATTCTTTTGCTTATTTCTTCCCCAGACATGGTACTTCCCTTTTCCTTAAGATGTAGATTAAGCCTTTCTTTAACTAATCCCTTCCCAAGACACAGATCTCCCCTTCCAATCACCAACCTAAGAATTTGTGGAACCCACCTATAACCTACAGGCCCCTCCGCTTTTACATGTCCCGCCTTTTTGGGCCAGACCAATGGAAAATCTTTTCACTAAATGTTGTCTGTCAATCTCAAAAGCAAATAAAAGGAACCTCTGTACATGATCACCCTGAGAACAGGCATGTATGCCTCTTCTCCGGCCTAGGTCACTCACACTTGGCTTGGAAATAAACCGCATTAATTATTAATTATTAATTTTACAGTTGGTTATTTATTTTCCATCGACAAATCTTAATCATTCTGACTGGGGTTAGATGATATATCATTGTGTTTTTGAACTGCATCTTCCTTATAATGAGGAATGTTGAACATTTTTTTCATATGCCTTTTGGCTATTCGTATATCTTCCTTAGAGAGTGTTTTTTTGTTTGTTTGTTTGTTTGTTTTTTGTTTGTTTGTTTGTTTTAGCTCATTCTCCTACCTTTTAATTGAGTTGATCATCTTCTTTCCGGAAAGTCGCTTGAGTTCCCCGTGTATTCTGGTTGTCAGTGCCTTATCTGACAAATAGTTGAAAAAAACATTTTCCCATTCTGAGGGTTGTCAATTCACACTAATTACTGTGTCTTTTGCCATGCAGAAACTTCTTAATCTGATGTAATAACACTTGACTATTTTTGGAATTATTGGATGTGCTTTGGGGGTTTATTGAAGAAGTCTTCGCCTACCCCAATGTTGCCCAGAGTTTCCCCAGTGTTTTCTAGCAGTAGTTTTACAGTTCGAGATCTTAGGCTTAGATCTCTGATCCATTTTGAGTTGATTTTTGTCAATGATGAGAGGCAGGTGTTTAGATTCATCTTTCTGCAGGTGGATATCCAGTTTCTAGAGCACCATTTGCTAAAGAGGTTTTCCTTTTCCCACTGGATTTATTGGTAATTAGTCAAAAATCAGTTGGTTTTATATTTGAGAGTTTTTTTCTGGGGTCTCTGTTCTCTTCCATTGGTCCATCTGTCTGTCTCTGTGCCAATACCATGCTGTTTTGATTATCACAGCTTTATAGTATATTTTGGGGTCAGGGAGTGAGATGCTGTCACTCTTCTTGTGCAGGATTACTTTAGCAATATGAGGTAATTTATGATTCCAGACAAATTGTGTGATTGTCTTTTCTAGTTCTTTGAAGAATGTCTCTGGTATTTTGATTGGGATTGCATTAAATATGTAGATTAATTTGAGTAGAGTTGCCATTTTGATTATATTAATTCTTCTAACCCAGGAACATGGATGTCTTCCACTTTTTTGTGTCATTTTCAATGTCTTTTTTTAGCTTCTCATAGTTTTCCTTGTGGAGGTCTTTAACTTCTTTGGTTATATTTATCCCTAGGTATCTTATACTTTTTGTGGCTATGGTGAATAGAATTAGTTTCTTCAGGTCTATCTCAGTTTGCCTGCTGTTTGTATATAGAAATGCTATAGATTTCTGTATGTTGTTTTTTTTTTTTTTTTTTAAGTTATTTTCCTTTGGAGAGTTTTTTTTTTTTTTTTTTTTTTTTTTTTTTTTTTTTTTTTTTTTTTTTTTTTTTTTTTTTTTTTTCTATAAGGCATGGGCACTCCCAGAAAGACAGAGAGAGACCAAGAGACAGAAAGCAAGAAATCAGCCCCCGGGGGGATGGCCATGCTGCAATCTCTTCTCCTCCATTCTCCTCTTGGGATCTTGGGCAGAGATGCACACATGCCTGGCGTGAGTTTAAGCCAATGGGTCTGGGACTCTAACTGCTATCAACTACATGGGAGTTCAGTGACATAACCATTATGCTGACTGCTGGTCTCTGTATGTTGGTTTTGTGTCCTGCAACTTTTTTGTATTCATTTTTACCTCCAGGAATTTTTTCATGGATACCATTGGGTCTTCTATGAATACAATCATGCCATCTGCAAATAGAGATAATTTTACCTCTTCTTTTCCTATTTGAATGCCTTTTGTTTTATTCTCTTTTCTGTTTGCATTGGCAAGGACTTCCAGTACTGTATTGAAAAGGAGTGGATAAAGTGAGCATCTTTGTCTTGTACCAGTTTTTAGTGGAAAAGCTTTCAACTTTTCTCCATTCAGGATGATGTGAACTATGGGTTTTTCATAGATAGCTTTTATTGTGTTGAGGAATGACACTTCTATGCTGATTTTTTTCTGAATCATGATCATGAAGGGATATTGTATCTTATCAAATGCTTTTTCTACATCAATTTATATGATCATATGGTTTTTATCTTTCTTTCTGTTACTGTGGTATACTACATTTATGGTTTTGCGTATGTTGAACCATCCTTGCATTTCTAGAATAAAACCTACCTGGTCGTGATGTATAATATTTTTCATATGTTTTTGGATATAACGTTTGCATCTATATTCATCACAGATTTGGTCTATAGTTTTCCTTTCTTGTCCTGTCCTTGTCTGTTTTAAGGGTAAGGGTGATGGTGGATTCATAGAATGAATTTGGGAGAGTTCCACCTTTTTGGATCTTTAGAAATAACTTGAGTAGAGTTGGGGTTAACTATTCTTTCAAAGTTTTATAGAATTCAGAGGTGAAGCCATCAGGACCAGAACTTTTCTTTGTTTGGAGGTTATTTATTACTGATTCAATCTCACGGCTTGTTAGGGGCCTATTCAAACTTTCTATGTCCTCCTGACTTAATCTTGGTAGTTATATGTGTCCAGGAATTTGTCCATCTCATCCATATTTTCTTGTTTTTTTTTGAGGGGGTGGTATAATTGTTCATAGTATCCTCTAAGGATGTTTTGCATTTCTGTTGTGTCTGTTGCTATATTGCCTGCTTCATAGTGAATTTGATTTACCTGGTTCCTTTTTCTCTTCCTCATGATTAGTCTAGCTAGTGGTATATTGATTTTGTTTAACTTTTCTTTTTTTTCACATTTGTAAGGTTTTTAATGAATGAAAGTTAAATACAAACTTTCATATACACAATAGATTATTGTATAACTGGAAACCTCAGAGCCATATACGAAATTTTCTTCCACAAATTTCAGTGGGGGTGGAGTGGGAAGAGGGATGTTAATCTTAATGAATACAAAACTTAATTTCAGCTTAATATATATTAAAAAAATGATGAAAAATAGCTTTCAATCAAATAATTTCTTTTTAAATAAATAGCTCATGCCAGCCCTTAAGATTCTGAGGTTTATACTCAACCAGATCTGGGGTAAAAATAAAGATTTAGGGTTTAACAGTTATTTTGAATCCAGTTTCAAGAGCAAGCCAAGTCACCTTGATTCCAGAAAGGGAAGTCTCTTTAGGGTGACCAGGACACTCTTCTGAAGACACTCAGAGAGCCAATTCCTCAGCCACAGTTCCACTCTATCCGACACTGTGCCCATGCTGTGGGCTGCCAGAGGTCCCAACCACAGCACCTCCACTTCTGGCTTCTTCAAGCCTCACAGAGAAAAGACCTCCAGCTTCAGGTGAACAGCTCCCGCTCCAGTGTTCCTGAGGTTAATTAACACTTCTCTGCACCCCACTGACTTCCCTCCTGATCTGCAGTAGGGAGTGGCAGCTTGATTAACATTCCTTTCAGAAATAAATAGTTCAAAAAAGCCATTTAAAGTCAACTGTAAAAGCAGTGGAAAATGGCCACTGCTCATTCTATTTGCAAATGAGTGAGCAAATGAATTCACGTGAACAAACACACACACAAAAATATCATAAAATAAATCCTGCATTTTCCACATTTATAAGGAAAAAAATCTTTAAAAAATATATAAATTAGAGTTTGTTCTAGTGGGTTGAATAGTCCAGGGCTCTGAGCAGGCACAGCCTTAGGAATGGTTGCAAGCAGCCCTCCTGAAATGGAGCTGTGACCTTCTAAAAGGAGTGAGCCTTCAGTTTCTTTTTTATTATTATTTTTTAGAAGAAAGTGTAAGTTCCCAAAATGAAAACTGATTAGAACTAAAAGTATCTATCCCAATTGACTGACAGGAGAGGTCCATTTAAATGTAGATGTTACATTCAAGTCTCCTTACCCTGACTACACCCACTCCCTCCCTGAGATAATTATTTGAATGTATACCCTAGCTTACAGTAAACCACACCTTCCTGTAGTAATAGATGAAATAGTGTTTCATCTAAAAACTATCTGTCACTTTAATGTACTAAAAAGAAACTTGTAACTTTCCTCTGTCAAAGAAATCAGTTTCTTAACTGTAGGAATTAAGATGTAGAAGTTTTGTATAACACATATATTAAGATGTTTCATACGACAATGATTATTGACCACATCACTTCCAGGCTGAAATGCACCAAAGACCTGATCATCACCCCCTCCCAGAACAGAATATTGATCATCTAAGGCCTCACTGATCAAGAATGTGGAAGAGATGATCACACCCTATTAAACCAATCACTGAACTAATCACGCACCTGGAACCTCTACCCCTAATTTTGCCCTTAAAAACACTTGTGTGGAACATCTCGGGGAGACCGGGTCTTTTCAGCATGAGCTGCCCACTCTCCTTGCTTTGTGCTTTGCAGTAAAGTTGTACTTTCCTTCATCACACCATGTGCCTATGGCTTGGTTTTATAGCACTTGGGCAAGTGGACCTGATTTGAGTTCAATAACACTCCCACCCCAGGTCAGGACGTGGGTGCAGCGAGAGACTTTCATGCATCTGACAGCTCAGTACCTCTGAGAAAACAGGGGGGAGAGGGGACTCTAACCCATGATGCATGAGGTATATGGAAACATCCATGAAAGAACCACCAGCAGCTCCAGCAGCTCCAGGAACAGGGGTGCATTCTCACAGCAACTGCTGATGGAGGATTTCCCACACCATCTTCTTCTAGCAGAGGCATCTTGTGCTGAGTGAATGTGATAATTTTGTCCCTAGAGAAATAATCTGCATATTTACAAGTAAACATTCTACAGTCACTACCATTCAACTGTTGAGAAATCTCATGTGGCTTCATGCTATGGTGGGTCCATTCTAAAAGGTTCAGATCAATATTTCTTTTGTTCATACTTTCATCCTATAAGTACTGAAGAAAAATCTCACAGATCTGGTGGCCCTTTTGTCCCATAGAAGCCAGATATTTAAGACACTTTCTTCTTAGGTCTATTGTCCCAACCCATGGGACAGTCGAACAGGTTTCCTGGGGGAGGGAGTGAGAGATGGGACAAACACACACAGACACACAGAGTGGAGACAATACGAGGTGCTGATCAAGTCTTCAAGTCTTCCTCATTTATTGAGGAAAAATGGCGAGTTATATACAGTTTGGTGGGCACCAATTGGTTGCCTAAAATGCAAATGAGATAGAACAGTATGAACCAATCATTGGTGTGGGTGGATCTCTCTCATTGCCTAGAAACCCAACTGCTTCCGGGGAGAACAATTGGTCACATGATTTCTGAGAACCAGTTTGCTCAGTGAGGAAGTGAAACCTAATGGTTTCCAAGATGGTGGATAGCTCAAGATGGCTTCTGTATGCAGTGCCCGCCACAGTCTATCACCACCAGATTCCAAAGCACCTTCTGGAAAATAGGCACCAGAATGAGCTGTTGTTCAAAGAGATTCACTCCTTTGGTCCATCTTCTCACTGCTTGGTAACCCCCGGACTTTAACTTGTGATAGAAAAATGTACTGAAAAACGTGAAGTGCTAGATAGTCTTGCTTCTTGTTTCTTTCCACAAGAAGATTCATGTAAAAATCAATGACCTCATCATTGAGCCAGTGATGGTTCTGTAAAGTCTAGATATCCCCTCGAGTAATTCGTAGTTTGAAAGCACTACTTAGGATCTTGTCCTGTGGGCCATGTCCTAGGGCATTACTGATTTCCTTTTCCATGTCCTCAGTAAGTTCAAGGAGGTCATCTGTTTTTTGGTCCCACTCTTGGCCCGAGCAATTCTTTTCTTTTGTTTCAAGGACTGACATTCTCCTCCTAATTAAGCCATTGCTTCCACTGCCCAAGTGGAGTTGGGCGGACACTTCTTCTGAGAGGTCAGGCTCCAATCGGTGTCCCTGTATACCTTCATTTTCAATTCTGAGTCCAACTGTCTTCTCTGTATCAGAAATTTTCCCCTTTGAACATCTC
Source organism: Tupaia tana (assembly GCA_026018925.1). Lineage (NCBI taxonomy): Eukaryota > Metazoa > Chordata > Mammalia > Scandentia > Tupaiidae > Tupaia > Tupaia tana. The sequence goes on along the minus strand of JAKSZU010000009.1, from coordinate 72,447,781 downwards.
TTTTGACTTCGTATTGGACATAGAGGTCCCCTTGTTTCAATTACTCTATACTGTTTTGGAACAAACTGAGTTGTTTTGACTTCGTGATTCTGTTCTTCCCCCAGCCTTTGGTCTTTAATGGGTCCATATGACTTCTTTAAGAACTGTGATGATGTAAAGTTATAGGTGGGACAGAGTTGCCATGACTACCTTCTTTAAGTCGCTCCAGCAATCTTTGGTACTTCTCCCTTTCCTCTTTTTGAACACCCTCCTCCACGGTGCAGTGGGGATGCCTTAGATCCTTGCTGCCCACTTCAGAAATCATTTCTGGTACAGCTTGCTCCTGACGTTTCCACATTAAGGAACTCTCTGAATTGCCTCTGCTATAGCAACGGCCACCTGACCTTCTATTATAGCCTTCTGAGTTCAAAGTAGAACCAAAGGAAGGCAAGACTCTGTGTGGCTGACCTTGGGTTACTGTCACTCTGATCTTTGGATAGTCACTGATTCCATTAGGAGATTTATTACCCAGTGTCAGCATGTTGTTCCAGGACAGAGAACCTGTCAGTTTACAAGATGAAGAGTTTGAAAATACCTCTCCTGGTGGGGTCCCATTCTGTGTTCCATTACAAACAGAAGTCACCATGGGCTTTTTGGTCAGCTGGAATGGGAATCCAAATAAGTTAGTAGCATTGTAGAGACTGGCTTTCACATGGTGAATAAAGCAATCTAATCATGGTCCTTTGGCTGGAATTTCATCAGTATCCACTGTAGAAAACAAAGTGCCTCTGGGAAGAAGATAAGAAGACTCATCCTTATAGTCCATCCTACCTAGAGCTTGTCTGCTGGTTGGTGCCTTCGCTGCCCTGTGGTCCACAGTAGAGGCATGGGCCACTGTCCATCCACTGGCCAAGGAGAGGGATAATCTTTAACCTTAATCCCACCCTGGCCCCAGCCATTCCCAGACCTAAGACCTCTTCTTGGGAGGGCTAGGGAAGAATAGCATGACCACATGGAGTAATGAAGACTTTGAGAGTTCTGCCCTTTACTTGGACAATTTGCGACCATGTTCCACAGGAGGGGCACCTCATTGCTTGAGTGTCAGCAGAGTATCCCCAAAAGATGCTTTCTGAAGAGATTCCCGCTCCCTTCAGGCTGAGATCACCTACTTCAAGCCTCTCCAGGGCACTTCCCCCCTGGTTTTGTTTAACTTTTCAAAGAACCAGCTTTTATTTTCATTTATTTTCTGTATAATTCGTTTATTTTCTATTTCATTTACTTCTGCTCCTATCTATATTATTTCTTCTCTCTTGGAGTTTTTTGGATTAGTTTGCTGTTGCCTTTCCAGTTCTCTGAGGCATGATGTTAGGTGGTCCATTTGCCTTCTTTCCATCTTCTTTGTATGTGAACTAATTGGTATGCACGTACCTCTTCTGACTGCTTTTGCGGTGTCCTAAAGATTATGGAAACTGGTGGACTTGTCATTGGCTTCCATGAATCTTTTGATTTCAGACTTTATTTTTTCAGTAGTTGTGAAGTCATTCAAAAGTAGGATATTTAGTTTCCATATATTTGTGTATTTTTGAGGATTTTTTTGAAATTAATATCAATTTTAATTCCATCATGGTTGGAGAAGATGCTGGATATAGTTTCTATGCTTTTAATCTGTAGAGGCTTTCTTTGTGCCCTATCATGGGGGTCAATCTTCCATGTGGGGGTGAGAAGAAAATGTATCTCATGGTTTTTGGGTTAAGGTTCTATAGATATCTATTAAGTCCATTTGATTTATGGTATCATTTAGATCCTTTATCTATTTGCTTATTTTTTGTCTAGGTGATCTGTCCAAAGGAGATAGTGGAATGTTGAGGTCCCCAACAATTAGTGTGTTACAGTCTATCTCTCCTTTTATATCTACCAGTCTTTCCTTCACGTATTTAGGTGCTCCTCAGTTTAGGTGCATAGATATTTATAGGAGTTATATCTTCTTGATAGATTAGCCCTTTTACTACTATATAATGTCCTTCTTAGACTATTCATACAGTTTTTGTTTTAAAGCCTATTTTGCCAGAGATTAGTGTCACAACTTCAGCTCTTTTTTGGTTCCTATTTGCATGGAATACCTTTTTCCAGCCCTTCACTTTTAATCTACATATGTCTATGAGATGCATTTCTTGTAGGCAACAGATAGAGAGTTTCTGTTTTTTCCTTTTATCCATTCAGCAAAGTCTGTGTCTCTTGATTGGAGAATTAAACCTATTAACATTCAATGTTATTATTGGTATTTCTGCACTTGTCTCTACCTTTAAGTTGGCCATTTTCTTGATTGACTTTTATTCCTTTGTTTCTGTCTGTTCATTCTCTTGTTTTTCTGGAACAGGACTCTCTTGAGAGTTTCTTAAAGAGCTGGTCTAGTGTTGGCAAATTCTTTTATATTTTGTTTATCTGAGAAGATTTTAATCTTTTTTTTCCCATATGAAGGATATTCTTGCTAGATATAATAATCTTCGTTGAAATTGTTTCTTTCTTACCAATTTCAATACGTCTTCCCATTCTTATCTTGCTTATGTTGTTTCTGTTGAAATGTCCACTGTTAGCCTGATGGGATGACCTTTGTAAGTTACTTGACGTTTCTCTCTTGCCAATTTTAGTATCTTATCTTTATCTGTGGTTTTGGCCAGTCTGGCTAAGATGTGCTGTGGCAAGGAACTTAGTGGGTTGATTTTATTTGGGGTCCTTTGTATTTCTTGGATCTGGATGTGTGAGTGCTTCTCTAGACTTGGAAAGTTTCTTCTAGGATTTCATGGAATAGATTTTCCAGGCCCTCATTAGTTTCTTCACCTTCTGGGATACCAATTATTTGGATGTTTGGACATTTAATGGAATCTAGTATTTCTCGTATATTATCCTCATTTTTTTGTGTTATTTTCTCTATCTTTTTGGTGTTTTTTTTTTTTTTTTTTCCCTAGGTCAGAGGTTTTATCTTCTACATCAGAGATTCGATCTTCAGCATGGTCTAATCGGCTCTTAATATTTTCAAGAGAGTTTTTGATTTACTGTATTACAGACTTTATCTCTAATAGTCCCATCTTATTCTTTCTTATGGTGCCCATTTCTTCCTTCAAACCATGGAAGGACTTCCTCATCTCCTGTAGTTCGTTGTCTCTTTTCTGTTCCAACTAATAGTGTTTTGTCACTATGAATGTTCTAGGTTCTTTCTGTGACATTTCAGTAACTTCTATTTTTTCAAGAGATGGATTGGAGTTATTGTGTTCTTTTGATGGAGACATATTTTCTGTTTTTTCTTTTTTTTTCAAATTTGAGGCTCTTCTGCAACTTCTAGCCATTTGATGATGTATTCACTTTTGGATACCTTTTTGAAGAATCTTTCTGCCCCTGGGAATGAGTTTACTTCCCTTTTGCTATGGACTGATGTGTGCTAAAGTCTCTCTTCTGCTGCTGTTAGCAATATGGTCCCCATGGGAGGAGTTTTCTTCTTATTTTTTTTTAATCCATTCATCTGTTGGTGGACTTTCTTATACTCTTTTTAAAAAATTATTATTATTATCTTAATCTTGTCACATTTCTTTTTCCAAAAGGAGTACCATGCATATCAGAGAAACCGAGTAGTTTCTCCTTTTTCATGTGGTTCGATATAGAGCAAGGATCCCAGGGAGTCTCACTATACTAGGGTGTTTGAAAACAATTATTCTAGACTTGTCTAGTCCCTCTGGGTAGGTGAAGTATGAGGAGAAGATGACAATATAAGAAGGAAGAAAAAAGAGTATGAGAGAGAAAAAAGTTGCACACCCCACAAGTGCAGTGTGCAATTTTGGCAGAGGACTGCAAATGGAAGTGGGTTCGGTGGGAGAACTGGGAGTTGCTCTATGGGGTAAGGAACAGTACAGAATTTGCAAAGAAAGAAGGGGGAAAATCAGTCTACCTTTCTGGCAGGGAGGACTGGGGGCTCTGAGGTTGGGAGAGCTGAGCTGGGGCTAGAGCTGGGGACAGGGCCAATGAATGGCCCCATCCCAGTTTCTCTGACTGAGCAGGGGGCTGTAGGTGGAAATGGGCTTTGCTCTCCAAATTCTTTCTTATTATTGACAGGACAGCATAAATAATTAAGAATACAATTTACAAGGAAATTTGGTTATTTCTGTGGCATAAAACATTTTAATATACTCATTGAAATTATGACTGATAATATATCACATTTCTGGGAATTTCACACAGTTTTTATAATAGTCATAATAATGTGTTCACAAATATAACTTAAACAAAATTAACATTTATTTGACAATACTTGGGCCAGCCCATGGTGTGGTGGTTAAGGTGATTGAATTCCAAATGGCTGACTGTGCAGTTCTCAGCTTGAAAAACACACCAGTTGTGTGCGCATGTGTGCCCTAAATCTCGAGAGGAGAATGACAGAGAAAAGACTGTAGTATGGTCATCGCCCCAGAGGGTGCTTTCTCACTTTTTCTCTCTTTCTCTGTCTCTGACTCTCTTCAGGCAGCCCACATGCCCTATAGCAAAACTAATAGTAAAAAACAATGCTTTCCATATAATTGAGCTTATCATGAAGCCTAATTAGTTTAACACTTTTCTTTTACAAGGTGAAAGATCCCTTGAGGCTTTCCAGGAGCCTTACTGGAAAATCTCAAAGTTAATTTGAAGTAAAAAAGACTTGATTTAGAATTTGATTTTGGTAAGTTTGCCAAAAATGTCAGAAAGTTTCAGGATTGACTATGACCTATTAATCGAAGTGACAATAAAAGATTTCTCAAACATTTACAGAAGTTTATTTAGTTGTGAATAAAAACTTCATTATTTTATTATTGAGAAGACTCAGTTTTCTTGAGTAATCAAAAATATAATTACAAAACAGCACAAGAAATTACCTTATAAAACACAAAATCTTTGTTGCTTGGGCCAATATACTGAAAAGGTAAGAAAACTTCACATTCACAGATAAATACTCCAAGAAAACTTTTGTCATTTTAACAGAGAAGACCAACTTCTACTTGTGTTTTAATGTACAAGTAAACCTAATTTTTAATAAATGAATCTATCCAATCTCAGTCAGCTTTGGCTATATAAATACGATTTTCACAACCCTTTTACAATTTATCTTCTTTTCTCTCTCTCTCTCTCTCTCTCTCTCTCTCTCTCGCTCTTTTGGAGAGGTTTTTGCTATAGGGCGCATGCGCTCACTAGAAAGACAGAGTCAGAAACAAAGAAATCACCCCCCAGGGGGGATGGTCATGCCGCAATCCCTTCTCCTCCATTCTCCTCTCAGGATCTTGGGCACACACGCACACGTGCCCAGTGTGAATTTAAGCCACTGGGTCCGGGACTCGAACCGTGGTCTACTACATGGGAGTCCAGCAACATAGCCATTATGTCAACTGATGGTCCCTACAATTTATCTTTTTCTTTGGCTTTCATGATGGACATGCATCAGCCAATTCATTTTTACTATACGTTCTTCTCTTAGGTTGAATTTGTACTTAGACATCAAGGATAGAAAATACAAGCTTGTATGACCAGCAAACCCAGACGAAATGTATGTCTTTCCTATACTTAATGTTGACAATTCTGAAGACATTTCTGTTTTTTTTTTGTTTACCAACAATTTAAATACTAGTTTTCATTTATTAACAATTATCCCAAATCATGTTAAAAATTTTACCTTTGAGGCATTTTCTATTTTTCTGAGAGTTCTATGAATAGTTTATTTGAGTGATCATTTATCTCTAAGTTCATTTGGGTATTTTTGGTTTGTAGTACCATCAGAAAGAGAAAAATATCACACATATATGACATACAAACATACACAGAAGCATGTATATAAACATACAGACATAACCAGATTTTATGGCATTTCATTTTAAAAATATTAATCATTAGGCACTAGAACAGAATAATACTGATTCAGTAGTTTATATCTATATTTGTATCCAAATTGTGTTTCTGATTAAAATAGAACAAGTGGAAGTTACCTACTGAAAATAAGGGCTAAAGCAAAGCTCTTTACCAATTTTTGTACAGAAGGCTTTTAAGATTTGTATTCAACTAGTTTCCAAACAGGTCTATTTATTTTTCTCTTTCCAGCTTCAGATAGTTGCTTTTAGGGACCCCTGAATCCTTGAAGATCCCCTAATGGAGGGTAGCAGGGCTAAAGCTACTTAAAGTGACTTAACAGCTTGCAATGGAAAGGAAAAAAGTTTAGAATCAGAGGACTGAGGTATGGAGGAAGTTGGGGTTTGAAGAAGCACATCAAAGAATTCAGAAGAAGTAGAGGACAAAATCATATCAGCAGTGAGAAATGAACAGTATGTAGTCAGCAGGAGTTCTTGAAGAGGAGTTTTATGTAAGAAGTTCCCAAGGGAACAGAATCCAATAGAGGGAACAGAGTGGCCTTACAGAGAGCCAGGAGGCAGAAACTCCCAACCTAAGTCAGGGAATCATCCCCACTCAGAACAATGACCCAGGAAGAAAATTTTCCAGGTTAGGAATCCTGAGAATCTAACCAGCTTTAGAGATTATACTCATACCTTAAGAATCAAAATCTGTCCTTACCAGCTTCAATGGAATTTGTCCAAAGCTCAGGAACCTGACTTGCCAATAGATTTCCAACCAGTCAGGAATAAAGACAAAGCTTTGAGAGCATTCGCTTAGGGTCTTGGGTGAGAGGTCCTGGGGTCTAATGATGAATTTGATCCTCAGTGGAGGTACCATAATTGTTAAAGAAGAAATTATTCAATGGTACTTGTTAAAGCATCATAAGGAAGAATGTTTTCAAGGACCATTGCAATAGGTATAAGGACCTCTACAATGGGGTCATGCACTGAGATAGAGAGATTGAGCTCAACTTCAAATATAGCATGGGCAAGTGGGAATTTATAGCCAAGGAATAGTGTGGAAGTCAGTGGAGGAAAATTAAAAAGAGGATACGTGAGGGTTAAGGGATATTCTGTATACGGCTTAACAAGTTTCTTGCTGAAGATAGACCATAGTAATCAGACATCACCTGGGGGATGATGCAGGATAAGATACCAAAGGTGATCAGATAGGGAGAGTGAGATGTTCATGTCAAACTAACTTAACAGAGTTCTTTTGCTAAAACTGGACTTAAATAAGTACACAGATGGGCCTAGAAGAAGATTCAGAAGCCTGATTATAGTTTGGTCAAGCAAATGATCTTTGACAGTAGTCATGGTCCATGTTTTCAAGTCTGCCCCAGTCCTTAACATCATGGTTACTACTTTTCAACATAACTGTTAGTAATGTGACCACCTGAAAGAGTAATACATAACTGCTAAGGTTTTTTATAACTCTTCTACTATTTTGTAAGAATTATATTACCTTTGCTTAGCAAGAATAATAGTTCAACTTATGACTAAACTGGCAAAATAGAACACATTAAAATATGAAGCATGGTAAATGTTGGTAAGTGAATAATGATAACAAGATAAGTTTAAGATCTTTGTAGTCTAACTCCAGTGTAGAAGTTAATAAAAAACAGTTAGTTCATGAAATATTTGTTTGAACATTATAGTACTCTTGTCCTCTCTTGTTTTTATTTTAATAATTCTCACTCCCCAGTTTTAAAAGCCTAATTCAAACCCAAGAGGGATTAATTGATCCCATTAGAAATAAACTTTTCTATTAAAACAAGTACTTGACCATTACAAAGATTTATACAAACTTCCTGAGTCATTTCCCTTATTCACATTTTAGTAAGAATAATTGATTGTTTTCAAACACTGTATTTTTGTCCTTATACTCTGAAAATGAGCAATTTGTGACTTTTGGCTTAGTCACTTGTACCACACATTGTATCATTCCATTTTAAAACTTGATATATTGCATCAAGTGATTATAATTCTAGAAATACATCACAAGAGTAATATTCCTAATTGAGATCCATTAATGAGTGCTTCATGATAAAACATGTTAAAAACTGGTATTCAAGAGGATTCCTCATGGCTCCTGCAAACTAGTCATTTCAGAGGACAGGAGAAATGAAGATTTTTCTACTGATAATTCAGCCTCCAGCAAACAAAGATAGCGTGGTAGGGAGCCCCTGTGGCCTTTTATCTCTGTCTCTGTGTCTCTGTCTCTCTCTGCTTCTGTCTTCTCACTTTTTCGTAATTTTTCCTTTTTACGATTTTTTTAAAGGTAGAGTTTTTCTCTTGCTCTCACCTTCACCTTCTGTTTTGTTAATAATCCCCTCTGGTCCTTCCGCCCAGGCAGGAGAGGTGAGGCCTTCCTTCAAAAGAGGATTCCTCATGGCTCCTGGGAACTTGTCATTTTGCGTGGAGCGCAAGCACGCTGCGCGGTTTCCTATTTTTTGTTTTTTTGTTTTTTTTTTTTTTTTTCGTTTTGTTTTCTTTTTGTTGTTGTTGTTGTTGTTGTTTTTAAAGAAAAATAATAGTTACAAATTTTTTTCGTTTTTTTGTCTTTTTTTTCTCTTTCCTTGTTTCTCTCTCCCTTTTTCATTTTCTTTTTTCTTGTCTCTCCACTCTTCAATATCCATTTAATGTGCTTCTAGATTGATCTAAGGGCACTGTAGCTAAACATCCAAATACTATTAGGGTTAACGTATTCCTCAATATCTACTGAATCTGCTGCACCAGTGATCACAACAGAACAGCAAAGAGATTCCAGATCACCTCTTTCTGCTCGTTCCTGAACACTCAGATTGAACTTCAAGAATTAGAAAGAAGCACACCATCCATCAGATGACAAGAAATCACTACAGGACCACAAGAAATATGGGAAAGCAAGAAAATACCTCTCCTCCAAGGGAAAAGAATAATTCCTCTTCAACCACAAGAAGTTCAATGCAAATCATGGAAATGTCTGATAAAGAATTTAGAGTATTCATAATGGCAAAGCTAACTGAGATGGAAGAGAAGAGAGACAATGAACTGCTAAAGAGAAAGGAGAAAGAAGTTGATGAGTTCCAGGAGTTGAGGAAATTCTTGCAAGATCTAAAAGAGGAATTACACGCTTTATAAAAGAGTCAAATGGAACTGTTAGAAATGAAGTCTATAACACAGGAAGTCCAAATCTCCCTTGAAAGTATTAAAAGCAGATTAGATCATACAGAAAATAGAATCTCAGACATAGAAGAGAAAATTACTGGCTTAGAAAAATCCACCATGAAGACTGAGAAAATGGCACAAAAACTTGAGAATAATATCCAAGAAGTTCTCAAGGGTGTGCTATATCAGGAAAATTAAATACAGACACACGGAAAGAAGAGTTCAAAAACAAAGAAAGTGGCCAACTTAATTGTAGGGACAAGTCTGGAGTTGAATATTATATCCCAGAATTTAATAGGAAAAATGGAACCAGAACAGAAGATAAAGTACATGAGACTGATAGGTTCATGCACCTACCATTTGAACAGAATCCTAACCTGTTTCCTGGCTTTAAGAAAAGTTCCTTAGCTTTTCTATGATTTAAGTTAAATCTGGTTTTCTTAATAGTACCATGTGAACTTACCACTGAAAGTAGTTAGATTATTTAAGAAATTGTGTGATCAATACAATGTGGGTGGAAAAGGAATGGAAGACAATTGTAGACACTAGAGATAGTATGAGAAGAGGGTGGGAAAGGACAGAGGGTCAGAAAGAGGGTTAAAAAATTCTAGGAACTATAAATGGAAAATTTTGGATAATAATATGCATGATTAAGTCACTATGCAGTATATTGTGGATGGGAAATCACATTTTGTATGCTGTGATGATGCTTAGGGAAAGAATGTAAATTAAGTTACAAAAAAAAAGTTTCAGAAAAAAAAAAATCCATTCGATGACCGCAGTAAGATATATAGCCCCAGCTAGGTGCTACTTTATAGGATGCCTAAAGTTAGACTTGTGTTCATGGAAATGTATATATCAGCTGTGTTTTCTATGAAAATATTTAGATTAATTAAGATCTTTAGAAATTCAATAAAATATGGGGAGAAACAGTATAGAAAGTAAACATAGATACCAGAGACAGTGTGGGAAGAGAGTGAGAGATGGCAGAGGGTAAGAGATAGGGAATCAAGGATGGGGAGAAAAGAAGCAAAACATACAGGAGACAAAAAATAGAAAATTATTTTTTGACAATAACATGTATGTTGATGTGCTTGATTGAGACAATATACAGTGTACTCTGGATGGAAAATCTCATTTTGTATGCTGTAATGATGTACAGTGAATGAACGTAAACAAATTTAAATTAAAAAAACAATAATAAAGAAAATTAAATAAATTTAAAAAAAAACAGTATTCATTTACAACTGACACCCACATAGGAGTTCTGACTGCAACTTTGATATCATGACTGAGTGATTACATTCCAGGAGCATTTTAATCATAATATTTTTCTCTCTGGTAACTGTACAAAAGGATGTAAATATTTAAGTACTCTTGACAGCAATCGTTAAAGTAATTAAATATGCATAGAGATGTGAAAATACTTATGCGACATTTATTTTGTAGTGATTTGTAGTAATAAGTTCTTAGAAATTCGCAGCAATGTTGTAAAGAAGTACATAGATAAATATCTAAAGAAATCAGTCTTAAAATAATCTTTTGAAGGGACAGCAGATGGCACAATGGTTACATTGCTGGGCTCTGATGTAGTCAACTGTGGTTTGAATTCCAGACCCAGTGGCTTAAAACTCATTTGGGGTGGGTCTCTCGGTCCCACTTCCGTGAGGAGGATGCTCCGCAGATTCGGTGCTGGTCAGCTCTCTCCCCCTTGTCCCTGCCACAGCCACCGCAAAGATGGCCTCAGGAGTGCAAGTTGCTGGTGAAGTATGTCATATTTTTTATGACATGAAAGTTAGGAAATGCTCCACACCAGAAGAAATCAAGAAAAGAAAAAAGGCTACTTTTTGTCTCAGTGCAGACAAAAAGTGTATCATTGTAGAAGAAGGCAAGGAGATCTTGGTTGGAGATGTTGGTGTAACCATCACTGATCCATTCAAGCATTACCTTCTTGCTATATAAGTAAAGTTACCTTCTTGCTATATAAGTAAAGCAAATATTTAGGCCAGGGTTTCACTGAGGGGAACTGTCCTGTCATCTTTTAGACTTAGCTACATATTCTATAAACACATGCAAATGGCCCTAAATAAATCTAAAGTCTAAAGTTTTATTGGTGTGAAATTAAATTCTTACCGGCTAAACGCCTGTTTTGATGTGTTAACTTACACAGATTTTTAAGCTCATGATTTTTAATAATGCATTTTACAGGACAGTACAAGGCCATGTGAAGAAAATTACTACATCTTTGTTAACCTCAGCAGTTACTTTATTTCTTTTGCTTAAGAGAATTGGTCATAATCTGGTTTTAATTTTGGTCCAAATTCTTTATTCTTCCTTGAGCTAAACAGCATAATGGGGTACAATTCTCCTTGAATGTGTGCAACACTAACACACTAACAACAGTAAGATTAAGTGAGGCGGTCTTGTACTCCCACCACCTGAGTAATCGAGACTGCCTCAGAACTGTGGCTACTGCAGTCCATGCTGATCTTGCAAAAAGCGCTATTTCAAGCACATTATTGGTACACGGGAAGCGGCCCCTGCACTTGCGCTTGCTAGTTGGAGACTGTACTGCAAGAGTAACTTCGCATCTTGGAAATCATGATGTATTCTCAGGAGAATGTGCAGTGTCTTCTAATGACTAATTATCATGCAAATTAGGGCTCCACTGTAATCTGCTTTGTTAATGAAAATGATGTCAGTATATTGACAAGCTAGAACACCGTGATATCTTTGATTATGTCTCCTTCAGAAGTTTGCTGCTTCTGGTACAGTAAGGTATGGAAGACTACTGAGTACCTTTATTCTGGGCCTGGAAGAACTTAACCTAGAGCATACACTTGTCATCAGCTGAATATGAGATGGGGAGCAGGTACCAGGGAGGACACTTGCAAGGAGCCTCTACCCAGTGACACTTGGATGCACTTGTCATTAACATCACAGGCGTAACACTTGGAGCAATACAGAGATGCACAAACAGTTGAACTTAGAAGTAGCAGTACTGACTTTATGTGATAAAAGAAGCATTTTTAACTTAAAAAAAAAAAAAACTCATTTGGGGCATGTGTGTGCATGTGCCTGAAACTCCAAGAGGAGAATTGAGAAAAAAGGATTTCAGCATGGCCATCCCCCCAGAGGGTGATTTCTCACTTTCCATCTCTCTGTTTCTCTCTGTCTCTCCGGCAAGTGTACACACATCCACCTTATAGCAAAAATGTCTCTTTAAAAAAATCTTACCAGCCACAGTGGTGCAAGAAGTAGGGCACCACTGTCTGATGGTGGAGCCACACCAAAGGCCCAGGATTGGACCCCAGACCAAGTTAAACATTCTGTGCAGCAGTGTGATCCCAGCAAAGTGGGAAACTCAAATAGGAGGATCACAGCATAACAAGTGGTGTGAAAATACTTGTTGAAAATACCTTTCTCTCTTTCTATCTGATAAATAATAATAATAAATTTTATTCATAATGCATTCCTTTTCTATGCAAGTCAGAATGGGAGATGCACTCCAACTCAAGTGACTAGTTTTACATCTTTTTTTACTAAAGCCAGTCTAGAGTACTAGTTAAGAATATGATCTCTGGGGACCAGCAGGTGGTGAGATGATTACATCACTGAACTCTTACATGGCAAACCACAGTTTAAGTCCCAGATCCAGAGGCTTAAATTCACACTAGGCGTGTGCATGTATGCCCAAAATCCTGAGGAGAGAACAGAGGAGAAAGGATTGTGGCATGGTCACCCCCCCACCCTGGGCTTGATTTCTCGCTTTCTGCATCACTGTCTCTCTGGTGAACCCTATAGCAAAAATCTCTCTAAAAAAAAAAAACAAGGAAGGAAAAGAAAAATATGATCTCTATAACCAGACTAGTGGTGTTTGAAACTTAGCTCAATGGCTTAACAGTTTGTGTGACCTTGGGCAAATTACTACACTATTCTGTCCACTCAGTTTCTTATCTGCAACATTAGGATAATAATAGTATCTACTTCATAGGAATACTGTGAGGATGAAAGAAATTAATATGTGCAAAATATTTAGAATAGTAGCAAGTCCATAGTAACTACTCAATACATTATATGTATATGTGTATATGCGTGTGTGTGGAGAGAGAGAGAGAGAGAAAATAATCATTATTCTCCATCTTTCCATCTTGCTTTCTCTTTACTCTAAGAAAGCTGACAGAAAAATATATCTGTCTTTCTTATACTCAGGATATCATACAAGGTAGATCTTAAACAAATCCTTTATTTAAAGTTTATCTTTTAGGGATTTCTGCTTCCAGTCATGTTGGGACCAGACCAGAACTCCCACTGTAGATAATTATAAAACTGAAGAACACAGAAGAAGTAACTGTTTTTGGTAATTGGACAAGAGGTAATGCAAGACCATGATCCCTGAGAGAAGGGAAACTCACAGGATGAACCTATACTATAATCACCTAGCACTCTGCTTGAGGCCAATTTCCTGAAAAGAACATAGCAAGTTATAGGTAATATTTTTATAAAATATTTATAATGACCTGAGATGGCAGAGTTTGGGACAGCTGAAGTGGCTGGAATCTGTGTGGAGGAGCAGGGAACATGAGGGGAACTGTGCAGAAAGGGAACTGCAAGTGTTGTTTAAAACCATGAGAAAGAATACTCTTTATGTAACTAATGTGACCTTTGCAAAAAACATACTACATAAATGCCTGATATTCAGTCAATATTTTCCAAAGTTCTTTGCCAAGTGTGATGTTCCTGTAGTAGATATTTAAATTTATATTTGATAAGTGAATCTCTTTAAAATATCATTACATGATAGCAGATTTTTCTTCTCCAGCACTCTTACTTGCTCTTTTTAGCTCTGATGCTTTTCCCTGTTACTAGGAAATGAAAGAGGAGAAAGACAATGAAAGCCTAAAACATTTCTTCACTTTATGCTAATTCTGGTGCTCTATGTGCCTTTTTTCCCCTGTAGACAATGTATATCATCAGAATTTACCAAAAGACTAGACTTGCTCATGCACTTCCACACGTGCACACACAGGAGATATTCAGAAAGTTCATGGAAGGGAGCCAGCAGGTGTTGCAGTGGTTAAGGCACTAAACTCTACATGACTAATGACAGTTCAAGTCTCGGACCTAGCAGCTTGAAAATCACACTGGGCATGTGTTCCCAAAATCCCAAGAGGAGAACATAAGAGAAGGGATTGAGGCATTCTCATATTCTTTCTCTCTATCTCTGTGTCTTTCAGATGAGTGCAAAATAGTTTAAAAGGGTACATGGAAAATGTGTATTATGAAAAAAACTATACATGGACTTAAAATTGGGGGGCATCAAATAAACTTGTACTTTAATTCCATTTTCTACACACTTTTTGAACTCTTAGTGTGTGTGTGTGTGTGTGTGTGTGTGTGTGTGTCAATTCTAGAAGTCAGTGAGATGGACATTTATTTAGGTCTAGTCCCAAAATACTTCAACCAGATCTTAAGTATCTTTTATTTGACTCACAATTAGATACATGTTGTGTAAAAAGCCCTTACTCTTTGATTAGATGTGCTATTTGTCCCGTAGTCATTCCCTCTCTTTCTTTCCACCCCCAAACACCTCCTTCACTTTGCCCCTTCTCCCACACATCCCTTCATTTTCCTGGATTTTTTTGAAAGTAAGTTGCAGACATCACCCCTAAATATTTCACCATATATCTTCTAATGTCTAGGACATTCTTCTACATAACCACAATTCTGTTATTACCCTCAAATAAATTTAACATTGATACAATTTAAAAATACATGGTCTATTTTCAACTTCTCACTTTTTCCAAAAAATATCTTCCATAGATGTTTTTGTTCTAATTCACATTCCTATTATGGAACATTTGTTGTCATGTCTCTTTAAACTGCTTTAATTTAGAACAATCCTTATGACTTTGTTTTTCATGACATTGACGTTATTGAAGGTTCCAGGCCACTTGTCTTATAGGGTGTCCCACAGTCTGGTATTATCTATTGTTTCCTCATGATTGGATTCAGGCTAAATATGTTTAGTAAAACTACTAAGTCATGCTGTGTATTCCCCATTGCATCACGTCAGGAGTCACATCATCATAATTTGTCCTATTATTTGTTTAATCCATCAGAGTTCTCCACCATAAAAGTGTATTTTTTAACTAATAAGTAATATATGGGGTGATACTTCATACCTATGTAAATAGCTTATTTCATAGCAATCTTTTATTGATTTGTTTCAGCATCCCATGATGATCCTTGCCCGAACTGATATTAACTGGGAATTGTAAAATGGTGATTTTTCTAATTTGAAGTTTATTTGCTCATTTCTTCCTTGAGAGAGACAGAAATACAGAGAGAAGCACCCCCAGTATTGTCCCCGTGCCATGATCCAACTCCAGTTTCAGCAGGGTTGGATCACATGCACATTTGTGTGTATCCAGAGTGCATAGGGATGCTTTTGGATGCAAATCTGCTATCTTCGCATGTGGATCTAGTTGTGTTACCACTGCACCACTGTCTGGCCCTTAATTTGTTTCTCTTTCTACTTTATTTGCTAACTAGCATTTTGCTGTAAGGAAGAGACTTCCCTTTTTCCTCTCCCTTTTTGGAGTATGACGGAAGACTCTCAGACTCTTATTTAATTCAACATGTTGAAGTCCATTACCATCATATTTTTGGTGCTCCAATTGTTTCAAATTTGGCTAATGTATATCTCTCAAATCATTGCCTATACTCTTTTGATATTTCTCAATAGCTGTTCAGTTCTGTCTTTTTTTTTTAATATAATAAGATTTCCCAGAGGCTAACCCATGGCCTGGTGGTTAAGATGGCTGGATCCCACAGGGCCAACTGCATGGTTCAAGTCCCAAACCCAAGGACTTGAAAAACATACTGGTCACATGTGTGTGCATGCCCAAAATCTCAAAAGGAGGGAGAGATAGAGGAGAAGGGTATATGGTGTGATTTTTCCCATAGTGGGATACTTTGTCACTTTCCTTTGTCACTTTCTCTCTGTGTCTCTCCAGCAAGCACATGTGCCCTCTGGAAAATTTAAATAAATAAATAATAGAAATTTTAAAAGTAAAAAATTTTCCAAGATTACCTTGTTTTCCTGTCTCAGACTTGGAAACAGCCATTGTCTCAAAGAAACTGGACTTCACTGAGTATGGAATAGTATTTATAAACTAAAATATAAAGAATATCCATTGTTACTACAGTGTAACTGTTTATAAGATCCTTATAATAGACAAATCCAGAAAATATGTGTGTTGAAAGCATAGGGTTTTTTTATTTATTTTATTTTAATTCATTTTTCCATTCAATCAGTATACGTCACTTAGCTTGTAAAGTCAGTTTACTCCCCAACATGAATACACTTCACAACAGTCCAGTTAAGGATACTATACACATTATCATCAACATATAAAAACTCATTTCTGTGACCCATAAATGTCTTGCCTATTTTTCTCCTTAATTTCTTTCCTCATACTCTCCCCCTTCTTCTACCCTCTTCCCACACTGTCTTCAGTATCCCTAACCATTTTCCATGCTTCTAATATCCTCTAGTCTTTCCATTTCTGCCATAGAGTGCGGACAGTCGATATATGTTAAGTGGAGACATACAGTGCCTCTCTTTCATATTCTGACTTTCTTCACTCAGCAGTAAATCCATCATATTCATCTACTTTCTATCAATGCCATTATATATTTTTTATGCTTGAGTAGTATTCCATAGAGTACATGCACCACACCTCCTCAACCCACTCATTTACCTGTGGACATTCAGGTTCTTCAATGTCCTAGCCATAGAGAATAATGCTGAAATAAACATGGATGTGCATTTTGATAGTTCTAGTTCAAATTTGATATCACAGGGCTCTTCTTCAGTTCTTCCACTCTATATTTGTTTCTCTTTGCAATATATACCCAAATAAGGAAGCTTAGAGTATAGTAATCAAAAGTCACCTCAGGGGGTCATCAGGTGGTGTAGTGGTTAAGGTGCTTGACTCTCACATGGTTTAGTGCAGTTCAAGTCTGGACTTGGGTGCTTGAAACTCATGCAGGGCATTCATGTGCATGTGATCAAGGTCCTAAGAGGAGAATGGAAAAGAAGAAATTGTGGCATGACCATCATCCCTGAGGGCGATTTCTCGCTTTCTGTCTCTGCCTCTCTGGCAAGCACATGTGTCCTATGGCAAAAATATGTCTTTTAATAAAAGTTACTTCAGGTTTAGCCATCATTGCATACTGTATTCTGCTACTCAGTAGGCTGAAATGGGAAGCTAGAGTTCAATTCCTAGTTTACCTTAAAATGTGGGTATGACAGTGCAAGTCAGTAGATCCAGCTACACCAGAGACTGAAGCAGTATTGCAACACAAGATCCTGTCATACATACACACACACACACACACACACACACACACACACACACACACAGTTTCTTCAAATATTATTTCTGTATGGTTATATTAACAATTTGATATACAACAAAGCTTACTTGTTTCTGTTTTTATTCAATTTTAGGAGTTTCTCTTTTACACAGTTCAAAATCAAAATTACATTAACAGGATTTATTCAGATAGTCTCAATTTCATTCCTATCACTTGCACTTCATTACCACTCATCCACTAGAGGTATTTATTCTCATTCAATTTCTGGGTTTGCTTTCCTTAGTTCCTCTTTTGCAAATATAGGCAAATGCACATATACTCATATAAGATACTGCATTTTGAAAAGAGTTGTTTTAAATACTTCACATACTGTGATATAATAATTTTCATATATTTTAAAGTTTTAAACTAGTGTCAGAATAGATATCAAATGTTTTACAGTTGTTTCAGTTTTTAAAGTATGGGTTTTTCACAGGAAGAACCAAGATATACATGAACATATCTATTATTCTTTGCTTGCTAACTTAGTTAAAATATGATGAAAATATTTTTTTAAATAATTTAAGCCATCTAAGATATGAAATTGGAAATACTCACTATTGGACAGGGCTTTGATTGAAATGTCATATCTGATGATTAATCAGAAAACTATGGAACTAAGGTAAATCTCAAGTAAACTAATAGAAGCTCTTAGAAAGATGGCCTGGCACCGTAAATATTTCTGCCTGGCAGAAAGGATTAGAGAAGATATATGAAAGAATTTATAACATAAAATAGCCTGAACTTTTCCAGCTCAGCATTGTAATCAGTAGAGATTGCAAAAGAGAAACCACATCGGAGGATTACCTTGGGAAAGACTTTGAAGGAAGAAAAAGAGACTGATTTTTGCTATCAAACAATATGTCATAGAATTTAGTAGACAGGGCTGAATTGAGAAGGTTTATGTGTGATTTGTGTGCTGGGCACTTGCTTTTCAACAATTTTAGTAGTTGACATGCAAATATTTTCTCAAAAATATTTAAAACCATACTGTCTCTATTGTTATAGAGTCAGAAACAAAATTATACAAAATTATAAGAAATACTTTCAACATTAGCTTTAAAATTCAGTATTCTGAAATTTTGAAAGTTGTTTATTAACTTTCAAGAACTATGGAGTATGAGCAAAATTTTTTTGATATGTAAAGTAAATGTGGAAAAAATGTAAAAATAAATAAATGGAAAAAAAGATATTACCTTTATCTTACTCAGAGACTCCCTTACTGATCTTAGCATGTCTACTACCTTTCAGAATTTCAATAGCCTACGAGTTGTTCATCTGTTATTTTCTCTTTGTTTCTTACAGTTGCTCGACAAGTACGGTGGTGCTTTGAGAGCTGAGCAGGAATCTTTGGGTCACCTATCAACAAAACATCTAGAAAATCTTCTGAGAGACATGTCTGGAAGTCAGCAGAGGGACCTGCTTGCAGACCTGAGGGAGGACTTTCTTTGAGACCCATAGGAGACCATGCTGTGAGTGTTGCTAGAGGACATGCTCTGAGTTCCACAAGGGGACTTGCTGTGAGCCCTGCTAGGGGCCTTACTATGGGTCCTGTAACAGGTCTTTCTATGGGTCCTACAGAAGGACATTCTGAGAGACATGTAAGGAGACATGCTGTGAGTCCTACAAGGGGACATACTTTGAGTCCTGCAAGAGCTCTTTCTGTGAAATCTGTGAGAGGATTTGATATGAGTTCTGGAAGGGGTCATTCTGTGAGTCCTGCAAGGGAACTTAGTGTGATCCCTGCAAAAGGCCACACTGTGAGTCTTGCCAGAGAACATGCTAAGAAACATTCAGGGGGACATGCCCTGAGTCCTTCAAGGGGCCGTTCTGTGAGTCCTGCAAGGAGACATGCTGAGAAACATGCAAGGGATTATATAAGGGGGCATGTCATGAGTCCTGGAAAAGGCGGTGCTGTGATTCCTTCAAGGAGACCTGCTGTCAATGATACAAAAGAACATGCTGGCCAGCAGGCAATAGCGTCCCCTGCAAGGCTCTGGCCAGCAAGGGACACTGAGGGAGGGTCACCTCTG
>JAKSZU010000009.1:71661040-71703540 GCA_026018925.1 Tupaia tana | reverse complement strand
CAGTTTGAACAATGCACAATATTCAAGCATAAAATCCAGACCTGTACTGTTCATAATGTCTGTCAAATTCTCCTGATTTTAAGAGTGGTGGTGACCCTCAAGTCATAAAACAGTACAAGTCAATATAAAACAAAACAATCAAAGGTGCCTGGGAAATACTAGAAAAAACTAATAGGTGAAATTTGTTAATTTTACCAGTACTTTGTTACCTGGGAAGTCAGATTTACTTCTAGTTAAGCTACAGAATATATCTTTTTCTTATCAAAATATTAATGCCCTGTATTATGAACTGCTGCGTTTAGCAAGTGCCCCCACTTGTTCAGACCACTAAAACTTTTTGCACAATAGCCATGGAGAACTATTACAATAAAGTTAGCTATCACTTAGAACCTTTAGTTTTGGCAATGTAGGTAATGAACAGCTGGAATGGAGTGGTCAGGACGAGCAGGAGAACAATAGAAAAGAGAGGTAGAGGCTGAGGGACAAATCATGTAGGAGTATGTGACCATTCAAACACTTTGACTTTTGCTTTGAATGGTATGGAAAGTCATCAGAGCATTGTGAGAAGAATGCATGATCCATTTTATGTTTTAAAGAGATTACTCTGGCTGCTGCATTGAAAATATACTTTAGTGGAACAGGGGCAGAAGTAAGAAAACCAAACAGGAAAGTATTGTCATATTACAGGCAAGAGATTATGGAGATTGGACCAGAGAAGGTGGTTAGAATTGGTCTTATTCTAGATACAATTCAAAAGGGATAGAGGAAGTAATAGAAAAATAAAGAGCTTATATTATAAGCCCTTAGAAGGCTAATATCATTCTACTTAACTTGTCTTTATCCTACACACAATACAGAGCTGTAAGATAATACATGCACATAAGAATTATGGTTTATGCCTAAAGTCAGACTTGGGTTCATGTATAGGTTATATCAGCTGTGCTAGCTATTGGATATATTTAGACTTATTAAGTTCATTAGCAAATCAATTAAATGGGGGGGAAGGCATAGAAAGCAACCATGGATACCAGAGACAATGTGGGAGGAGGGTGGGACATGGCAGAGGGTGAAGGATAGGGAATCAAGGATGGCAAAACAAAAAACAAAATATACAAGACATAAGAATTGGAAAATTATTTGCTGATAACGTGTATGTTGATGTGCTTGATTGAGCCAATACACAGTGTATTTTGGATGGAAAATTCATTTGTATGCTGTAATGATGTATAGTGAATTAATGTAAAAATAAATAAATTTAAAGAGGAGAAAAAAATAGAGTAATCACCCAAAAATAAAAAAAAGAATTATGGAAATGATGATACATTCATTTTTTGAAACCACTATTCTCTCAAATCCTCCACCCACTCCTCTCTAATAACTTTTTTTAGATAAAAAATGTAGTTAGGTTGGTTTCACATAATTAATCACATCAATTCTACTATAAGTCACTCACTATACAGCCAATTGGATCTTAAGTAATCAGTTCTGCTCTAACTGTATAGATATGGCCTAGTTTGAATGACAAATAGAATTTTTAAGTTCAACAGTGTCTCAGAGACCATCTAGTTAAGAGATTCCTAAATTTTCCAAATATAGAGACCATTTTTTAAATGGCAAAATGTGCAGATCCCTTGAGATAATGGTGGTACTTTTAGTCGTCATTGATTGGGAAAATACATAACAAAAAGCTACAACAGATTCAATAGTCATTTTAAATGAATATGCATTTTATTAATCTCAATAGCATTTTCATATATAGATGTGCAATATATGAGGTAGCTTCAAAAAGTTCATTGAAATATTAAAATACAAGTTTATGCTGATAACAAAATTTTTTGGAAATCTATCATAGCTTTTCAAATTTTTGTGGATCCCCATCATGGTATTTATATATCAACAGACTTTGTGCTATAGATATATGAATTCATGTAATCCTTGCGATCATTTTGAGCTTTTCCTCCACTACTATCTCAAAGAATTCATATCCTTGGTTCATAGATTTGAACCACTGAGTTTCAATCATTATTTTACATACTCTGTACCCAATATTGTAGATGGAAAAAAATTACATTATAAGAGACTTGATTTGAGCAAGTTAGTATCAGTACTGGAACAGAGAGACAGAGTCCCAGACTAGAGGACAATTTGGGGCTTGGTTTTGGGAAAATTGAACTTAAAGCATAAGATATTAAGCTATTTCGCTGTTCTCTTTGAGACTCAGTGTCTTTATCAATAAAAGGAAGATAAGACAAATAAGACAAATCTTGGAAAATTTTACTGGGGTTTAAGAGAGACAATGCACACAAATATTTTCCTTTTATTTTATTTTTATTTTTTGGGGGGAGAGGTTTTTTGCTATAGGGCGCGTGCGCTCGCCAGACAGACAGAGAGAGACATAGAGACAGAAAGCGAGAAATCACCCCCCAGGGGGGATGGTCACGCCGCAATCTCTTCTCCTCCATTCTCCTCTCGGGATCTTGGGCACGCACGCACACGCGCCCGGCGTGAGTTTTAAGCCATCGGGTCCGGGACTCGAACCGCGGTCGACTACGTGGGAGTCCAGCGACATAGCCATTACGCTAACTGCTGGTCCCCAAATATTTTCCTTTTCATTTAAATGTGCTGTA
Source organism: Tupaia tana (assembly GCA_026018925.1). Lineage (NCBI taxonomy): Eukaryota > Metazoa > Chordata > Mammalia > Scandentia > Tupaiidae > Tupaia > Tupaia tana. The sequence continues at coordinate 71,700,913 of JAKSZU010000009.1, read as the reverse complement.
CAATGGAAAGATTTTACCATTATTAGAACCTGTCTCCCTGTTCAGCATCCCATGAGTTATTTTCATCCTTTTTGTGATAGCACCTAACCATGTTATTATTTTTTTTTTGGGGGGGGAGGTTTTTCACTATAGGGCGCATGTGCTCGCCAGACAGACAGAGAGAGACATAGAGACAGAAAGCGAGAAATCACCCCCCAGGGGGGATGGTCACGCCGCAATCCCTTCTCCTCCATTCTCCTCTCGGGATCTTGGGCACGCACGCACACGCGCCCGGCGTGAGTTGTAAGCCACCGGGTCCGAGACGCGAACCGCGGTCGACTACATGGGAGTCCAGCGACATAGCCATTACGCTAACTGCTGGTTCCCATGACCATGTTATTTTGATGATTGTAATGTTGGAATCAGATGAAACATGCAACATCAATTTGTTCAAAACAAGATAACAATAGCCTTACTCACTATTCAAAAAAAGGGGGACTGAATGACTGTCGTGATGTATACATTGTCCATAAAAATTGCCAACATTTATATTCTATTGCTTTCTCTGCATTCTCTTTTTGTTTCTGAATTCAAGAAGACTCAATGCTGTTTCTCTCATAATCAAAATGGTTCTTCTTCTTGGGCATTTTTAGTAGTTTCTTTTACAAAGCTGTCACTAAATTGCATGGGCTTTAGAATCAAAAGTAGTGGCTCAATTGAGTCCTGAGAAATAACGTATTGTGGGTATCTGTAATGATAGATAATGTCAAATAGAAGAAATTTCTAGCTGTTTTTTTAGAAGTTAAATCACCTGATTATTTTCTTGATTTCTTAAAAAAATAAATAAAAAACATTTTCATGATTCAGAGCAGACAACATGAAATCTAGACTTTGTTTTAGTCATGCTCTCAAATCAGGTGCATCAAGTTTTTCAAGTTATTGCACTCAACTGTGCAACCAAAGATTTTAAGCATATGGATATAAAACCTAATGACGTCCTGATAGATGTGAATATTAGAAATACTTAAAGTAGTAATTACTGGCCCAATCCTTTAAAATGATTCCTTAGGCATGTTTTCAGCCTGTGATGCACATACACATGCCTAACTTTATAACAGACAAATTGCGTCATTAGACGTTGTCTTTAGATGTTGTCATAGCACTGGAAAGCTGTTATTTTTTTAGAAGGAAGTAGTTTGAAGAACATGCTGAGTGAGCAGAGGGATGGATAAGAGTAGTCAAGCTCGTAGCTTGACCACTGCTGCAACTTCCTTTGTGGTTGATAATGAATACTATGCATATTCTTTTGAGATTTTAGATAAATTGAAGTTCAACGAATGTGGGGAACCAAGTTTCTTGGAATATGTGTTCCTAAGAAACAGGAATCTTACCTCAAGCATATCTCGACATTAACTGCTAAGTCATCAACTTTTTTATCTCCATCCCATATTTCTTATACAATCCATAGTTGAAAATGAGAAGATTCTTTGGACCACTGAGGGCAGAGGCAGACAGACAGACAGACAGAGACAGAGAAGCAAAGAAAGAATAGAATGAGGACTGGATCTTTCTTAGACACTCTCACTCTGATGAGATACTCCTTCCTTAACCTCCTAAGTAGCTGGTACTACAGGCATGCACCACCACCCCTGGATGTTTAGAGTGAGCTAGAAATTAAACCCAGATCTCCCACATGGCCTCAGCCTGCTAAGCAACAGTATCAATCAGTGCACATTACCATGACTGAGTTGCTTTTTATAGCAATTTCCTAGAAAAATTTGTCTCAAGGACAGTGCTTACATCCTATACAAGATGATTTCTGGTCTGTCTATACTTCCTGATATCTACCATAAAGTGTTCATAGTATGTGGTTTGTTTGTTTGTTTTATGCTGCTATAACAGGATACCACACTGGATGTTTTATGAAGAAAAATGATTTATTTCGTACAATTCTGGAGGCCAGAAAGTCCAGAATCAAGGAGTGTGCATCTGGTGAGGGACTTCATATTGTGTCAACCTGTGGTGAAAGATGGAAAGGCAAAAGAACATGCATGAACTGAGCAAGAGGAGACACTCACTCATGGAAGGAATGAATAAGCTTTAAAAACTAATTTCAAAAAGCCCCATCTCCATATAATGATTGGTTTCTGTGACTTTTCCAATACTGAGATAGTCTGATATTACTACAGTTAGACAGTAATTTGGTATGATGTTCATTTCGATGGTAAAAACTTATGAGTGGAAAATAAGGTTTCTGAGACTGTTCCTCTAAATCAATCTACATGTTGTTTATGTATAAGAAATCTTAAATAATAAAATAAGGATTCCTGGATAATAATTCATTTCTAGTGACAGTCACATGTAAACAAAACATAAATACCCATTCTTCTTCCATGAGCAAGAGACAGAGACAGAGAGAAAGAAGGAGAGAGACAGGGAGACAACGCCACAATCCATCCCCAGCTTCAGCTGCAGCCAGCTGGGATCATGGGCATGTGCATGTACTGTATACTCAAGAAGGTCTCCAGACACAAACTTTGAACCTTCCCTTGTAGGTCACCCTCCCAAAATATCATGTGTGTCATGGTCTGATTCCAGGAGATGTGGCTTTTAAGAGTTATTTGAACTTCAAAAATGATTTGTTTCATCATTTTTAGTTTTACAGAAACATGAAACATTAGATTGGAAATTTTAGTCATGCTTTCTAAAGGTCAAATGTTTTAAATAATCCCTCTAATGTTCAGGTACGGACCTTGTGAAGCTCAATTGTTATGGATTTCAAACTGATATTGTAACATCAAATCAGATAATTAGTTGATTAATGGTCCAAGATACATGCTGAGTACCAGTCCTGCTAAAAGGGTATTTATTAAACACAGAGTCACTCCCAAGCAGCATCCTTCTATGCTTTGATTCTTTGAGACTCTAGGAATTCTCTATGTATTTGTTCATATCCTTCACCATTTCTCTGAAGTCCTTAGACATTGAGACCCACCCTTAGCTCAGTATTTACCAATTGATTATTTTTCCTGTTTGTCAAACATATTTAAAATAAGTTATACATTTCATGATTACAATTTGTCACTGCCATATTTCTTTGAAAGATCTTGGTTTCTTGTTTGTTTTTTAAGACAATGTTGTAAACTATTGTAGCCAAGAGTAAAAAAATAGCTAAAAATTTCTGTGTTTGTCTTTGAACTACTCCATGAATGAATGGCATCATTTAAAAATAAGTATATGGGTTATACATACAAGAATACATTGACCATGCATCTATCACAGAAGAGGAGGTACAATTAAAGGTTCTTTGCAAATCAAATCTCATCCTAAGGTTCAGTAAATTTAAATAGAATATTATCCAGATACTTACATAAAAGCTTGTGTGAGAAAAGTGCCTAAAAGGTTGTTATTGGTTAATAATCTAGTTCACTGGGAAATTTAAAAAAAAGATTTCTTTATTTATTTAGTTTTCTTTGTTATTTTTAAATTTGACTAGAAAGAGACAGAGAGAGAGAAAAAAAGGGAAAGTGAGAAAGCAAGCCTCCAGATCCAGGACTTGAACTGCACTCAGCCATGTGGGACTCTATTACCTTAAACCACGATACCACCGGCCATTCCCTGGGGAAATCTATTAAATTGCTGACATTATTTTATATATGTCTATTGCATGTACAGATCATCCACACTATATCTTCTGTTTTTAGCAAAGCCTTAAAATAACACTATAAATCTAGACCCAAGAAATACAAAGGGCCCAAAATAGAATCAACCCAAGAAGATGTTCCCAAGGCACATCTTAGCCAGACTGTCAAAGACCACAGATAAAGACAAGATACTAAAACTGGCAAGAGAGAAATGACAAGTGACTTACAAAGGTCATTCCATCAGGCTAACACCTGACTTCTCAATGGAAAAATGCAAGCAACGAAAAAATGGAAAGACATATTGAAATTGTTAAGAGAGAAACAATTTCAAGCAAGATTATTATATCCTGCAAGATTATCCTTCATATGGAAAAAAAAGATTAAAATCATTTCAATCAAACAAATCCTGAAAGGATTTGCAACATAAGACCAGCTCTTCAAGAAACACTAAAGAAAGTACTGTTCCAGGAAAACTAAAGAATTAACAGCCAGAAACAAAGGAAACCAAAACAATGGTCAACTTAAATGCCAGGACAGGTTTGGTCACATAGATAATAAAACTGAATGTTAATGGATTAAATTCTCCAATCAAGAGACACAGACTGGCTGCGTGGATAAACAACCAGAAACCCTCTATTGTTGCCTACAGGAAACTCACTTCATGGTTAAAGACATACATAGACTGAAAGTGAAGGGTTGGAAAAAGGTTTTGCATGCAAATAGGAACCAAAAAAGAGCTAGAGTTGCGATACTAATTTCTGACAAAATAGGCTTTAAAACAAAAACTGTTTGGGAACCAGCAGTTAGTGTAATGGCTATGTCGCTGGACTCCCACGTAGTCGACCGCGGTTCACGTCTCGGACCCGGTGGCTTACAACTCACGCCGGGCGCGTGTGCGTGCGTGCCCAAGATCCCGAGAGGAGAATGGAGGAGAAGGGATTGCGGCGTGACCATCCCCCCTGGGGGGTGATTTCTCGCTTTCTGTCTCTATGTCTCTCTCTGTCTGTCTGGCGAGCACACGCGCCCTATAGCGAAAAACCTCTCCAAAAAAAAAAAACAAAAACAAACAAACAAAAAAAACTGTTTGAAGAGACAAAGAAGGGCACTATACTGTAGTAAAAGGGTCAATAGATTAAGAAGATATAACACTTATAAATATCTAGGCACCTAACACGGAAGCACCCACATATGTGAAGGAAAGACTGTTAGATCTAAAAGGGGAAATAGACTGTCACACATTAATTGTTAGAGAACTCAACACCGCACTATACTCTCTGGACAGATCATCTAGACAAAAAATAGGTAAAGAGATAAAAGATATAAATGATACCATAAGTCAAATGGACTTAGCAGAAATCTATAGAACTTTCTATTCAAAAACCATGAGATACCTTTTTTCTCACCTCCACATGGAACCTTTTCAAAGATTGACCACATCGTAGGGCACAAAGCAAGCCTCTACAGATTCAAAAGCATAGAAACTATATCCAGCATGTTACCTGATCATGATGGAATTAAACTTGAGTTTAATTTCAAGAGAAATCCTCAAAAATACTCAAATACATGGAAACTAAATAACCAATTCCTGAATGACTCCACAACTACTGAAGAAATAAAGACTGAAATCATGGAAGCCAATGACAATGAGGATACGAGTTTCCATAATCTTTGGGATATTTCTAAAGCAGTCTTAAGAAGGAAGTTCATAGTAATTAGTACACGTAAGAGGAAGATGGAAAGAAGGCAAATGGGTTACCTAAGATCGTGCCTCAGAGAATTGGAAAAGCAACAGCAAAATAATCCAAAACACTCTAGGAGAAAGGAAATAATAAAGATATGAGCAGAAATAAATGAAATGGAAAATAAACAAACTATACAGAAAATAAATCAAGTAAAACCTGTTGCTTTGAAAAGATAAACAAAATCGATACACCACTAGCAAGACTTATTAAGAAGAGAAAGGAAACAGGTGAATCAAATCTGCAACGAAGCAGGCAATATAACAACAGACATAGTAGAAATACAAAACATCACTAGAGGATATTATGAACATCTATATGCCAAGAAACAAGAAAATCTGGATGAGATGGGTAAATTACTGGGCACATATAATCTACCAAGATTGAGCCAGGAGGATATAGAAAGTCTGAATAGATCCATAAAAAGCCAGGAGATTGACTCAGTAATAAAGAACCTCCCAACAAAGAAAAGCCCTGGCCCTGATGGCTTCACTTCTGAATTCTACAAAACCTTCAAAGAACCCCCATTCTTCTCAAGTTATTTCTAAAGATCCAAAAGGGTGAATCTCTCCCTAATTCATTCTATGAAGCCTCTATCACCCTTACCCTTTATACAAGTAAGGACAGGACAAGGAAGGAAAATTGTAGACCAACATCTCTGATGAATATAGACTCAAAGTTTCTCAAAAAGATACTGGCAAATCGTATCCACCAACTTATAAAAAAAGATTATACATCATTATCAGGTAGGCATTATTCCAGGAATGCAAGGTTGGTTCAACATACACAAAATCATAAATGTAATACACCATATTAACAGAAAGAAAGATAAAAACTACATGATCATATCAATTGATGCAGAAAAAGCATTTGATAAGATACAACATCCCTTCATGATCAAGACTCTTAGCAAAATAGGCATAGAAGAGTCATTTCTCAGGACCAGCAGTTGGCATAATGGCTATGTCGCTGTACTTGCATGTAGTCGACTGCGGTTTGAGTCCTGACATGGTGGCTTAAACTCACGCTGGGTGCATGTGCGTGAGTGCCCAAGATTATCAGAGGAGAATGGAGGAGAAGGGATTGTGGTGTGGCCATCCCCCCGGGGGGGGGTGATTTCTCACTTTCTATCTCTCTGTCTCTCTCTGTCTTTCTGGTGAGTCCTCACACCCTACAGGAAAGACCTCAAAAAAATAAATAAATAAGAAGGGTCATTTCTCAACAAATTTAAAGCTAGCTATGAAAAACCCACAGCAAACATCATCCTTAATGAAGAAAAGCTAAAAGCTTTTCTACTAAAAATGGGTACAAGGATACCCACTTTCTCCATTCCTTTTTAATATAGTACTGGAAGTACTCACCAATGCAATCAGAAAAGAGGAAAAAATAAAAGGCATTCAGATAGAAAAAGAAAAGGTGAAATTCTTTCTGTTTGCAGATGACATGATTATATACGTAGAAGATCCAATGATATCCATGAAAATATTTCTTGAAGTATTACATGAATACAGTAAAGTTGCAGGATACAAAATCAACATATAGAAATGTTTAGCATTTCTATATACGAGAAACAAACAGACTGAGATAAAACTGAAAAAAAGTTATTCCATTTACCATAGTCACAAAAAGTATAAGATACTTAGGAATAAATCTAACCAAAGAAGTTAAAGACCTCCACAAGGAAAACTACAAGACGCTAAAAAAAGAAATTGAAAATGACACAAAAAAATGGAAGGACATTCCATGCTCCTGAATTGGAAGAATTAATGAAAATGGCAATTCTACCCAAATAAATCTACATATTTAATGCAATGCCAGTCAAAGTACCAGAAACATTCTTCACAGATCTAGAAAAGACAATAATAAAATTTGTCTGGAATCACAAAAGACCCCATATTGCCAAAGGAGTTCTGCACAAAAGAGTGGAGTGGGTGGCATCTCAATCCCTGACCCAAAAATATACTACAAAGCTGTGGTAATCAAAACAGCATGGTACTGGCACAGAAACAGACATGTGGACCAATGGAACAAAATAGAGTCTGCAGAAATAAATTCCCAAACATACAGTCAACTAATTTTTGACAAGGAGTACCAGTCAATCCAGTGGGAAAAGGAAAACCTGTTCAGCAAATGGTGATGGAAAAACTGGATTTCCACCTGCAGAAAGATGAATCTGTACCCCTACCTCTCACCTTTGATAAAAATAAACTCAAGGTGGATCAAAGATCTAAATCTAAAACCTCAAACTATAAATCTTCTCCTGGAAAACACTGGGGAAACTCTGGGAGACATTGGGATAGGGGAAGACTTCTTAAATAAGACCCCCAAAGCACAGTGGATAATCCCCAAAACAGACAAGTGGGATTACATCAGACTAAGAAGTTTGTGCATGGAAAAAGACACAGTAATTAGTGTGAATCAATAGCCCTTGGAATGGACAAATATTTTTGTAAACTGTGTGTCAGATAAGGGATTGATAACCAGAATGCACAAGGAACTCAAGCATCTGTTTAGAAAAAAGATGAATTAAAAAAAACACTCTCTGAAGATGACATACAAATAGCCAAAAGGCATATGAAAAAATGCTCAACATTCTTCATTGTAAGGGAAAAGTAGATCAAAACAATGAGATACGACCTAACCGCAGTCAGAATGACTAAAATTAAAAAAATAAAAAATGGTAAGTGCTGGTGGGGGTGTGGGAAAAGGGGAACCATTTTACCCTGCTGATGTGAATGTAAATTGGTCCAGCCACTGTAGAGAACAATTTGGAGATTCCTCAAAACTCTACGAATAGAGGGACCAGCAGTTAGCGTAATGGCTGCGTCGCTGGACTCCCATGTAGTCAACCGCAGTTCATGTCTTGGACCCAGTGGCTTAAAACTCACGCCAGGCGCATGTGCGTGCGTACCCAAGATCCCGAGAGGAGAATGGAGGAGAAGGGATTGTGGCGTGGCCATGCCCCCTGGGGGGTGATTTCTTGCTTTTTGTCTCTCTGTCGGGTGAGCGCATGCGCCCTATAGCAAAAACCTCTCCAAAAAAAGAGAAAAAAAAAAAAAAACTCTACGAATAGAACTACCATATGAACAAGCAATTCTACTCCTTGGTATCTACCCAAAGGACACAAAATTCTTAATCGGAAACATGCTTGCACATCGATGTTTATTGCGACACTATTCACAAATGCTAAGACATGGAACCAACCCAAATGCCCACAAACAGATGAATGGATTGAGAAACTGTGGCACATATACTATATGGAATACTATTCAGCCATTAAAAAAAAAAAAAAACCTGGCTTTTGACAGAAAGTAGAAGAATATGGAAGATTTACTGCTGAGTGAAGCAAGTCAGGCTATGAAGGAGAGACATTGTATGTCCCCACTTAATATATACAGAGTGTTCGCACTCTATGGCTGTAACTGATTGACTAAAGGATATAGAAACACAGTAAATGGAGATAAATACCAGATATTGTGTGTGTGAAAGAGTAGATTCTGAGGGAGGATATTTAGAAGAAAAATAGTGAGGCAAAGCATTAATGAGACAAAGAAATGTGGTAATATCTATTGAAGATATTTTATAGTTTTATCAATTGAACAAGGGAGAAATGTTCACATGTTAAAATACTCACTTTGTAAGCTAAATCATGTGACTTAATATATAAAAAAAAGTGAAATTAAAAAATGTAAATTAAAAAAAAGAAGTCAGACTTGTGGAGCTCAAGCAGCAGTAGCTTAGATGTACAATAAATTTGTAAGCTGTGTGGAGAAAAATAATATTATAATATAACAATATTATAACATCAAGTCCAAGCTATAAAAATATGATCAAATTATACATTATACATATTTTATATTTTCAAATTAAAAATCTGTATTCTTCTGGAGATTAGACTGAAATTTTCTTATGAAGGATTTGTATTATACAACATGTTTATGTACTGAAAAATCACATTGTGCTCTCACCAATCTCTATAATTATTATGTTAACAAATATAATTAAAAGAGGGTTCAGCGCCTGGCGTAATGGGTATGGTGCTGGACTCCCATGTAATCGACCGCGATTCGAGCCCCGGACCCAGGGGCTTAAACTCACGCTGGGTGCATGTGTGTGCGTGCCCAAGATCCCGAGAGGAGAATGGAGGAGAAAGGGATTGCGGCATGGCCATCCCCCAGGGGATGTGATTTCTCGTTTTCTGTCTCTCTGTCTCTCTCTGTCTGTCTGGCGAGCGCACGCACCCTATAGCAAAAACCTCTCCAAAAAAAAAAGAAAGAAAAATAAATTACTAAAAAAAAAAATTAACAATAGTAAATAAAAGCAAAAAAAATGAAAGAAAAGATTTGGCTAGAAAAACAGATGAATAAAATACAAATTTCAAATGCATTTTGACTATTTTCAAGAAATCATTTATTTACTTTTAACTTAAAATAATACTCTCTCTCTCCTTTACTTACGCCCCCAGAACTGTATGCCACCTTTCTAAAAATTGAGGTAAAATAAGTTTATTACTATTCATACAGTAAACCATATTACTGGTTAACTGAACATCAAAATAACATACACAGAATTACTCTTCCTGGTACATAGTCACAGAGTTTCTTTATTTTTTTAACTGTATCTGTCCCTAATACGAAGTCACTAGAACTCTTTTATCTAAAGAATGTACTTTTTTACTTTACCACTTTTTTTGTGCTGTAATTAACCCTGATATCACAAATGTCCCCCTAGTAGATTGTGGGCTCCATGTCAACAGGAATCTGCATCTTATTTTTTTTTATTTTATATTTTTAGCTAAAATGTATTGAGTGGGAACCAGCAGATGGTATAGTTGTTATGTCATTGGACTCCCACACAGTTGAATGCAGTTTGAGTCCCATACCTTGTTGCTTGAAAGTCAGGCCGGTGCATGTGTGTAGATACCCAATATCCTGGGAGGAGGATGGAGGAGAAGGGATTGCAGTGTAGCCATTCCCCCTGGAGGATGATTTCTCATTTTCCCTCTCAATGTCTCTGTATCTTCCTTTCTCTTTCTCCAGAGAGCACATGAGCCCTAAGACAAAAATCTCTGCAAAAACAAAAATGTATTGAGTGTCTAGATTCAGTCCTAAACACTTTCACAGTTATCATCTCACATTTTAGCTTCATGAAAATTTTATCCAGTTGGTATTAGCAAGACCCCTATTTTGCAGATAAGGAAATTGAACCTTGAAGACGTGAAGACTGATTTGAAACCTTCACATCTGACCCTGGTGCCTAAATTTTTATCTATAGTCTCTTTCCCATGCAGTGAAGCCTCCCTTAATTGTTTATGTATCACTTGAGAGACAAGAATGAGTTGACTGAAAGGACTAGCTATAAGAGCCACTTGAGGGCACAACAGGGGTCTTGTGTAGTCAGAAAAGATCTCCCCATTCAAGTTATATTGAACCATCTTCATTCACTTGGAAATAGCTGCAGGTAGAGGAAACAAGAAGTATAAGTAACTTAGGTAAGTCCTGTGGTCTAATAGTTAAGAGAGTTGGATACAACATAGCCGAGAGCTATTTGAATCTTGGTGACTTGAAAAATATGCAGGGATTGTGTGCATGCATGCCCCAAATCCCAACAGAACAGAGAAATGTAGAAGATGGGATTGTGGCATGACCATAGGCTATTGGGAGGTGCTTTCTCCCTCTCCCTTTTTCTGTCTCTCTCTGGTGAGTGCAGTGTGCCTTCTGGCAATTAAAAAAGAAATTTAAGTAACTTGGTTGGACAGACCAAAGCCTTAGGATTAAAATGCCTCAAGATGCCAAAAGAAACTGCAGGCATAGCTAAATTGACAGTTTACCCATGGGTCCTGAATGTAGGAGGTAATAAGGACATTTTTACCATGACCACCTAATTTGGGACATACAAGTGGATAGATTGTTTTAAAAAGGGTTGCTAAGTAACAGTTCTCTAGCGTCAGTTTTATTTAAAAAATTTTATATCTTATAATGTATTTTAACTAGTAATGTGCTTTATCATGCCTTAGCTCATTTAACTTAATTGAATGAATAAATGAGAATATTTTATAATTAGAACAAATATTTTATATGTAAATTAGTGCTTTTAACATGCTTGAATGTTTTGTGCTCTTAATTGGTATAATTAAGATTGCAAAAGGGAAATTTTCTCTGTTAATTTTCCTAGTATATATTTTCTCTTATAATGTAAGTAAAGACCAATGTAAAAAATATGGTAGCTTCTATATTTTGAGGACTTGAGGTTCCCTGTTTATTTTTCTTGTCTTAATTTTTTCGAATGTTTGATGCTTTGATTTAGCTTAATTCTCTGGATAAGATGAATATTCTATTATTCTACTTTATTTTTTATGTTAAGGTTAATAAGTCATCTTTTAAATGAAAACATTTCTGCTTTAGAAACCTTGAGATTCATAGTAAGTGAAGAGATTATTGTCTTGCTTTTAAAAAATTGACAGTTTCTCTTTTTTCACTATAAAATAACATTTGGGGTAAGACAGTATTCTTCTTTGATCATAAATCTACTCTTCACAATTTACAATTTTATTTTCAATTTTAATTTTAATTCTAGTTTCACAATTTACAATTCAAAATTTGTTTATTTTTTGGTTTATTATGAAATCCCAGCATACTAAGAGATGAAAAGAGAATAAAGGGTGGTTTGTACTCATTTCAACTTGATTCACATAGATGAGCGACTATGACAGTGCTGGAGAGACTGTTTAGGGTTAACTCTGAGCTCCACTAGCTGTGAGCTTTGTAACTTTGGACAATCACCTCATTCTCCCCTTGCCACAATTTCTTCATTTGTAATAACAAGCTGACAGTAATGTTACTGAGCCTCATAAAGGTGATGAAGAATTAGCCAAGTCAATGCATATAAAGTACCAAGTCAATGCATATAAAGTACATAGAATGATGTTGGCACATTGTGAACACTTGGTAAATATAAACTGTTACCATTTTACTCCTGTGAACATAGGTGCATTGTGGTAGGGGCTAGATAGTGGGTCAAATTAAACTAAATAATAGTAAATATTGAGACAATAAGAATCAAAGGGCAGGTGGCTCCTAAGTGTTTTTAAGTTCTTTTCGCCTCATCTTTTCTTGGGGATCAAATCTTTGGTTATTAATTTAAAATTAATTACTTAAAGCAAAGCTTTTGTACCAGTTGATGAAAAGATAAAGTCCAATTTGCAGTTTAATTTTCTTGTTTACATTTTTAGTTTAAGAAAAAGATTTTATTACAGACTGATTGTTTCTGTCCAAAAGTATATTCATTGTCTCACCCTTGAAGAAACTCTCACTAGAAAGCACTTATTACTGTAATTATATAATTGCATTAGAGGGTTCTTTTGTGGCAAGGTTCTTCTTAACTTCCCGTAATTACCACATGTACCTATCAATTATATAATCTTCTTTTAGAAACAATATTGATAGAAAACTGCCTTTTATATCTTTTACATAAAACACTCAATGCATAAACATATTCATAGTTACACAGATCTTGGCAAGTCAGTTTATTCTCTGGACCTCAGTTTTCCCATTTGTAAAATAAGATTTGTACTATACTATACTCTAATGATTTGTGTATCTTTTAAACTTTTAAAATTTAATCACCCATTAACTAATGCATGACTACTGCATGGAAGGCATTGTTCTGTCTGCTTTGGATATTTTTTTTCAATATTTTCTATTGATATTTTATTTAAAACTGGGAATTAACATTCTTCAGCAATCCTCAGTTTAAAAATGATTGAAACCATTTTTATCTAAATGTTCTCTGACTAGGACTTCAAGTATTATATTGAAGAAAAATGGTAAAAGCGTGTATCCTTGTCATTTCAGATTTTAGACCAAAAAAACAGTACACATTGTATACATGTATTAAAATATCATATAGTACCCTATAAATGTGTACAATTATTATATGTCAGTTAAAAACTTTTTAAACTGTTGCCAGCAGGTGGTGTAGTGATTGAGGCACTGGACTCACACATGGTCAACTGCAGTTCAAGTCCCAGATATGGAAGCTTGAAGCTCATGCTGGACACATGTGCATGTGTGCCCTAAATCACAAGAGGAGGATGAGGAAAAGGGATTGTGGCATGGCCATCTCCCCTGAAGGGGGGGGTCCTGATTTCTCACCTTTTCTCTCTCATTCTGTCTATCTGTGTCTCAGGTGAGTGCACATGCCATTTAGCAAATAAAACTCTAAAAAAAGTGAAAAGGAAAAAGTTATTCTTCACCAAGTTAAAAAATATTTTTTGATATTTGATAAAGAACACTATTAATTGCCTCTCCCCAACAGGCATTCAACACAAGTTCATATTGAAAGAGAAATTTTTTCCCAAGTCCATTTAGACCAGATTATTTTCAGTGGAATCAACCTATTACTTTTTGAAATATATTCTAGTGAAGGTAATTCATTATTTTCAACTTGGGTTGTTTTGCTGTTTTGAAGAACTGAATCTTTTTTGTTTGTTTGTTTTCTATCATTTACCAATTATTGCCGAACACAGTAGTTTTTGTTCCCACAGACACTTCCACCGCCAAGTTCTAAATGTACTTAATGGCACCTTCAAATCAGATAGCTGAATGATTAATCTGAAGACATTGCTTTCCTGTTGCTTCATCAGTTAACTACCTCTGCAGGGTTTATCCCTCCATACCCTCTCCAAACATAATGTGTATCTTTGAGAAAGATGGAGTAGAAGGAAAGGAAAGAGAGGGAGAAGAAAAGAAGGAGAAAGAGACAATTTTACCATAGAAATCTGGGTGTTAATAAACATATGTAGGAACAGGATGTCGACACAGCAGTAAAACACAACACTCTGCAAGGAAGACACCACATAGAGGGTTGTTCGTTTCCCTGAGTATTCCAGGCATACACTTGTCCATCAACCAGGATAGCTGAAGCTGGGAATAGAGGAGGTGGGAGTAATATACCCCTCTCTCTCTCATAAAATAAACAAATACACCTTTTAAAACAGGTACGTATGAGTATGTGTGTATTAATAGAGCATAAATCTGAAGTGACACCAGCCTTCTAGTGGTTGTTGGAAGAAGGAGTTAGAGATGATATTTAGTTAACAAACTAGGAATAAGTTTCCCTTCACTATTAATCCCCTCATATCCAGAATATTGAAGGGTTTAAATAAGCTAAAATTGTGTGAAAATTTTACATAGAATTATATTGGAATACCATATTTAATATAAATTGAATAAAGCAATGTCCCTTATACTATCTTTTGCCTCAGTTCCCATTCTTAGCACTTCTGAGGCTTTAACAAGATATATTAGTATATAAGTCCTATTAAATTGATATTTCAAGAGGAGTTAGAATAATTCACATATTTAAAAATGGTAATGGAATGATCCCAGCCTGTCAGATCTAGAAAGGACTGTAGAAATCATCAGTTTAATTTCTGTCATTTTATAGCTGAACAGAGATCAACATAAGTGGGTTGCCATGTTCACCCAACTGATTATTGGCAATATGAGGACTTGACATCAACTTTCTTGGCTTCCCACTAGTCTACTTTCTATCATAATTTGTTGCCTCATAGTTAATTTTGAGTTTTGATATATATCCTAAAATCTATTTTCCAAGATTTTTTGCAACTCCCTTTCTATGGTCATCTTTATGTAAAACTCACAAAGAGTCATTTGACTTCCAGTTGCTCACTGTGTCAATGGACTTTTCAAGTTGTGTGTTTGTGCATGCATGTATGTGCATGTTTGTATATGTGTGTGATGTTATTTTCTAGACAGACACTTGCTGTGTTGCAGTCCTCCTGCCTCAGCCTTCTAAGTAGGTGGAACTATAGGTGCATGCCACCATGTCCAGCCTTTAGGTTGGTTTACAATTTAAACCTGGGTCTCTCAGGTGCCTCAGCCTGTCAAGAAGCACCATCTAATGCATGCTACCATGGGCCGATCACTTTTCACATTTTAAATTAGATTTGTTGGATGGGTTGAGTGGCTAAGTGAATGTCTGTGTGTCTATGGTAGAAAACTTTACTATAATTTGTGGAAGGCCAATCTCATGGCCTATTGGTTGAATAACCTGGATTCCACATGGATACTAGTACAACTCAAATCCCAATCCCAGCAACTTGAAAAACATGCTAGGTGGTGTGTATGCAAGCTCAAACTCCTGACATGATGGAGAAATGGAAGAGAACGGATTATGGTGTAACTGCTCGTTGAGGGGGTGCTTTTTCCCTTTTTCTCTCTCTCTGCCTCTGGCAAGCACATGCACCTCTGGCAATTAAAAAATAATAATTTGTGAAGAAGCAACAATGTGATTTCTTGTTCCTTTTATTAAACACATCACCAAAGTTCATGTACAGAAAGCAAGCACCTCGTCTGATTTATAGATAAAACAGATTCTAACTGAATTATTTCTAGTCTAATGACCTCTCCAAACATTCACATCAAACTACAAGTGGTATTATTTTTCAACCTGCCACAGAATTTAGCAGTCTTCAAACTACCTGAGGAATATGAAGGCCAAATTAACTGCACACACCCATACTATAAATACAAAATTAGGAACCAAGTTGTAAAATAACTCACATAAAAACTTGGCTTTCATAAAGCACCATCATAATAACTGTAGGCCCTCTTCAGATGGACCTATTTTTTTTGCAACAACAACAACAACAACAAACAAAAACAAACAAACAAAAAAACAAAATATTTATAGCCTCTGTTTCCCCTCTGGAGATTTTAAACTATTCAGAATATTTTCTAGTGGTAAGTAAATGAAGTAGATGGTATTTTATAACAGAACAAGGAGGTGTTTTGTGAGAAGATGCTCAATGTATAAAGGAATAGAGCCATTGATGCAACTTTCACTCCAGGCACTTGGAATTATAAAAATTATGTTGCAGAAAGGTTCAAGCTTTAGGGGTAAAATGACTCAGACTAAAGCTGTGTCCCAAACAGATGCTGACATTTAAGTATCGTTCATTAAAAAGTACTATATATATATATATATATATATATATATATATATGTGTGTGTGTGTGTGTGTGTGTGTGTGTATGTATGTATATATATATATATATATATATATATATATATATATATATATATATATATTTTATCAGGGATAGTGTATGGAGCAACTTTTCTTTTTCCAATAAAAACATCTATAGATACTCCAGCGAATACACCCTATAGAGTGACTCAGAGTTAAAGACTGAATGCATGTATGCCAGATGTTTTGTCTTACCTACCCCTCTAAAGCCATTTTGTAGCTAAATGGCAGTAAAATGGCTGAAAATGGAAATCCTTAGGTGACCTAGGCAAGTGAGATGAGTTATTGTGATGCTTTAAATTTGTTTGAAAGAGTATCAGACAATGGAATCAAGAAAATTAAAGATGATCTGATTAACAGCTGGTCTAATAAATCACCTCTGATTTAACCAGCTTTTCTCAGATTCTGGTTCCTGTGTATACTACATTATTAATCAGGTTGGGGGACACCGGGAAGGAAAATACATATTATGATTGCTGGTAACTTCTCGTGAAACTGCTCTTCCTCTGCATTCTGTATTTATAGACTTTTTTTGTAATTGCATTTTTTTCATCTAAAATTAAAATAAAAAGCAACTACCCAATTAAACTTTGCCACAAAAATAGAAAAGGAGGAAGGCATATGTGTTATTATAGAATATAACCATGTGAATAAAACCAGAGAACAATGAATCTCAAGCTTTAAAATAATTTCTATGAGCAGACTGGACAGTGGTGCCATAGTAAAATAGGATGCTCTTTTAAGCTGACCCACATAGAAAGGTGCCAGGTTTGTGTCCAGAGACCTCTCTTACTAGAATGGGCATATGTGTGCCCATGATCTGGGACTGGCTTAGGCTGGGCGTAGATAACAACATCAAGACCCAGTTAGGGATATTAGGGGTGTGGTCTTTCTCTTTGAAAAATAAATAAGCTTTTTTAAATTTCTGCTAGAGGGAACGTGTACTTGCCAGAGAGAGAGCGAGAGAGAGCGAGAGAGAGGGGGAGAGAGAGAGAGAGAGAAACAAACAGGGAGGGAGAGAAAGAGGGAAAAAGCATCCCCAATGGAACTAGTCATGCTATAATCCCTTCCTCATTTTCCCATACTGTCAAGATTTGGGGCATGTGTACACATGTTGCTGGTGTGTTTTTCAAACCACTTGGGCTGGGATTTGAACCATGTTTGGCTATTTAGGATAGGGTTCCTTTCATCACTAAGCCACAATGCTGACCCAGAAATAAATGAACTTAAAGAAAATGATTTTTTTCTAGTCAATTTTCTACATCGTCTGCATGCTTCATTTGAAACACCCAACTCACTTCATTTCTCCTGGCTTCACGTCTAATCGTAGATGTTACTTCCCTTAAATGGTCTTTTCTGACTGGATAAAGGTCTTTTCTTTCACTTTAATAGTGACACATGCTTAAGACTATCATAACATTTATCACACTGCATTGTTATTGTGAGTTTTTCTTTGTTCTCAAAATCTAGAACAGGGACTCACACAGATATGGAGCACACAATATTTTGGCTGCATACATGAATAAATGAAATGTGATTGGACATCAGAGAAGGATTATTTTGGAAAAATAATTAGTATCCTTTACCCCAGTAAAAATCCCAATGGATAATCATTTCAGTAATGAGTTCTACTTCATGTGCATTTGCAAAACCATCTATTGAGCACAAACTTGGAAATGCTAACAATTTTTCAAATCATCATATTTGCTTCTGTGTCGCCATCCTGTACTCACCAAGCCTTGTAGAATTAACACAAACTTGTTGGATTGAAGGATTTGCATTTCACAATTGGCTGTTTAGTTTAACCATAATGAATTTGAATTTCTTTTTGTGGAGATTAAAGGTAACAGCTTAGGCCAGAAGGTGGAATGGGTGATGGTTAAAGTCACTGGATTCCCACATGGCCGACAGTGGTTCAAGTCCAGGACCTGGTGGCTTGCTTTTTTTTTGCTTTATCTCTCTCTCTCTCTTTCTCTCTCTCTCTCTCTCTCTCTCTCTCTCTCTCTTGCTTGCTCTCACTCTCTCTCTCGCCCTCTGTCCCTTTATGGTAACATTTAAATAAATAAATAGTTAAATAAAATAATTCTTTTTTTAAAAAAGTAACAGCTTAGTCTACCATTAAAGTAAATTATTCTGCTTAATGGTAAAACCATTTGGCTCTGTGAGACATAAAAAGCATTTCATTTCCGGAACCAGCAGTTAGCATAATGGCTATGTCGCTGGACTCCCACGTAGTCGACCGCGGTTCGCGTCCTGGACCCGGTGGCTTAAAACTCACGCCGGGCGCGTGTGCGTGCGTGCCCAAGATCCCGAGAGGAGAATGGAGGAGAAGGGATTGCGGCGTGACCATCCCCCCTGGGGGGTGATTTCTCGCTTTCTGTCTCTATGTCTCTCTCTGTCTGTCTGGCGAGCGCACGTGCCCTATAGCAAAAAACCTCTCAAAAAAAAAAAAAAAAAAAAAAAAAAAAAAAAAGCATTTCATTTCTTACAGGCCAGCATACTTGAAAAAGTCAAACTGATGATAAAGATGGGATGTAATTCTAAGTGGTCCTACTTATTAATCAATCAATTACATTTCTTTTCTAATTATCATCAATGTTGACAAGGTGGATTTTGAGGAGTTTTTTAAAAAAGATTTTAATGACTCACGTATGTACTAGAGACTATAGCATGCTGTGATTTGCCAATCTGAGCAATGCAAGTGTGTTCAAATTTAAAACTGGTTTAGTCGGGTGTGTCTGACATTCACAAAAACTTCATTTAATACACACACTGAGCAATGAAATTAAGATTTTTAGTCCAAATATTCTTTGATGAGACTGGACAGTGAATTAGGTTTTAGTATCTTTTGAAAAATAAAAACCTTATTATTTTAACCATAATAATTTTAACACCACTCAACTACAGAAGTTAATATACATTTTGAAGAAGAAAAGTGTGGATGTGACTTCTTATGAAATATCTCATGACTTATAAAAATTCAACCTTACTATTTCACTTACCTCCAAAAAAATATATAAAATTTTATAGAATTCATGACTTTCTACCTACAATATTGCTAAATCAGAATACCAGGAAAAAAATTGGTCAGGGAATTATAAATCAAATAGCCAAACTAAGATATTATATTTTAACATCTGAACCCAATGGCACAGACTCAAAATCCTGGTTTAGTAAATAGTGCATGACATATCACAGAGATAAAACAACATAATGAGTCTAAATGAACAAACTTTTAATATATTATATACTGGTATGGTCTATAATTCTGTAAGCTTTAATTAGAGGTATTAAATTGTTATAAGGAAATGTAAATCCTTTCAGAGAATTTAGATGTCTTCATCAAGGGCATTAAAACAATGATTTTAATAACCTTGGAATTAGTATTTAATTTTGGGTTTATATGCATGGAGAATATGTGGAGGAAACCCAGAGAATGTCTACACACATACATGCAAATGTAAAATATATATTGAGAGAGAACTATAGTTTTTAAAAATTTGATTATTCTTAACATAATAAATATGTAGATTGACATATAGAATTTCATCTTGATATTTCTAGTAAGCCAAACATAGAAAATGCAATACTGTAGTCTTTTTTATTCAATTCCAAGCAAGGCTGTGTTGATCCTTGAAAATGGCAATGTTGTGAAAAACCAGTCTGAAGTGTTTATATGTGTGGAATTCCCTTTTTTTTTGGGAGGGGATAACATTCCTAGAGTCAGGTTAGAGTTCGTGGTAGCTATTTTGTTGACTGATTCTGCATCTCTAGTTGGAATCTTTCTAGTTTGATCCTACATAGAAGGGAATAATTTGGTCTTAAGAAATGTATTTGTCTATGAAAATAGAAAACCCTCAGAAATCACGATGGCTTCATGGAAATGCTATAATACTTTCTATTTCTCTCAGTTGTCTGCTCATATCAAGCACCACTTAAAAGTGGTTGACTAAAGCCCCATATCTTTCATTATTGCAAGTAAATATTTCCTAAAATCAAGTTTTAATTTGAAAAAAGAATGCAATCAGGAAGCTTCCAAACGAATGTCCTTATTTATTTTCTGGGATGCCAAAGAAAAATATTTTGATTTTTGTTTGTTGTTTTAATATATTTTACTTTATTTTTATACGTTCAATCACTATACATCTCTTAGCTTGTAAAGTGAATTTTTCAACACGAATACATTTAATTTTGAATAAATAAATAAATGCATAGGTGACTAAGTAGAATGTGGAAAATAGATTGGTCTCCACAAGTAAGATGTGAGTCAGGAACAACTGAAAGATTGGTGTTAGAAGGTCCTGTCACATTCTCGTTTTAAGTATTAAAAGTACAGTAAGTATCAAGTTCAAGAAGGCACTGAGAAGTGCATAAAATTAGCATGAAATCCTGCTTTTTTAAAAGTCCACATACCTGAATACCAAGTGCTATTTCAAGAACTGGAAGAAAGGGACCCATTCTTTATGTATGATGCTATAAAATACCATGTAGATATTGCATAGCACAATAAAAGTAATTATCAGTAATAACAACAACGTAATGGCAGAACCAACTCCACCTTAGCCGAAACCAACCCTAACCAGTTAGGGAGGTTCACAAGAATCATCTTTGTTACAAAAGGTTTAGCGCAGTGTTATTTTTACTGCTACGTAATTTCTTCTATGATTAGGGGAACTCCCTGTTCCTCTCAATTTTCACTCTAGTAATAGCCAATTGCAATTCAACTTCAAATTCCCTTCTCTCTGTTAATCCTATATAATGGGACACATTTTAGGTACCAGGATAAAAGGATATGAAGATTACTGCTGATTAAAACAAAATCAAGGCTTAAAAACTTGACAAAACATCAAATTCAAACATTGTAAAATATGTTTATATAGTAAGATATCAGTTCTATACCAGTCTCAGAGAAGAGTGAAACCTTTATGTGCCACATAAATGTAGTCAATCTCATACCACAACATGTATCCAAAATCATAGATGTTGCAAAACCTCCATCAGTTTGTGCAGTACTAGGAAATCCTAAAAATATTCTGGGAGTAAGAAAAAAAAATATGTCTAGAGGATAGATGAACACATTTTTGAAAAATTTTATTTGGGTACACGATTAAGACTTACTCATTTGCTTATGTGTTTCAAATACACAACTTTAGACTAAGCCATGCAAATTGAAATCAATAGCTCTATCCAGAAAACACAAGTTTTTTGCCGTGATGTACATTGCTGAACAGTCATATCACCCTATCCACCCATCATTACAGAGACGTAATTGCTTTAGTGAGTAGTCAGTTCCATTTTTTCCCAGATTACTCTTTGGAATACTATAGCGTTGAGACTCCAGATTCTCACTGAATTAAAAAAAAAAAAAGATTTTGAAGTTCTTTAGAATTATTCTTAAAAAAATTCTTAAGACTCTATTCCAAAATAAATTTGTTTATTTTAGTATAAAAATGCCATTTCCTCAAATCTCTGGGTAAATCAAACAATGTGTGAAAATGCAGCATTTTCATCCTATAGCTGAAGTAGCCTGGGTGAAATCCCACAATCCCTGGCTTGATGAACATGTGCTAATCTATAGTTTTGATTCTATAGTGCTCTAAATGTCTTAAGTTTGGGAAGATGATGGTAAAATGGTAGATTTGGGAAGGAAAAGGTTTATTCATTCAAATAAATAATGTTGGTGTTTAATAATACAAACACTGATCTTCTGGCCAAATTTTTAAATGTTTCTTCTTTATTTACAATGTATAGAGACACATCCATTGCAATACATGCAATATAATCTTGCTGATATGACTTGGGGAACCCAAACCTATAGTTTTGCTTTCATTCTCTACTTTTTTTTTAACCAACATATTTACTGAACACTTACGGTATAAACAGCACTCTAGTGAATGATGTAATTATCTGGCTTCACTTAGATTACATTCTAGTAGGAGAGATAAAACTAGTTCAAACATGGGCCAGCAGGTGGCATAGTGGTTAAGGGCACTGTACTCCCACATGCCAACCATGGTTTAAGTCCTGGACCTGGTGGCTTGCTTTCTCAACTTCCCCCCTCTCTCTCTCCCTCCCGCTTTTCTGATCAAATTAAAAATAAATGAATAAATAAATAAAATAAAGTAAGTAAAATAATTCTTAAAAAAAAAAAAAAAAACTAGTTCAAACATAATTTCACTCAGGACCAGCAGTGGGCTTAATGGCTATGTTGCTGGACTTCCATGTTGTCGTCCATGGTTTGAGTCCCAGAGCCGGTGGCTTAAACTCACACTGGGCGTGTGTGCGTATGTATCCAAGGTCCCGAGAGGACAATGGAGGAGAAGGGATTACGCATGGCCATCCCTCCTAGGGGGTGATTTCTCACTTTCTGTCTCTCTCTCTCTGCCTCTCTCTGTCTTTCTGGCTAGCACATGTGCCCTGTAGCAAAAATCTCTCAAAAAAAATTGCACTATAGAATAAGATAATAACCCTAAAAAGATACTAACAAAGACCACAAAGTGAGCTATGTCTTTTGTTTAAATATTGTAAGATAGACTTTATAAATGTTTGATCTAGGTCTTAAATGGTGAGTAGGATTTCAACGGGATGTGAGGAAAGAACAATACTTTCCTGAGAGAGGGAATGATATAAACAAAGTTACAAAGATAGAAAATTACTAGGAATGACCCAGGAAAAGGTAAATGGACCAGTTTGTCTGTATTGAAAAGCACTGAGGATGTGTATGAATGTATGACGTAAGTCTGGAAAGGATGTTGGATCTTTGTAGTGGTCATTTATTGCTGAGGACTGTCTGGCATACATACCCTCTTTGAAAATTCTAGAGAGAAATTGTCCTCTAACATGGTTAGTATTGATAGATGTATAAATCAAAGTACTCAGCTTTCTCTGCTAAGGGGTGGACATGTGGTCCAAGCTGGGTCCATTCGGTGCCATTCTGGACATTGTGTTTTGAGCAGAAAGGAACAATGAAATAAAAATATTTCCTGAATCATTCATTTTCCCATTCTATGTGGACTCCTAGATATTTCCTAGTTTATGTTCTTTCCAAGTTTGGCTTTCTTTAACTGGTCCTTCCACTCTGTGAGCTACCCTGTGTTCTTTCAATAAATATTTTGAATTTGTTTTCAGTTAATCAGTCAGTTTTGTTGTTTACACCAAAGAATCCAATAATACTTTGAAGACAAACCAGTTTTATATTGCTAAAATCTTGAAGAAAATGATAAGGAAGGGGGAAATATAATAAAGTTGATATATTGTAGAAATGCTGTGTTGAAAGGATTGGAAGACAAAGAGACTAGAGGTTTAAGTGAGGGGGATCAGTTAGGAAGCTGTTGTAGTAATTTTAGAATACGGAACTGAAAATTAGATTAAAGTAATGGCATGGTAGTGAGAAGTAAGAGACATGTACAAGATACATTAATAATAAGAATTATCAAGTGTTGGAAACTAATTTGACATTGGCTTTGAAGGAGACGGAAAAGTCAAAGATCATTCTGAGGTATTAAAATTACAGGACAGAAGATGATAAATGAGATGTCCATGTGAGAGACTGGGGAGGATGAGAATCAGGATGCTGCAATAGCCTCTGAGCCAGTGGAGGAGAGATATACTACTTGTAGGGAGTGATCAACAGTGTCAGAGCCTGAGTAACAAAAAGTTCTAGAAATAAGGAAAGAAAAGAAATCCTTTAATTTAGCTAAAATCTCAAAAGAACAGTTCTCATTATTGACTGGGGGAAAATGACACTTGATATAAGCATTGTTTGTGGTCTTAGAGCAGTGGCTCTTAGTCATGTTTTGTTCCATTGACTACTTTGGCAGTCTAGTGAAGCATACAGACACCTTTTGAGAGTGATGTGTTTAAATGCATAAAATAAAACATGTAGGCTTTAAAAATATGTAGCGATATAGTTATGAAAGTGATTTTAAACTTGATGGCATAGTAAAATATCTCTAATTTATTAATGCACTAAATAATGAGACAATGCATTTAAAACATGAACAGTTAAAATGGGCTGATAGCTTATACAGAAAGTCAACAAAGATCACTGGATATAAACTATGCTCCAGACCAAATGGGCTTAAGAGACATATACACTATTCCACACTTTAGAATACACATATTTCTCAATTGCACAGAAAATGCTCTGCAGAATAAAGATGGTAAATGACAAAACAAGTCAACATATTTAAAAAGATTGATAGGAGGGAACCAGCAGTTAGCATAATGGCTATGTCGCTGGACTCCCACGTAGTTGACCGTGGTTCGCGTCCTGGACCCGGTGGTTTCAACTCACGCTGGGCGCGTGTGCATGTGTGCCCAAGATCCCGAGAGGAGAATGGAGGAGAAAGGATTGCGGCATGACCATTCCCCCTGGGGAGTGATTTCTCGCTTTCTGTCTCTGTGTCTCTCTCTGTCTGTCTGTCGAGCGCACGTGCCCTATAGCAAAAAAAAAAAAAAAAAAAAAAAAAAACTCTCCGAAAAAAAGATACTAAAAAAAAAAAAAAAAAAAAAAACATTGATATGATAGCAAGTTAGTTATCTTTTCTGAACACAATGGTATAAATCCAGGAATTAATAATAGGAAGAATGTCAGAAAATTCATACATATATAGAAATTAAATGACATGCTCCCGGACAACCAATAGGTCAACAAAGTAATTAGATGGCAATTTTTTAAATTTATTGAGACAAAGGAAAAAGGAAACAGAACATATAAATCTTACGGAATACAGAAAACTCAGTTTAAAAATGAAATTTTTAGGGCCAGCAGATGGCATAGTGCTTACATTGCTTGACTCCCACATGGCAGACTGTGGTTTGAGTCCCAGATCTGGTGGCTTAAAACTCACACAGGGTGTGCAGGTGTGCCTAAGATCCTAGGAGGAGAATGGAGGAAAAGGGATTGCAGTGTGACCATACTCCCAAGGAGGAGATCGGTTTCTCACTTTCCCTCTCACTGTCTGTCTCTCTCTATTTCTCTAGCAAGCACATGTGTCTTATGGCAGAGACCTCCAAAAAATGAAATTTCATAGTAACAAATGACCATATTAAAGAAGTAAGATCCCAAATAAATGACCTAATATTTCCCCTCAAGGAACTGGAAAAAAAAAAAAAAAGAATAAACTAAGACCCACGTTAGTCAAAGGAAGAAAATAATAAAGATCAAAGCAGAAATAAATGAAATAAAAACTGTAAAAGCAAGAGAAAAGACTTTTAAAAACTAAATATTGTTGGGCCCAGCAGGTGGCATAGTTGTAGTGCTGAACTCCGACAGGGTCAACCGAGGTTTGAGTCCTGGACCTGGTGGCTTGAAACTCGCACTGTGTGCATGTGAATGCATGCCCAAAATCTTGAGAGGAGAATGGAGGAGAAGGTATTGAGGCATGGCCATCCCTCCTGGGAGGTGATTTCTCACTTTCTCTCTCTCTCTCTCTCTGTGTTGCTGGTGAGTATGTGCACCCTATAGCAAAAATCTCTAAAAAAGCAAGCAAACAAACAAACAAACAAAATGTTACAACAACAAAAACAAAAACAAAAAAGCAAAAATTGTTTTTTTGAAAATATATTTTAAATGGACAGATCTTTAGCCCTTTAGCTAGTCTGGGGAAAAGAAGAAAGAGTACTCAAAACAATAAAAAGTTAAAGAAGAGACATTCTAATAGATACAATAGAAATTTTTAAAAAGACTATTAAAAACAATTGCATGCTTAAAAATATATATACCTACAAGATTTGGATGAATTTCTTGATACATACAATGTGCCAAGATTGAACTATGAGAAAATAGAAAATCTGAACATACCAATTAACAGAAAAGGAGATTTAATAAGTAGTCAAAACTCTCCCATCAAAGAAAAGCTCAATGCTGAATTCTACCAATTAAAAATAATTAATACTAGTTTTTCTCAAACTAATTAAAAAAGAATTTGAGAGGAAGGAATGCTTCCAAACTCATTTAACAAGTCCAGCATTACTCTGATACCAAAGCCAGGCAAGTACACTACAAGAAAAGAAAACTAGGGGCCAGCAGGTGGCATAGTGGCTATGGTACTGGACTCCCACAAAGCCAACTGTGGTTTAAGTCCCATATGCCTCAACTTGAAAATTATGCCAGGTGCATATACATGCATATCCAAAATACTGAGGGGAGAACATAGGAGAAGGGATTGTGGCATGGCCATCCCCACTTGGGGGGGGAATGATGTCTCACTTTCTCTTTCTCTGTCTCTCTCCAGTGAGCACACATACTGTATGGCAAAAATAAAAGAAAAAAGTAAAAAAAAAAAGAAGAAGAAGAAGAAAAAAACTGTAGGCCAATATTCTTGATGAACGTGAAGGCAAAAATCCTCAGCAAATTACTAACAGACCAAATTCAACACCACATTAAAGAAATCATTCACCATAATCAATTGGGATTTATCCCCAGGATGCAAGGATGGCTCAACATATGCAAATAAATTAATGTAATACATCACATTAACAGAATAAAGAACAAAACCCATATGATCATTTAAATAGATGCAGAAAAAATATTTGACAGTATTAAACAGACTTTCCCGATAAAACAAAACAAAACAACAACAACTAAAATACTTAACCAATTAGGTATAGAAAGGAGGTACCACAACACAATAAAGCCCATGTGTGACAGACCCACAGGTAACATCATACTGAATGGGGAAAAGTTGAAAGTTTTTCCTCCAAGATACAGAACAAGGCAAGTATATCCACCCTCTCTACTCTTATTCAACATAGTACTGGAAGTCCTAGCTAGGGAAATGCAGCAATATGAAGAAATTAAAAAAAGAAATTCAGATTTGGGTTGGTTTGGTTTCAAGAAGGAACAGAGACATTTACAAATTGCTGCCTGATCTAATCAGGTCCATTGCAAGGGATAATAGGCTTTATTCCACTGCTGGGGATGGAGGAATGGAAGTATTCTTATTAGCTTCAGTATAAAAAGGTCAGATATGATGATTTAAAAGCTATGTTCGATGTAATCAACTAGGAAAATGTACCCAAAGGATACATGGTTTGCAAAATCCAAAGGATTATGCTGATTATACTCTGACAATCCCAGCAAGTTTGTGTCCTTTCTTCTAAGAATGCATCAAATCTAGTATGTACAGAAAATTCTTATAGGATCCTGAATAGTTTTCATTTAAATATTCATTAAAGAAACATTCATTTTTATTCCTATTACAAGTGTTAAGTTTTTGGACTGTCAATAAAAGAATATGTCAGGCATCAAAAAAGAGATGAATAAATAAAGAAAATATGGTATATATACACAATAGAATACTATTCAGCCATAAGAAAAAAAGCCTGCCATTGTGACATGACTGTTCTTGGAAGACATTATATTAGTGAAATAAGCCAAACACAGAAAGACAAATACAAATACTACATAATTTCACTCATGAATAGAATCTAAAAAAGTTGACTTCAGGGGACCAGCAGGTAGCATGCTGGTTAAGGGCGCTGGACTCCCACATGGCCGACCACAGTTCGAGTCTTAGACCTGGTGGCTTGCTTTCTCACTTTCAGACTCTCTCACTCTCTCTCACTATCCCTCTCTGGTCAAATTAAAATAAATAAATAAATAAATAAATAAATAAATTAGTAAATTTAAATAAAATAATTCTTTGGGAAAAAATTTAACTTCATAAAAATAGAAATTAGAATGGTAGTTACTGGAATATGGTGTGATTGGGGCTGGGAGATTGGGAGATGGTCAAAAGATACAAAATTTCAGTTAGGACGAATAAGTTCAAGAGATCTAGTGTACATCATACTGAAAAGTTAACAATATATTCTTGAATGACAATGAGAGTGGATCTTCAGTTTTCTTAACACAAAATAACCATGTGAGGTAATGCATATGCTAAATAACTAACTTTTAGTCATTCCTCAATATATACACACTTCAAAACATGTTGTACATGATAAACACATACAATTTTATCTGTTAATTCCTTAAAAGACTGAAAATAGGGCTAGCTACATGACCTGATGTTTAAAGTACCCTATTGGAGGGTACAAAGGATGATACTCTGTCTGTCTCTTTCTCTTTCTGCCTCTCTTGCTCAAGTGAAGAAATAAATGAATAATTTTTTTGTAATAAATGAATAATCTTTAAAAAAATAAAAAGGAAAATTTCTGTTTGCTTGCTTTGAGGGCAAGGACACCAGAACACATGTGTAGGTCAAGAGAAAGGAAGGGGTATAAAGGGTGAAATTGATGATGGCACACAGAGAGAAGGGACAACGGATGGAGTAAGGCTTCAGAGATGTTCACCAGAAATGGGATCAAGAGCATAAGTAGGAAAAATCTGGAAAGGGAAGATGGTTTTCTGTGTATTTGAAAGAATGAAATATTTATTTTCCTGCAGTTTCCTTTGCAGAGAAGTCTCTACTTAATGAGATGTTCTTTAAAATCAGATTTAGAAAGAATGTGTGCATAATTGATTATATCATGATACTCTTTTTCCTAGGGGGGGGAGAGCAGCAGTAATATTTTCTATGGCAATACCTTTTTAAAATGTCTACTTCATCAGTATAAACAAAGACTAGACTTCCCTAATATCTATACTACAACAACATTCCTCTGCTACCCAGATACCCCTTACATTTAAAGAAAATTATTTTCTCCTATAGTTGTTCTTTCCTTATGATATCTTTGTTTCTTGCCTGTATCGATCTTGGCTTATAGGAACATTCCTAGACCTCTAAATGTTATCTCTCTATTTTTTCTATTAAGGGCGGGACTTTGATTATTCTCCTAGATTAATTTTTACATTGTATACTACCGTAACGTCTTAATCTATAACCATCTCATACATTCCCTACAGCAGACAGTTCATAATGGGAATAAGCCATCTTCAAAAAAGGATCAATGTCCTGGGAAAATGTGGTTTCACTTTGGCTTTTCTTGATGAGCCTTCTCTAGAAAAATGCTATAGTTCCTCTCTGCTCAATACCCAGAAAGAAACTGAATTTACATCATTAGGTGTTTGAGGAAAAGAATTAGAGTCCTCTGTCTTTCCATTTGTTCCATTTACCTATACTTGATCTCACTATACAACACAAAGAGTAGTTTATAGAATATTATTGTAGTGACATATTCACCATTTAGTAAAAATGAGGGCAATATTGATATTACCCTTACATTACCATTAAGAGGGTGGAATGTAGACTTTGTTTCCCTGAAACCTTTCTAAGAATTCCCCTTGTTATGACAATCCACTTTAAATTTGTTAAGCTGTAAACACTGCCTAATAAATAATAATCTCTTAAAGGGCTGAAATAAATGCTTGGTTGGATTTATGTAATGTGTTAAATGTTTTTTTAGCAGACTACTCATAGAGTACAGCAACCTTGCATGATACCTAACACAAATATTTAAAAAGTAGCTCACTTGACTCAGTGAAAGGATTCTTATCTATTCTCTCAACATTTGTGATGAACCAACTGCTTCTCATTGTGTTTCAGGTCATCCAAACCCTTCGGGACCAGTATTATCATCAGCAACACAGTTTATTGTATATGTATTTGTGCAGATTACTGTGTTAGACAAAAATGGGTCTTCAGATCACAAATTAAGAATGGCCCTTGTCCTTAAGAAGTTTATAACCCACATAATCTGAAATGACACCAGCCTCAGCCAACTGACTTTGACCTCTCAGTACTCTCCCACATCCTAGAACATCTTAGAAGAGTCCTTCCTCCTACAGGCCAAAGCCAAGAATTCATCCAAATAGGAGGGTGTTTCAACTGTTGATTTTGTAATACTATTTTCTATCAAAGGCATCTGCCATTATTTCTTTGTTAGGTGTAAGGCTGACACATACTGGGCCAACCTGGATTTTCTATTAAAACTTCTGTCCTGAGCATCAACCAGGTATCTGTCGCAATTGTTACATTTTCCATTTGTTACTTTAGTTTCAAAATGAGAGGCCCTGCTTAGCATCAGCTTTAGTCCAATAAACAAAGTCTGTAGGACTTACTGACATATAGTTAAGAAAGGATGAGACATAATTTCCTAACTAAAGTGGTATCTAAATGATGACTCCACTACATGGGAATGTCTGTCATAACTTGACATCTCTACCTGTGCTTATTATATGCCTAAGTGTGCACACTAATCCTAAGGCCGAAGTCACATTTTGAAATTTATGAGTTTTTGTTTATCTCAGGCCCATTGAACTAGCTTAAATTGATGATCTACATTAAAATGGTCCTTCTGTAAATGTTCCACTTAGAACAAAAAGAAAATAATACATAATTATTTCCTCCTTCACTTATTAAATCCAGATCAACATCAGTTGCACTAAAGGATCATTGTATAGTTCTATTTAACATTATTTGCTTTGGTTAAATTCAGTTTTTATTCCAGAGACAGGACTGTGTGCTACGGTGCTGTCATAAGATTTTATAACACTGGTTGATTGCAAAGAATTCTCTCCACGGAGGACAGTTACTTATGTATAAATAGTTATTATCCAAGAAGATACCCTGTCTAAACTAAGCATGCCTACCTCTTCAGTCCTGGGAAGGCAGAACATTCACTTTCTAGATTTGACAATAAAATAAAACATACAATTTGCTATGGTAATTATTTTCTGATCTTGAATTATTGCTATTATAAACTCCAGATTAACTATTTAATACAGGATTGAGTATTCCTTATTCAAAATGCTTGAGACCAAAAGTAATTTGGGTTTCAACTGTTTCCAGATTTTTGAAATATTTGCATATACATAATGAGATATCTTTGGGATGGAACTCAAGTTTAAACACGAAATTCATTTATGTTTCATGTATACCTACAGACATAGCATAAAGATAATGCTATACAATAGTTTTGTATCACA
This sequence comes from Tupaia tana, assembly GCA_026018925.1. Taxonomy (NCBI): domain Eukaryota; kingdom Metazoa; phylum Chordata; class Mammalia; order Scandentia; family Tupaiidae; genus Tupaia; species Tupaia tana. The sequence goes on along the minus strand of JAKSZU010000009.1, from coordinate 71,669,624 downwards.
GCATTTTATTTGAAAGCCATTACTGAGGTCAGGTGTGGAATTTTCCACTTATGGCATCATGTTAGCATTCAAAAAGTTTTGGATTTTGGAGTATTTCGCATTTTCAGGTGAGACATGCTTGAACTGTACTCTAGTTTTTATGCAGATTTCATTTATCCCATGACTTGTGTCCTTCCTCCTGTATCCTATTTGAGATCTTTGTTTAAAATAGGGAAATAAAAGTTAAGGATCTAAAATTCAGGGGATTTTTTTCCCGCTAATAATACTCACAGATATCTATAAATGAGATAATACATATAAAGCACCTAGCAAAGGAAGTAGCACACAGTAGGTAGCCCACAATTTCCATTTCCTCACTTTAATGAGGGGCTCCATTGTAGAAGCAGGTATTATTTATATCCACAAATAAAAATAAGTAAGTTTAAGATTAAATTAAATACTTACATAAATGAGTCTAAATGAATATGTAGATTTTATTTTCCTACTTAATTTTCCCCTTCTCTTTCAAACATTTTCATATAATAGTGTGATAACATTGAATGTGGATGTACTTCTTGAGTGACATTCCTATTAAAACGATGGCATGACATTTAACTATTTTTCCCCACTTAAAAATGCACAGAACTAGGAATGTAAATTCCTCTTGCTATTGTTTTTATCATTTTAAGTAAATGATTACATACTGAGGTCAGGAAATTTTCATAATTCTTACCACCTACAAGAAGCATTATATTGGGGACCAGCAGTTGGCATAATGGCTATGATGCTGGACTCCCATGTAGTCGACCACAGTTCAAGTCCCAGACCCGGGTGCGTGTGCGTTTGTGCCCAAAATCCCAAGAGGAGAATGGAGGAAAAGGGGTTGCTATTCCCCATGAGAGGGGGTGATTTCTTGCTTTCTGTCTCTCTGTTTCTCTCTCTCTTTCTGGCGAGCACATGTGCCCTATAGCAAAAACTTCTCCAAAAAAAAAAAAAAAAAAGAAAAGAAACATTATAGTGTCTGAACTGAACTCCATAGGATGGCAATTATATAAAATCTTATTCCTTCTGGATTATATTTTCAATGTGGACTTTGAAGGAATAAACAGATTTAAGCAAATCAGACTTTACCATCTTAAACACAATAGTGTGTTTTATAAATTTAAAAAATTAAAATCTTCAATTCTAATAGGTTTTCATGTAAAACATTATACAATTTCTAGTAATAAGAGACATTGTATACATAATTCATTCAGCTCGAGATTATGATTTTGAGCAATTTCAATAATTCATCTGGAACCAGGAATTTCAAATAAAGTAGTTAGAAGAGCAAAATATCGAGAAGCAAAGCAAAACAGACAAAAAAATAAGCAAGCGAAGAAAAAAAATCCAACCTTGTGTTGTAATTTAATCATAATGGAGATTTCTATAATGAACTGAAGTAAATAACATGCAACAACTTTAAAATACATAATGCTTTCTATGTAGACTGTGTGGATTACCAGCAAAAGTGTATGAGAGTAGAGTATTTGCACATTTTGCAAATAATTCAAAATGCTTCAAAAGGAAAGATGATGTTCTTCCTAGTTTTCTGAACCTGAGTGGTTCAACTGGCCAGAAGAGAAACAGTCTGAGACTTTAGTGCACAGTGACAAATTATGTTCTTGTGGCTCCTCTTATTATGTGAAAAAAGCTTTAGTGCTTTTTTTTTTTTTTTTTTCACAAAATAAGGTGGCCTACAGAATGTGGATTCCTTTGACTGTTTAAACTTGTTTGATTAAAAGCATTGACTTGATGGGACCAGCAGTTAGTGTAATGGCTATGCCACTGGACTCTCACGTAGTTGACCGCGGTTCGAGTCCCAGACCCAGTGGCTTAAACTCACGCCGGGCATGTTTGTGTGCGTGCCCAAGACCCCAAGAGGAGAATGGAGGAGAAGAGATTGCTGCGTGGCCATCCCCCCTGGGGGGTGATTTCTCGCTTTCTGTCTCTCTGTCTCTGTCTGTCTGGCCAGCGCACACGCCCTATAGCAAAAACCTCTCCAAAAAAAGGAAAAAAAAAAAAAACATTGACTTGAGTGAAATGACTATTTTAATAGAAGACTCATTAGTTAACTGTAATAAACTTATATGAATGTTTTCTTTCATTTTATCTATGTAGAATGAATATAGATTTGTGGACAGGCAAGAATCGACTTATATTTCTGCAGGATTTTGACAGACTACAGTCGTTTTAAAGGTATATATTTAAAACTTTGGGTTATAAAGACTTCACTAGATTGTTTTGACAGGATTCACATTACTGTTTCTGTGGAGGCAGAATATTTTAGCTCTTTCTAGGGGCAACAAGAACAGTTTAACCTTTAAATAGTGACAAACACTGGAATAAAAGAATGAGCCTGTGGTGTCTCCCCACCCATTCTCCCAACCTGTGCCAGCTCTGACTCCTAGAACCATACATGTATAATTTTAGAAATGCTTTATAAAATCCGTTTTCCAAGAATTAAAATAAAAATGAAATGGGGAGAATGAGATTAACTGTAATTTATGACCCTTCTATAAAATATATCAGCCAAACATGTTTTCAGAAGCAAAATCACTGAATGGTAACTTCCCTTCTATTTTATTATCATATAAACTAAATGACACCTAAATCCCAAAGGAGTTTCTTTTTAATGTGAGGCATTAGTATGGAGTTCTCACAATTTTTAAACAGTTTATTACTAAGGTTGGCAGTATATGGGGGCTACCATTTTGTAGTTGCTTCGCATGGAAAAAAAAAAAAAAGTAGTAGCTTGTTTATTTCTCAAAGGCCACACTAAACTGCAAATACTTGTAATTCATATGTATTATTTCTTATATTCAGAGCTATGCTAATTATTTGAATGTACTCTTTTCAGCATACTACCAAGAGCCTTCTGGGGAGTTACCTTAGCAATATTCTAAAAGATCTTTTCTCTATAGAGAGTCAATAATTTACATTTAGATTCACGTTTTATCTCAAAAGTATTTTTGCAATATTCCATGTATGAAATGGCACTGAAGTCAGAGAACAAATTTGATATAGCACTTTCTGTGCAGTTCAAGTAAAAAATGTAGCTATATTAACCAATTAAATGAATATTTTAACCTTAGCTCCTTTAACATTTTTAAACTTTGGACCTTCCTTCAGGTTGTTTGTTAGAAAGTCACTAGCACCATCTACTGTTCATATTTGGAACTATTTAAAATAATCATTCTAAAAAAAAAAGTTGTACAGTGATTGCAAGAGATTTGAAATTTTACCAAATAGAGTAGAAAATCCTAAATCGTAAGTGAATTACAGAGCTGAGTCTGAATGGGTAAAATGTAACTATAAGAAAACATGTATTTGGACATAAAGGGTTAGGTACAAATAAATCACTAAAAAAAATGTTACTATCCTCAGTGTTCAAAGGAAAGGAAGAAACTCATATTCTCAATAGCCCTATGGATGCAATTTCTGAAGTGATTTTGATATTATCCATTTCATGTACCAGTAAAATGTGCCACTTTCTGCCAGATTTTAGAAACAACATAGGGATCAGCAGAAGGTGTAACGATTATGTCCCTGGGCTCCCACGTAGGGTCCTAAATCCCAAGAGTAGAATGGAGGACAAGGGATTATAGCCGTCCCCCCGGGGGGTGATTTCTTGCTTTCTGTCTCTCTGTCTCTCTGTGTCTCTCTGATGAGCACAAGTACACTATAGCAAAAATCTCTTAAAAACAAACAGAAAGAAAACAAAATAATGTTTTCAACTTTTTTTTTTTGGTAGTTAAGATCATTAAACTTATGGATGTGTGCACTCACTGGAGAGACAGAGAGAGATAGAAAGTGACAAATCACTTCCCAGAGGGGATGGCCGTATTGCAATCTCTTCACCTACATTCTTCTCTCGCGATCTTGGGCACACATTCACATGTGTCTGGTGTGTTTTAAGCCACTGGGTCCGGGACTTAGAATGAGGGTTGACCATATAGTGTGAGTCCAGTGATGTAAGCATTACGCCATCTGGTGGTCCCAAAACAGTCCATTTTAAAATACAATACTTTAAGTATTACCAAAAAGCTCAGTATATCGTCTTTATTTTTCTCATTTTGCTAGACTGGTGCTGGTCAAATAAACTGTTGGAAACAAGTATTTTACAGTATTCTTTATAAATAATAATAAAGTTGCAAGAAGAAAAATGTTAGGCAGTGATATTTTAGAGGCATTGTAAGAGTGTAATAGAAAGGATTTCATGCATGCTATGGGGAGTTGGAAGAGTGATTACATTTTATCCACAATAGTTTACCCTGTCACTTAGCAAATTTGACATCAAATGAGTTCAAGAAATACATGAATAAAATAAATGGCATTGAGATTTCATTGGCTGCCAGAAGTAGTAGTATTAAAAACAAAAAGTATATTAATAAAGTAATTTATTGGAAAATGTTGAGTGATTTACTAACAACTAAAACTACAGATTCAATGATACCTAAAATATTCTTTTTTTTTTTTTTTTTTGGAGAGGTTTTTCGCTATAGGGCGCGTGCGCTCGCCAGACAGACAGAGAGAGACAGAGAGACAGAAAGCGAGAAATCACCCCCCGGGGGGATGGTCACGCTGTAATCCCTTCTCCTCCATTCTCCTCTCGGGATCTTGGGCACGCACGCACACGCGCCTGGCGTGAGTTTTAAGCCACCGGGTCCAGGACGCGAACCGCGGTCGACTTCGTGGGAGTCCAGCGACATAGCCATTACGCTAACTGCTGGTTCCCAACCTAAAATATTCTGAAAGAAGTTCTTTTGCTTCTTATTGACACAACTAAAATTTCTGGAAATGAGCATTTACATGTGATTTCCTTACTAGACTTTCACTAAATCTGGCATTTCAAGTATCATATTCCAATTCAGATTCTGTTATGCTGTAAGTTAACCTGCAGTTCTTTTTACTGTCCCAAAGAATTCAGTAGCACTCAGAAATGAAATATACTGAACTAAATAAAGAAGGAATAATAGATATCCTAGAAAAAAATAGATATGAGGAAGTCACAGATTGAAGATACTTGCCAGTTTAATTACCTAAGTGATTTCTAACAGATTATCTCCAAATGCCTCCTATGATATGTCAAAATGAGTTGCCATAGTATAAGCAGTTTAGTTTTGAGTTTTGTACAAGTAAATTGTTTTTCCCCTTCCAATGATAAATAATCACCACATGCACAATAGTTGTAAATGTCCATTTTCCGTGGACAAAAAAAGCAACAAAGTTGTAAATTACTGGTGGGGAAAAACTTGATGCAAGCAAGAAAATGAATTTAGGGGAAAATAATACACTTATAATAGAAAAGCTAATTCTTAGTTTCTGTTAGGAGAAAATAATGAGACATTATTGATATATATAAACTTCTATCAATAGAGCATAGAAAAAATGAGTATTCACTTTATAAATAATTATAATTTGTAAAATGCTACCTAATTTTGGAAGAACCTTTCAAGGCAGACCATAAAGAAACAAAAACAAAGGGACCAGCAGTTAGTGTAATGGCTATGTCCCTGGGTTCCCATGTAGTCGACCACGGTTCGCGTCCCGGACCCAGTGACTTAAAACTCACGCCAGGTGTGTGTGTGTGCATGCCCAAGATCCCAAGAGGAGAACGGAGGAGAAGGGATTGCTGCGTGGCCATAACCCCTGGGGGGTGATTTCTCGCTTTCTGCCTCTCTGTCTCTCTCTCTGTCTGTCTGGCAAGTGCATGCGCCCTATACAAAAAACCTCTTAAAACAACAACAACAACAACAACAAAATAGAAAAAGAATAATTCTGAGATTAGTAATCCCATAAACACACAAGTATATCTATGTAAACATTTTGAAATGAACATTAATTTAAAAATTGTGTCCAGGGGCCAGCAGATGGTGTGGTAGTTACGGGCACTGGACTTCCACATGGTTGACCACGGTTCGAGTCCCGGACCTAGTGGCTTGCTTTCCCCCTCTCTCTCTCTCTCACTGTGTCCCTCTCTGGTCAAATTAAAATAAATAAATTAATAAACAAATAAATAAAAAGTTAAAAAAAATTGTGTCCCTAGTTTTAGATCTGGGATTTTTTCAATAGTATGGTGTTATATAGAGAGGGCTTTGATGAGACTCAAAGACTCTTTGGCATTAGTCTATCCATTTGGCTCTTGACTACCATAAATTAAAAATAGAACGCTTTCTTTCTAAGATATGAGTTTTTTTTTGAATGAGAAAGGAGAAAAAAAAAGTTTATTTTCCCACCATAAGCCAGGTAGAATGACAGTAAAGGAGTTCCTGGTGTATTTATTAATTTATTTATTTTGCTAAGATTTCTAAGAAACAAAATTCATATGGATTCGCTTAGGGAATTGACCATCTTAAATGAATGTGTATTATGTGAGATTGTAGCTATAGAAAGTGACAGTGGGGCTATTTTTATAGTTAGGTTACTTGGTACATGGTATGATTTTAAGAATAGTGGCAGGTTTTTCATTCCTTAACTCTCTCCCTTCCTGAAGACTTCTTGCTTGCATCTAAATTTCAGCCATCAAGAAATCCTTCTTTTTAATTAACTAAAGTGTCCAGAGTCCTCCTTTCAAATATTTATTTCTTTTTAACTAACATTTCAAATACATATATGTGTGTGTGTGTGTGTGTGTGTGAATTTTTTAACATTTCCTTATTATATGTCATTATAACATGCAAAAAGGGCTCTCAAAGCATAGATGCACTGCATTCTCAGGCAAGTCAAAGATATTCTGTAAACAGTTTTTCATTCCTGTGTCTGTTAATTTTTTTTTTTAAATATTGGATTGTCAGAGAAGTCACAATGCATTTTTGCATAGAAAAACAGAAAAATATGTCATGACTTTTCCAACAATCCAATATATACTGCTCTTGAAGAAAGATAATATTCATAACATAAAATTTTTTTTCTTTTTTTTTGGAGAGGTTTTCGCTATAGGGCACATGTGCTCGCCAGAAAGACAGAGAGAGAGAGAGAGAGAGAGAGAGAGAGAGAGAGAGAGAAAGCAAGAAATCACCCCCCAGGGGGGATGGCCACGCTGCAATCCCTTCTGCTCCATTCTCCTCTTGGGATCTTGGGCACGCACACACACGTGCCCGGCCTGAGTTTAAGCCGCCGGGTACGGGACTTGAACCGCAGTCGACTACATGGGAGTCTAGCGACATAGCCATTATGCTAACTGCTGGTCCCATAACATAAATTATTTTTGACAGTTGTGAAAAGACATGGCATTGTAAATAGTAAGTATTACTGGAGTCGGTAATGTTGCAGGACTTGAAAAGGAAGAAACAGCCTAGAAGAGAAGAGAAGTCAGAAATAAAATTATATTTTTGGCTATTGTAATGTTTAGCCCAGGGATAGCTCTTGGTTGGGAATAAACTTCTCAATGGGTTATTTAAATTAGGCACAATGCATGAGGCAATAGTTTAAAAAAACAAAAACTTATTTTGCCTCCTCATTGTTTTATTTATTATCAGGCTTTTGTCAACTTATTTAATATGACATTTACTGCTTAGAGATAGAAGCCTTTTCAGTTGATATAAGTTTAAAAAAAAGGAGTGATTTGAAAAAGTGTTGAAAATGTTTTGCAAATAGCAGAGAGATTATCTCTTGGCTTTTAAAGCATTTTGCAGATGATTTAGGTCCCAAACCATGCACTACCTTTTCAGAAAATGCTTTAGGCCTAAACCAGGATATATATCATTGGAAATAGCAAATTGGGGAATTCAAAATGGGTCTGTCTGTTCAGAATTGCCACTACAAGACACAAAATCTCAATTTCCATTTCAGCTGAGATAGGCTCCTTACCAGTGACTTTTAGAGCTCCAATGGCACCAAGATGAAAGGCACTCCATTGAATGTTTGATGACAAAAATAGGTCCTCTCTTTCACATCTCCCTCCTAAGCTCACTACCCATGCCACACTTCAGGATCTTCCCACCTTGCCAAGAATTTTAAATTTACATATTATTGCTGAAATTTCAAGAACTAAAACTAGAAGTTTCAGCCCAGAGAAATGAAAGGAGTCAGCAAAGGGTTTTAAACATTGGTTCAGGGCCAAAAGCCATGATGCATTGGGTCATCAGAAAAGTCATGATGCAGTTTTGCACAAAAAAAACGCGTCATGACTTTTCTGACGACCCAATAGATTTCATGAGAGAGACTGATAAGGCTGCTATATTGACAAATAAGTTCAGAAAATTTGAGATCATGGTCAGAAATAGAATTCTGGAGATATAAAAACAGGAAAAGTAAGTGGCTGGGACCATGGTCAGAGTCCACAGTTGGGATTCAAAAATCAGAGTCCAGAAAAATTAGACAACTGATCATAATCAACTTTGCACCAACATCACTGAGAGTAGAAAGGGAAAAAGTGAGTTCATACTATTTGGTACATTGATTTTTTAAAAAACGTAGGGGCTGACTTTATAGTGGAGTAATTAGGAGAGTCTAATCCCACATGGATGATCACAGTTGGAATTCCAGACCCAGTTGTCTTGGAAAAACACATTAAATATGTGTGTATGCATGCCCAAAATCTTGATGGGAAGGAGAAATTGAG